>ULGU01000016.1:0-68067 GCA_900519015.1 Yarrowia osloensis | reverse complement strand
GGAAGAGCTCCTGCGGAGCTCTCTGTGTCGACGACTGGCGGCTTTTCCTAGAAAAGTACAGTACTAAAAATCGATGCATTACAATACAGGACATTGGGGGGTTTATGTAATAATACCACAAAGGGAGTTGGGGCCAAGCCCCAACTGACCCGTCGTGTGGTGGTATGAGCACAAAGTGCTCATGGGGCAAAGGTTGAGATTGATGCATGAATGCATCAATCTATACAAGGGAGAGAGGTGCATGAGAGCTGACATAAGCACACATGTGCACTTGGTGCGTAAGAAGCCAGAGGAGAGGAATTGGTGCGGCCGCACCAATCCTCACAGGTGGTCACCTGACATGAAACCCTATTTTGGGTGGAGGTCTCACAATTCATACGTCATCGACCACCTCCAAAGCCGTTGACGATTGGGTTCAATAAGAATGAGTCCAAAAAATACATCCAGGACGGTGGCGAGACCAGATCAGATGCAAAAAGNGGTCTCACAATTCATACGTCATCGACCACCTCCAAAGCCGTTGACGATTGGGTTCAATAAGAATGAGTCCAAAAAATACATCCAGGACGGTGGCGAGACCAGATCAGATGCAAAAAGAGTGATTTCTGGCAGGATCGAACTGCCGACGTTCTGCGTGTTAAGCAGATGCCATGACCAACTAGACCAAGAAACCGGGGATGTGAGATCCGCAGTTGTAAAGTGCGTTTTGATGGGACACATAAGTCACGTGCCCGCCACCAAAACGCTGCAAAAACGTGAATAGGTTCAATATCTGAACGAGTGCTCATGTCATATGCATCTGGCATGTATTCTATGCTCTCTGTCGACCCTTCTGGCTTGTCTACACTTGTTATCTTCCACCTTCCTGTTTGAGCGCCCCTTTCGCCATTTTTTTCAGTTGTTACGTGTGTATTGTCTATAATCGTTAATGTATGCAATTTTGGGATTTCGCCATGTTATTTGGCTGTGGTTTTGGGTGGCGCGGGGATCCAGAGAGGGTCTCGTTCTCGCTGAGCTCCTAGATAGGACTTGAAGCCTGTGTGTTGAGTGAGCAAGAATCTGTGCTGGCTCACCTTGCAGCTTATCTGAGCCAGCTTGAGAGCCACGTCAGCAGGTAGAGCGTAACGTAGCATTTCTGAGGCTAGACAAGGCGCAGAGCGCTTGTCGATGATTCGACAAATCGACTTGTTTCCCGTCTGGCCTGTCTTGAACCATCCCAGCCCAACCTTTGAGCAGTCCCATGCTGTTCTGGGTCCTCCAAACATGGTATGCCATCTGATTCTGGAGAAGATGGATTTTGGTGAGTTGATAAACACGATATCGTCTTCCAGAATCAGGCACTTGGCCTTGTCGCTCTCTGCGCAGAGTTCCAGAGCCCGCTTGTACTTCTCTGTGTATCCCCACTCGTTGTCCACTGACGACTCATGGTATTCCCAGCCGTCAGCTTCGTTCTCCATGCATTTGTCGTGGTCGTCCGTCAGCACGGTTCCCCCTGGAATAATCGACGTGATGTAGTCGAAGGATCGCTTGCATTCTTTGGTGAGAATGAAGGTGTCGAAGTTGTCGCCGAAGTGCTGTGTGGCCAACGGATCGGCCGAGATGCTGGAGTGGACGTAGATGAGTGTCGTGAGGATGACTAGCAGTGCCAGAACCACCAGTCGTCTGCGCCTGCGCAAGAACATGATGTAAGGAGCGTGTTTAGGTGGAGGGATCAAAGGTCGAAGGAGTGCGGTGTGGGATGCAGCTGTTGCCCAGGTAACAGTGTAGACGTTCTTGGCAAACTAACAAGGACAAACGTGAGTCAGTGTCCTGGTCATGCAAACACAGGTCAGCCGGTGGAGCAGTGCGGTATCGTTCTGTCGCTACCGTAAAGAAATCCTCCACGTATGCAAGGCGAAACACACTGTGCAGTCGTGGTAGGGTTTTCCACGCACGGTGATTTTTTGCTTTTGGTTTCTCATGCGACAGGGCCCTCCCTACCGTGGATTATATGTAGGGAGCTGCAAGATGCGTCTCGATCTGATACACAGCTGTAGCAACCGTGCCGTTGCAAGCTGTGGATAGATGTATAAATAAACTGGGCAGTGCTCGATGGAGCGGCTCAAATATCGCTCTCAAAAAGACTTTGGGCTTCTTTATTCACATCATGTTGTGATGAGCTATTTATACGTCTTGTTTTCTTGTGCCATAACCTTGCCCACGACAGAGTTGATACGGTAGATCTCGAAGTGCTTCTCAGGTGAAGGTGGAGATGCGACAAGGACGCAATATGAAAAGTCGGTGTATGTGGTTTCGTCAGTTACCCTTGTCCCAAAGTGCCACGGACGCCAAGAGTTCGCACGCGGGGATTCCCTCCACATCGACAGCTTCAGAAGGCGCTTCGGAGGTCTCAGTTCAACCCCCGCACTTCACGCTAAGGAACCTTGATTTGGAGTGCGACAACGAGCATACGGTGAGCATAACCCCCAGCTACCCCTGGATTGGCCATGTCCACGATAAGTTATCGCATCAAATGGGTAAGCTTTCGCTTGGTGCGATACTACGGCTCAGATTATGCTTGTGAGGATGCTCCCTCAGTCCCACACTGCGATCGACGTCGCATATAAATATTCTAATTATAGTCTAGTCCCGTATTCTGCAATCTACTCCTGCCATTGCCCTCGGAAGACACCCCAAAATAGCACCATGGTTGGGAAACCATCGTCCAGATGTCTCACTATAGAGACAAGCTGTGATGCTGGAGAAGCTTGCACTTCGCCGTCTCCTCCGAAAAGTCGTCGGGCACAGCCGTGGCCCCAAACTGCTTGGAGGCAATGCAATATGAGAACTGAGCGGGTATGAGGTTGCATCCAGCTCCACAGTCCCATGCAACGTCTTCATTGGCGTACTTTGCTAGAGACAGACGGACCAGGTCATTCAGGGATCTGTATGAACCGCCCTCGGTGTTGGAGACCAGCAGACAGTTCATTTTGTGTCCTCCGGCACATAGATTGTGGGCCACGGGCATGGCAGCGTTGCTCTGGCTGACCTTCTCAACCTTCCACCCCTCGTTCGTGCAGTCTCCAGTAGTCACCAATGTACCGCTGTTCCCCACCCATGCTGGCGTGTCGCAAGATCCGGTCTCGTCAATCACATACGTGTCAGTGCGGTATTCAAAGACAACCGCTGAGTCCACGTTGCCTATGATGATGTGTTGGTAGACGCCGTGAGCTATCGTGTATGTGGCGTATACGACAGCCGCGACGATGAGAATCGATATGACAATGGGTGTTCTGCGAACGGCCATTTTGTGTGGTCGCCAAATGGTTCCCGTGGGTGTTGCAAGTGGTTATGTTCTCTCCATCTTACATGTCTCATGTGTCAAAAATATGAAGGTTCTCGGTAGTCGTGTGTCGGAGATAGCCTTCCCGAAGCGGTCCCAACCCGGAGTTAATGCAAACAATTCGAGAGCTGGGAGGCATCAGCCATGGTGTGTTGTGGCGGCAAAAGCTTAATAGCGCTTAGCGAAATATGCATCCTGGCGCATAACAATTGAAAGACCGTTAAATTCTTTCTCTCACAAACAACCACAGTGATTTGGACACAAACACACACAACGACAATGACCACGTGGACTCCGGAACAAGCTCTACCCGAAGATCTCAAACAGGAGATCCAGGAGGCCACCACCCCGCTCGACCAGATGCTGTGCTTCTTCAACATTGTGGGACGACTCAAGACCGAGAAGCGAACCGGCTGGGTCAACTTCAAGGTCCCCCAGCCCGAATCCATCGCCGACCACATGTACAGAATGGGCGTGATTTCCATGCTGACCAAGCAGGAGCTGGACACTGGCCGGTGTGTCAAGATGGCTCTCATCCACGATATGGCCGAGTCGTTGGTCGGAGACATCACTCCTGTGGATCCCATGCCCAAGGAGGAGAAGCACAGACGGGAGCTCGTCACCATGGAATATCTTGGAAAGCTGGTGGAGAAACACAACCCTGAGGGAGCCAAGGAGATGGTGGAGATCTGGAACGAGTACGAAAACTGCACAACCAAGGAGGCTCGATTCGTCAAGGACGTGGACAAGTACGAGCTGCTGATCCAGACCTTCGAGTACGAGAAGCGAAACAACTGCGAGATCGACCTGTCGGACTTCACGCAGGTGCGATCTGCTATCAAGACCGACGAGGTGTCGGAGCTGGCTGACAACCTGCTGGAGCAGCGACGAAAGTACTGGGCTGCCCAGGGCAAGGTGCCCAAGCTGAACTAGAGCCGGAGAGGATGGACACGATATCAAAAAGGCCATGCATGTAATATTATTCAAATTAATTTCCAAAATCGAGAGGCTGTTGGTTAGTAATCATTATAGGGCGATCATGATTGGCTGGAGGGGTGGTGGTGGATCTGAAGATGAGGACGAGGCAGTCGCAGACACTGGGAAGCCCTCGCTACTGTCTGTCGCCAGCTCGATGCGACCACGAGCCCATTCGCGGTCCGGCACCGGAGCTGCTGCTTTCCAGGAAGTCGTGCTTGCAGCAAAGCGAAACAAGGAGCTTCTTGAGTAGAACAAGGCAGACAAACAGGACGATGTGGAGGATAAGTAAGCGGGCGATTGATGATATATAATGAAGTACGAAAACCCTGTGATTAATAACTTATCTATACGTTTGCAGAAGTTGTTCAAGTATTGGTGTTTTGCTATGGTGCTATATTTTTGTACATTGTTCATCTTTTCCTGAACATTCGCGAGAGTTTGTTTGTCAAATAACTGACTACGCTCTGAGGCTGCGAGGGAGATACGGCTTGTCGTGCAGGCGACTTCTCAGTATTGGGTTTACCAAAACTGCCACCACGGTCTTCTTTCCTCCCCCTGCGGCTTCAACTGTGGACCAGACGGGTCTCTGTTGCTTTCTGTAGCAGGTGAGGAGTAAGAGGAAGAAGTTTTTGGCATTGGTGACTCTCCTGAAGAAGTCTTGTCAGCGGATGATCTGACAGAGGTAGAATTGCTGACGGTGGCTGACGACTCGGTAGAAACCTTTGATGCCGATGGAGAAGCATGCACAGAGGCCTTGGCAGACAGAGAAGATTCGCCTGACGGGATCTCCCCAGAAGATATTTCAGAAGAGGTCTTCTTGATAGATGGAGCGGCTGACGAGACTGCAGGAGTTCTCGGTGACTGAGGGCTTGTGGGCGGGCGATCGAAAATGGACTTCCTCTCCCACGACAGGGCACCATTCGCACTGGTAATCCACGAAGAAGAGGCTTCTGGAATGACAGGCCTCTTCTCAGTGGCGCGGCTGGCAGGCTTACCAAGAGACGTACCTCTGGGCTCCTTCTCGAAAAAGCCCTTTTCAGAAAGCCTCTCCAGAAGAGAAAAGGCGCTAGTCGGAGGAGAGCGCGGGGGGGACATGTCAACATCCGAGTCCTCAGTCGGAGGAGAGCGCGGGGAGGACATGTCAACATCCGAGTCCTCAGTCGGAGAGACTCGGAGGGCCTTCTTCCGAGCAGGCATGTCTGACTCGAGTTTTGATTCTCGTTTTTGTTCAGCAGTAGCGGCTTGGACAGGCGACATTTCCATCGTGGCCGACTCGTGATTGACCTCGGCCACACGCTGAAGATAGGAATCCATCAAATGCCAACGCGGTCTCAGATCCTTGAAGACGTTGTCGGACGTAACGTCATGCAAAAAGTAGCTTGAGGAAAGGGCCAGAATGCGGTCAAGCTTATCCTGTGCGGAATCCTCCAAGAAGTCCACAGCTTCATGTTGAACCACCATGTTTTTGCCATCCTCTTTATCCAAGTAAGGAGAGACGAAAAGCCGTTCCCAGCTGCGTTGGCCGGTTAGAGATATGGTGGCACCTTTGGCGGGTACGGCATAGCTCAGGCTGGGACTCGTGTTCGTTTTACCGAGGAAAAACGAACGAGGTTTCGGCATGTAAAACTTCCTTTGAAGCAGGTCTCCAAATGACGACTCCAAGGTGTACTCCAAGCAAGCAACAGGGCCTCTTTCGGTGAAGAAGGACAAAGCTTTGTTTTCCTTGAGTCTCTGTAGTCCTTCTTCCAACCTTTCCGTGATCTGTAGAAGAACTTTAGCCAGAGCTGACGGCAAGTCGCAAAAACTCTCATCGTGTTTCGTCGCGTAGATGCAAAAGCGCGTTGAATAAGGCGGAAGACCCTGTACAGCGTTCTGAATAACACTCACCAGTGACGAGCTTTCTTCTCCACCGTCCCAAGGATTGACACACACCATGAAAGCAGGCTGACCGCGTTTTGTCAGGAATCTGTCAATTTGTCTGCGTATGTACCAACTGATGGTGCGGAGGCCCTCCCGATCCCGTTGAAACGGAAACGAGTAGGCGAGAGCTCCAGTGGCAGCATCAATGAACAAAACGGTGTACATTCCACAAGGCTCTTCTGTCAACCGGTATAGAGCAAAGTAGACCACGCCGTTTTCGACGTTAGGATGAGTGAAAGCCTTGTTTCCCTGGAGATGATCAAATATGCCCTGCCAGATTTCTGGGCGCTTTTGCGCCAGTCTCGATGCGTACATGACCTGGTCATGTCGAGTCTTGGTGCCGTGCGACTCCACAGAAAAGTCGAGACTTCTAGGAGGAAGACTCCAGACTATTATCTGTTCCACCAATGACTGGGGCATGCCGTGTATGTGGAGAATCTCCTCCAAGAAGTTGACGATTTTGAGCGCGTCGGTCGAGTAGTCCAGGAGTGTGTGGGCTGTCAATATCACCCAGGGAATATCCCCTCGTTCCAGTTCCATTCGGATAGCATCTTCACTTGAGTATAAGGCGTCAACTGACGTGGCTTTGTCCGCCCAAATACTTGTAAAATACGACTTTGACATAAGTCCCGTGTCGACCGTGATCTGGACCCGAGGGGTGGTGGAAGCCATTAACTTCTTGGACCAGTTGTCGAAAAGTTGGTAGTAGCGGTGGTAGTCGTCCAGCTGCTCAGGAAGACTGACAGCATTGTAGTTGGGGAGCTGCCGAGGCATCCGTTGAGGTTCCATTGTTGTCGTACACATGTACGGAGTACTTGGTCAGGACGATTTCGGGACCATAAAATTTTTTTGAAGCACGTCGTGATGCATGCTCTCACAGCTGCATGAGTTGGAATAGAGGGTAACGGCTTAGATGAACTTGACGACACGGCCAAAGCCACAGTTTACAGCTACTCTATCAGGTTTCCTGCTCTTCGTTTCCGTTATCAATATCATATACTATATACATTCGTTTTACAAGACCTCGATTCCGTTGTTGGTGAAACCGGAAGCCACGTTGGAGCTGGAGTCCTTGAGAGCCTTGATTCGAGCGTCCCAGCCAGGCTTGGTGGTTCGCTTGACGGTGGCCTTGGTGAACTTGGGTCGCTCGTAGTCCACCAGGTAGCCTCGGTTCTCGGGGTTCATGTAGTACTCCACGTCCTTTCGTCGCAGAGGATGGGGCTGCTTGGGGATTCGGCCAGTCTTGTCGAGCAGTCGCTTCTCGTTGAGCTCAATCTTGAGACCCACGGGCGAGTAGTACTTGGCGGTGAACTTGCCTCCCGCAGCCTCGATCTGCTCAATAGCAGCCTGGGAGGCCTTGTTGGAGGTCAGGTCGATCTTGGCGGTCAGAGGCACGTCTCGTCGGGCGAAGATTTTGATTCCGAGTCGGGAAGAGCACAGACCGGAAAGGATCAGGTCTCGGACGCCCAGGGGCTTGGAGGCATCAAGTCGACCATCGTTGATCCACTTCTGAATGTCGGACACAGACACACCAACGAACTTCTCTCGTCGAGGGATAGCCAGCTTGGGATATCGCAGATACCATCGCTGCTGGTGACCGGAGAAACCCAGAGGAATGCTCTCTCGGGACTTCTGACCCTTCTGTCCTCGCTTGGAGGTCTTACCTCGTCCGGACTGCACACCTCGACCCACCTTCTGGTTGTTTTTGTAGTTGATGTCCTTGAGCTTAGTCATGACCATGGACGAGTACGACCGGGCTCCCGTGGGAACCACCAGGCCGGTCCACTTCTTCATAAGCGCGTTCATTGTGGTGGTGTCTTGTGCCTATGTCGGATGCTCGATTTTTCAACCTACACTCCGCAGTGTAAATTTGCAACTTTATTTTCCCCCATACTGAGTGGATGAAAGGTGGCTTTTTAAAGAGTGTTTTTGTGAGTAAGCATGTACGATATTTGAGACCAATCGAAACGGCAGCTTCTGGTGGTATGTTTGGTTGGTTTTCTTGTCCAAAACAATTGCTTCAAATGCTGCAATGACACCCCCAAATATCTCATACCGCCATAAGTAAATATCATACTGCTTAGTAAGTGGCTGAAATTGCGAGCAGTGACGTGTAATGTGATGGACTTGCAACATCACCACTGGTCGTGTCTCTCCCCGTATCGCGGTTGTCTATCACGTGATCATATTGACCAAGTCACTCGTGTTGTAGTTTCACCTCCTAAACACGATAATGTGGAGAGAACCTTCACTTCACACTCTATATTTTACCTGTACGCTGCCATACCCCATTTTCATACCAAATCCCATTCGTAGATGGGTATTCCTGGATACTACACGCAATTGAAGTCGCTATATGTGCGCAAACAGCTCAAGGAGTTTGCTGATGGTCGAGTCTTCATTGATGGTCACTCCATGAGCCACATGGTAACGCAAAGGTGTATGCCTGGTGCCCGGTACGATCTGAGGGCTGTGAGATGTCACATGGAGGTTGTGCTCAAGAAGTGGCTACTTGCTGGGTGGAAGATCGAGATGATTCTGTTTGATGGACTGACTCCGCTCTCTAAGTTCAAAGAAACCGAGAGACGACGAGATGTCCGTGTCAAGGAAGGAGTGGAGGCAAAATCGTTCTGTCTTCCAGCAGCATGTGCAGATGTGTGTTCAGATACCGTTCTGTCGCAATTTCCAGACATTCCATGTCGAATTGCTCCTGAGGAATGCGATGACATTCTCGCCAGTCTGGTGTACAACTACGCTATCCAGAACCCGAGCACGCCCACCTACGTGATGACAAACGACACGGATTTCTGCGCGTTTGACTTCCCCGACAATGTCGTCATTCTCAACACCTCCGTCTTTGGTATCGACGCTGGTGTCATCAATACCCTGAACCCCGCCAAGACTCTGAAGGAGCGATTCAATCTGTCTCCCAGTTTGGCTGGCTACGGAGCCATGGAGTTCACCAAGCTCAACAAGTGTGGTCCATTGAAGGATGAGGAGGGATACAAGAAGTTTGCTGAGGCTCAGATGGCCATTCTGCAGAGGTTCAGCTTTGGATCGGCCCAGGATTACATCCAGGATGAGCATGCATCGCGGGTATACAAATTGTTATCGGGGACCAATGAGAACAACGCGCACAGAGTGGTCAACGCGTGGTTCGACTGCGGGCAGCTATACACGTTTATGCAGATTCTGTGTGAGCCCAAGGAGGCCGAGTACGCCTTTGATGCCGGCAGGAAATGGCGATCAGTGGCGTACGAGATGATTCTCGAGAAGATAGGCGCGGAGTCAGCAGGTGACCAGTTCCAGGAGCACGGTAGAAAAGGAGATGTGACCCATTGTGTCAACCTTCCCGTGACAGACACGGCTAGGGCCGCTTTCGACGCCGAAAACGACTCATACAAGCTGCATACACGCCAACATATTCTGAATGAGATAGCGGCTTGGGACATCAACACCATGACGTCGGCCATTTGGGAGGAAGCGTTACTCACTACCCCTCAGAGCAGTGGCGAGTACAGCCAGGAGGCTATGCACGAGCTGTCTATGAACTTTCTCACACAGATTCTCCGACTCGAAGGTGGCCCGCGAAAGCTCTGCTCTCCCATTGGACCTGCTTATCTCCGGTTTTACAACAAGTATTTCGCCATTTTCCAGAGTCTGCGGCTGCTGGAGGCCGCTGGAGTTCGGCTTCCGGTCACCATCAACAGTTACGACCTGGACGGGTCTCTGTGGTATATTTTAGCTCGCCAGGCCGAAAGATAAAGACTCAGGAGACTGCAATGCATTGTGATGAGTGATGGCAATGTGAACCTGTAGCTGTTTGTGTAAATCAGTCGACTGATACTACTTGTAGACATCGGGCGCAACTGTTGTCTGTCCCTTCGTAGCGCTGGAGTACGAGAGCACGAGCCGTGTAGACTCTGGTAATGACCAGCTCAGCCACGCCACACACCACCCTGCATCTCTGATTCTATTGCTGCTGTGGCTTGATGTTGAGTCCGCTCCACCGCTCAACTGCGGCGTGAGGCACATCCGACAAGCGGATTTGTTTTTCCGAGATTGCCTGGAGATGAACGGACGGCAACTCTAAGCAGTCTCAAGATGGATTCATGTTAGAGCGGCTCGCTGTGTCTTGTTGTGGCAGATGTAGCCGCCCAGGGGCCAGAAGAGACATTTTCTGCCGCCGGCATACATCGTTTGAGCGCATCTGGCAATTATTTGCTCGCTTTTGCTCTCATTTTCTGCTAAACGCCCGCCCAAACTCCCACGCTTCTTTTCACCTTTTGGAGCTTGGCTTTTTGGCTTCAAACTGTCGCGCAACTCTATTGGTCTCGGTCTTTTCCCGTGCATGCCTGGCGAAGGATACAGTAATAAAGCGGATGAAATAAAAGACACGAGACAAGAGAAACAAAGCTGTTTTGACACGGGACTGCAGGCCACTCCACGTGCCCGGTAACGGCCAAGAGCGGGGCGGAATCGGTGTGGTGGGGCATGCTTACTTTGGAACATGTTATTTTCAGAGCACCTCTCTTGAACCAGGAGCGCGTACTGAAACGAGGAAGTCAGTAGACGCCACTGTCACAGCAACGCCACCTCCGTATATCACTCTGTCTCCCACCACGACCCTCCAATAACCGACGGCAGCCGAAAAGACGGTAGACGGCAGTATTGCCAACTTGAGAGCGGCATAAGATGCGCGCCCATCTGCACACGAAGGTGACAACCCTGAAAGCGTGTTTCAGAGCCTGCTCTCCTGAAAGAAGTGTACAATTGGGTCTGAGGTTAGGGTGTCTGATTGGGCAGGTTCAGGGGCGGCTCGCCGCTCGATCAGGCCAGATACGGGAGCCGATCCGGTGTCGTACTGCTGGCGTGACGCCTGCCAAGCGATACGGGCTCCCGGTTAGTAGCTATATATGTACGGGTTCTCTCAACTATTATATGCCTGGTACGCTTATTTATTGCACCATTCGGCGTGGCGGGTATTGAAGCCAGGGGGGATGCATTAGTGGGAGGACCCAAAAGCCAGCGAATCGAAAAATCACGTGAAAATAGGCTGATCTGGGTGGGCTCTTAGCGTGGCCATTGAGCGCAGGGGTCCCCACGACTCGCCAGATGCCCTGATAATATCACCATTACTGACCCTGCCAATTTTACCCCTCCACGTGCTTACTCCCGTTTAGCTTCAGGCGATAACCTTCCTCGTCTCCCAGGTGCACCGTCTCTCTCTGTCTGCACAAAACCTTAGTGTCGGTACAGTGACATTTGGCTGCGAAGGGCAACAGGAAACGCCATAATAATAAAGCTTGAGACTGCAACAGTCAGACGCAATCAATCTCTCTTCATCGTCACGTTGGAAACTCGAAACCGCCCGCTGCTTGACGCAACCACAAACGCAACCCCGAATACAAGTCTCCACCCACTGCTGTCACACCGCAACCTCGACAGGAAAACTTGCACCCTTCCTTCCCCGCCCACATAATCACCCCCCCACAACACACACGGCACACTGCACACATCGTCGACACCTTCACAACGTCGACCTCATAACGTCGACTACACAACACAAACACATCGCAACGGCATGTCGCACAAAATGCCCCTGCTTTCCCGACTGTCCCCTCACCACTCCCCGGCAGGAACCCCGCCGCTAAAACCGGTCCAGTCGCCATCGCTGGCTGCCCAGCTCTCCAACAAGGTGTCTGGAGGCTCCAAGATGAACACAGGCACGGCCTCCACACAGCCCTCGGCCCAGCAGAACCAGCCATACCCTCCGTCGTCGGTGCCCGTGCCCGTCAAGCTGAGTTTCCGCATCGAGTCGCCGCCGCTGGTGCTGTTTGGTCCTCGACAAGAGTCCACGGGCGCCATTCTCAACGGTCTCTTCAACCTGGAAATCAAGGGCTCGGACGCGTTCCCCATGAAGTCCGTGCAGCTGGCAATTATCCAGGAGATCAAGGTCAAGCGAGGCATCCCGGGCCTGGTTCCTAGCGAAGCCACCACCGTCACAAAGACTGGAGCAGCGCGAACCACGGAGCTGGCCAAATGGGACATTCTGCAAATCCCTACACCCCTGCCGCCACAAAACCACGTATACCCCTTCTCACATTTGCTTCCGGGCGAGATTCCAGGAACTACAGACTGCCCTCTGTTTTCCATCAATTACAAGCTGCACGCTGTGGCCATTCCCGACCCCGCCTCGGGCTACACGACACCCTTTGTGCTCACCCAACCCCTCAACGTGTCACGATCCATCATTCGTGGCCAGGACAGAACCTCCATTCGAGTCTTCCCTCCCACAGACCTCAATGCCAGCATGGTGCTGCCCAACGTCATCTACCCCAAGAGCTCCTTCACGCTCGAGCTCAAGCTGGAGGGCGTCACGACCCCGGCCAAGAACGCCAGATGGAAGATGCGAAAGGTCAATTGGCGAATTGACGAGACCATCAGATTCTACACAAAGGTGTGGGACCCCAACTTTAGAGAGACTCCTGCGGCTCGACGGGAGTCTGCTTCGGCTGCTTCCACCGCCAACGGAAGACGCAGCTCCGACACACCGGCTTCAGGAGCGGCTCCGGCTGCTGAGGAGTCGCCTCGTCTCAGTACCTCGGGTACAGCAGCCACAGCCACCGGTGCTGTGAACCAGGATCGGCAGGAACGGTCTGCCAAGAAGGAGAAGAAGCTGCGAGAGGGCGAGATTGAGGAGGTTCGAACGGTGGGTTCGGGCGAGATCAAGTCGGGCTGGAAGTCCAACTTTGATGGCAAGGGCGTCATTGAGCTGCTGGGCGACGTGTCCACACACAATCTGGGCCAACTGTCGTGCAACTTGGACGACCCTGTTCTGGGTCTGTTGATCAAGCATGTTCTGGTGGTGGAGCTGGTGGTGGCCGAAGAGGCTTCTCCCACAAAGTCATCCAAGCAGAGCATCCCGACGGGAGCTGCTCGAGTGCTGCGAATGCAGTTCAACTTGGTGATCACCGACAGAAGTGGTCTGGGTATCGCTTGGGACGACGAGGTTCCTCCTACATATGAAGACGTGCCTCTGTCTCCTCCCGATTACGACATTATTGCATCGCTTCCCAAGCTGGAGGAGGTCCAGCAGCCGGAGCTCTCTGCTCTCAGCAGTATCCACTCTTCTCTTCACAGCCGAGAGCTCGGTCACTTCGCCAACTCTCTGCCTGGAAGTCGAGTAGGCAGTCCCATGATCAGACCATCAGAGGGTAACAGCAGAGTCAGCAGTCCAATGCTTCGACCCAGCCAACCTTCAAGTAGCATGGCCAGCCCCATGATGCGGCCGAGTCAGCCCAACAGTCACATGCCTAGCCCTTTGATGAGGCCAACCGAGTAGAGCTCGTGCTACACACTACACGTCTATATAAACATTTACATAAACTAACAGGATTTGGGAAATAAGCGAACGAGGTTCGTACTCTAGCGCGTAATTAGAATGTCTCACTATAGCGTTTCACTGTGAGCAGAGCCGTTGGGAGATTGGTGTCAAAAATTAGACTACATTCGCCAAGTTCGTGTAGATCGTCAAACAGAGGAAAAGTTGTTGCGATTATGCAGCGATATGAAAGAGGAAAAAAACGCACATACATTATCTTGACAAAAGGGCAAAAAGATAATGCCATCACCCAGAATCGAACTGAGGTTTCCACGGCCACAACGTGGTGTACTAACCACTATACTATGATGGCGAGTTTGGGCGTTAAAAAACGGGATTTTTGGAACTAACATACTTGAATTTTGTTGAAAAAAATTTTTGCAATTAAATCGCCTCCACGATAGCATTTGGATCAGGAGATTTATTGCAGCCTTTCTCTACACTTTGCTACGTATTATCGCTTTTCTTTCTAGTCTTTTTCTATTTACATTCTGAGATTGCGACGTGAAACTCCGAAGTCCCCATGTAAACCTCCTCACATAGTGGTCGGCCCCTTCAACTTCAAACAAGCACATCTCTCATCCAAAGAACCCGTCACAAACGAACAGAATGTATCAAGCATACACTGCTGATCGCACCCATTTTGGGTGTAGGGCGACTTTCTGTAAAAGTGGTCCCAGTACAATTGGTTCTGCCCTGGGTTCTCCATGATTCCCTTGGCTGCTCTGTGCCAGAAAGTCGCATTCAGAGGAGCATTCGCAGGCCACGTGCCGTTGAGATTGTACGAGTCCCTAGCCGAGTACTCCCATCTCCAGGTCATCTGTTGGGGAGTCTGGGGCTCATACACGGTCAGAGTGTAGTTGTTGGCGACCGTCTCGTTCTTGGCCTTGAGAATGTCGAAGTCGTAAGTCTCGTTGAGAGGCGAATAGTAGTTTCGAGAGTCCATAATCTCAAACGTCTTGGTGTCCACCTCGTAATATCTCCAGGCTGGGTTGTAGAGGTCAACGGGAGTGACAGACTGTATGATCCAGCCCACAGTTAAAGCACTCTCCTCTGTCCATACATTGTCTTCTTCATAGAAGAGGTTGAACTGGTCGGCATGAGTGTGTCCAAAGAAGGTGGCAGCAATGACATGCGGAGAGAAGCGTCTGATCACTTGTCTGAAAACCTCAGAGTTCCATCCTGTTGCTCCCATATCCTGAGCAGGAATATGGGCCATGATCCAGGCTTTTTGTCCTAGTTTCTCGCACAGGAGAAGCTCGCCGACCAGCCAGTGGAAAAGTCCTGACGGATCGGGGTCGGTGATGTTCCAAAAGTTGTAGTAATTACCGGAGTACCAGAGATTGGAATCGAGGGAGATGACTCTGAGGCCTCGTTTGGTAGTCACAGCAAAAGACCCGTAAGTGTGCTCAGCTTGAGCTTCGGTGGTCTCGTTGATCCACCCAAAGTCTTTCCACATCTTGGCTGACAGCTCTGCATTCCAGGAAAAGTCGCCTGCAAATCCAGACGAGTTTTGGGCCACCTGCCCATAGGGGTACGAGTCATGGTTGCCAAAAGTCGGATACACGGGAATGTCTCCCATGTACTTTTTCATCAGGTAGTAGCATTCTTCTTCAGATTGGTAGGAATGGGCAAAGGAAAGCCAGTCGTCGAGATCGTGTGACACCATATCGCCTGTGAATAGTCCAAATTCGAAGTCTCTAGCAAGAGACATTGCACCCACAGTCTTCATGGATTCTTCCACGAGTGACTCAGGCGAGTCGCAGTGATAAGAGCCGAGTTTCTGGGCGGGAGAAACTGTGTGGTTGAGACCAGCAGCAATGGCTCCCTTGTTGTGAGACTCGACAGTGCAGCACATGTAGTCGTCGCACCAGGCTTCTTGTCCAGGCATGTATCTCAGATCGAGATGGAAGTCAGAGATGTGCAGCACGTTGAATGTCTCATTGTAGGAGGATTCAATCTTTGGAGGGTTCTTGGGCTTCTCTGGCCACCAAGAAGACAAGTCTGGCACGGGAACCTGGATACGCTCACAGGTGAGAGGGGCGTACTCGTTACACAGAGCCTGGCCATCAAGTCCAAAAGGATCCATGAGGGTAAACACGTTGGCCAGATGCTTTCCTCGGTTGCCCCTGGTGATGCTTTCTCCTTGGTAGGTGTCACAGTCATCCTGCCACTCGTAGAAATTGCATAGTTTGACCAGCAGCTTGGGTGTCACTGTTGGGGCCTGGAGCGTGATGTACTTGCCGAGATTGATGCTCTGTTGGCACTTTGTACAGTTGGAAACAGACGTGTTGAAGATCCGTTGGGCTTCGTTGAAGCCCCAGTCCAGTAAAGCCTCGTTGCCAATGTTGGGGACTTCGATATGGTGAGACGACGAGTTATCGGCACGCTTGACTAGCCCAGTGGCTGCAAGCAGACCGGTGGTGATTTGCGCGATGTTGACCATTGTTTGCGGATGAGAGGGAGTGACGGAGTCACCATTTTATACCCACCAGAAGCGTCCACCATCCCCCCGCTTGACCCTGCGAGACTTTTCTGAGACGTCCGTGGAATTGGCATGGCTGTTGCACGGTCTAGAGTCGGGGATAACAAGGACGATCGTTCAGGACAAGGTTCCTAGATTGAATATTGGCGATGCTTATCAGCGGTGCCGATGCATGCGTCGAGTGCGATTGTGTTCGTGGGCCTTGGCATCGATGGACACAAAGAGCTCGCTTAAGTTGATCGCGTGGTTGCCTTAGCACCAAGTGCGCACTGGAGGCCGTTCCAGCGACCCAACATTGCTTCATCTGACCATGCCTTTGGCGACGAAGGCTTCGCTAAGTTCACTGATCAGAGCTTAGTTGCACGTGGGCCGAGATTCCGAGGAACTTTAGTGATCGTCTTACAGCCTCAAAGCAGATATATTTTAGCCGCTATAAGTAAGAGCTACACGGAACTACTCGAGATGGATTTCGAGGTCGGGGGGTCGAGAGTTTATCGTCCTGGGTGGCCCAATAACAGACGCTGCCAGTGGTAGCTATAATATAGCAAAGATATCGGAATATGTTGGCATTGAGCACTGCTTTAGTGCGTGGCTGGTACGTCATCGCCGTTCAGTGCTGATTTGTAATGACACCAGCTCAATTGCGTTGACTACAAGTATGTTGCCAGTACTGGACTTGATTGCTTTTGGCGACACTACAAGTAGCTCATTAACGGCAGATACGCTTTTACGAGCACAGGTACCTGGCACATCATCACAGCGCTCGACTCTTGTATTAGAAATTGATATTAGAAGCTAAATGACTGGACTACAAGAACCAGGTTAAATCAGCAGAGGGATAAGAGCCAGAAGGATAGTGAGAACGGCGGGGCCGACGATAGCGGCTCCGTTGGCCTGGGCAACACCAATATGCGAAGAGGCGGGTGCCTGAGCAGGCTGGCCCGCGGCAACGCCAGGCTTTCCAGGAGTACCAGCCTGAGCGGGAGTACCAGCGGGAGCAGGGGCAGGGGAAGCGGGGGATCCGGGCTTTCCAGGGGTACCAGCAGCACCGGGGGCGCCAGGCTTACCTGGGTTTCCGGCCTGGGCAGGAGCTCCAGGAGCGGCAGGAGCACCGGGCTGGGCGGGAGCCTGGGGATGAGCGGGGGCACCTGGCTGAGCGGGAGCTCCAGGGGCAGCAGGGGCGCCAGGCTGGGCCGGAGCCTGAGGCTTGGCGGGGGCGCCAGGCTGGGCCGGAGCCTGAGGCTTGGCGGGGGCACCAGAAGCAGCAGGGGCCTGAGGCTGTCCAGCAGCTCCGGGCTTACCAGCGGGTCCGGGGGTTCCAGCAGGGCCAGGAGCGCCAGGAGCAGCAGGAGCAGCAGGGTGGCCAGGCTGACCGGGGGCAGCAGGCTGGGCAGGAGCAGCAGGGGCTCCAGGGGCAGCGGGGTTAGCGGGGGCTCCAGGCTGAGCAGGGGCGTTAGGAGTGCCGGGCTGAGGAATGGTTCCGGGCAGAGTGCCAGGCTTGGGCTTCACAGGAGCCTGACCGGGAGTTCCGGCCTGAGCAGGAGCCTCGGGCTTGCCGGGGGCAGCAGGAGCAGGCTTGCCAGGAGCGGCAGGAGTACCAACGGGAGCTCCGGGGGCAGCAGGAGAAGCTGGTCCAGCGGGAACGCCAGCGTTTCCAGCGTTACCGTTGCCAGAGTTGCCAGAGCCGCTGTTTCCGTTGCCTGCGTTTCCGCCGTGGCCAGTGTTTCCTCCGTTGCCTCCGTTGCCTCCGTTGACGGGAGGGGCAGCAGCGGAAGAAGCGGGGGCGACAGGCTTAGTAGCAGGAGCCACAACTCCAGTGGTATCGCAGGGAACAGTGATGGTGACAGTAACTCCCTCAACCACGGTGTGGATGGTGGTGGTGGCAGGGTGGATGGGCACAACGGTGGTGAGAGAGATGGTCGGAGTGATGCACTTGTTGTCGCTGCAGTGGGTGACAGTCTGGATCACAGTGGAGGTGATGGACACGACGTCAGTGACGACAACAACAGGGCCAGAAGAGGCAGAGGGCACGACCACGGGAGCGGAGGAGCCGGAGGGAACAACCACGGGAGCGGAAGAGCCGGAGGGAACAGCCACGGGAGCGGAGGAGCCGGAGGGAACAACCACGGGAGCGGAGGAGCCGGAGGGAACAACCACGGGAGCGGAGGAGCCGGAGGGAACAACGACAGGTGTGGAAGAGCCGGAGGGCACAACGACAGGTGCAGAGGAAGCTCCACCAGCCTGGGAGGAGACCGGAGCCTCAGTGGAGACGGGAGCCTCAGAAGCGCCAGCGTCGGAAGAGACAGGAGCAGCGGAGGTAGCAACGGCTCCAGAAGAGGCAGGGGCAGCGGAAGAACCAGCAGCCTCGGAGGAGGCAGGGGCAACGGAAGAGCCGGCGGCAGACGGGGTGGAGCTCACGGGTGCCTCAGAAGAGGGCACGCTGGAGGGAGGGGTCACGAGAGAGCTAGGGAGCTCAGTGGCAGACTGCACAGAAGAGGGGGGCACAGATGTCGAGGAGTTGGTGAAAGGTGCCGAAGAGATAGGAGCGGCAGAAGACGCAGGAGCACTGGAGGCAGGAGCACTGGAAGTCGCAACGGAGCTAGGAGCCTCGGCAGAGCTGGACACCGGGGTAGAGCTGGGAGCTGAGGTGGTAGAGGGAGCTGCGGTGGTTGTGGTGGGAGCTGAGGTAGTAGAGGGGGCAGCGCTGGAGGTAGTGGAGGCGCTGATGAGACCGAGCTCTTGCAGCAGGTTGGCAGCATCGGTGAAGAACTTGTCCAGAGAAGCAGAGGCCACCGAGTTGGTGGCAGCGGCGCTGGTGACACCGGGAGTCAGCAGGCCGACGTAGAAGGTGTTGGTGGAGATGGCAGCAGAGTAAGCAGGAGTAACGTAGTAGTTGGACTTGTACTGCGACACGATACTGGAAGCGGAGGTGAAGTCAGGAGTTCCTTTGTAGGAGTTGAGAGCGCTCTCGATGACGTTGACGAAGGGGGGGAAGTTGTCAGCGTTGAAACCTCCGTTCAGAACGATGCCAATGGCAGACACGAAGATGTTGTACAGGCCCTGGTTGCCCATGATGTGGGACAGAAGGTCTCCGACCTCGGACTGGGCGCTGGCCTCGGGGTATCCGGACACTCGGTTATTCACAATGGCATTGGAGGCTGCGGTGGCAATGTTGTCAACGATGAAGTTGTGGCTGCTGACGTCGGCGCTGGCCAGAGGGACCAGGAGACCCAACAGAATGGCCTTGGGAAGCATTGTGGGAAGCGAAGGACTTGTTTGAAGGGGGGAAGTGAGTGGTGTGGGTATGGATCTCTAGCTGTGGTCATCACCGTGGTTATATATCCGTTTCTCCGGGTGCTCCATATCTGGCCTATTTGGTACAGAGAACGAGCCTGCTGTGTGGGGAAAGGTATCATAGGCTCAAGCTCTTGTTGAAAAGCGAAAAGCACAGGGTGACAAGTGAAGGGTGAGGTATTGCGCGTCTTTGAGTTCGTTCGGAGGGCACGGTGGCAGTCTGATTATCCGTGCCGTCAGGTATCTCATCATTGGTATTGCAATGGTTCTCAACGCCGGTGGGTCTGCCTGTGCTATTGTACTGTTGTTTGCCTGTGTTTGTGGTTGTGTTGGTCAGAGTGTGTGGTGGGTTCTGTGTGTCGAACAAAATAATCTCACCAACCCAAACCCACCTTGGTTGTTTGTCATTCCTTTACAGAAAGTGTCTGAGACATGGAAGCCTTATTCCGAGAAGGACACTGAATGAGCGACAAAAAGGCCATCACTGATTGTAAATCGCTGCATGTCGATCAACGGTTCCCTGGTTGAAACGACATACGAATACGACACCATGCTAAAGTCTGCAAACCATGACAGCCCGCCATTTTAGAGCGGAATGAACTGCTGCGGAACGAAGAAAAAACGCGAGCGGAAATTGTACGCCTCCGCCCACAGTATTCAATCGAGCACAAATGCCTCGACTACAGAATGGCAATTAAACACTGGCACCCCGGTCAAATACGCGGCTCTGAGGTTAACTGTAAGAGACCAGTCTCGGGAACCGTGCAAGTGGTAAGACAAGCAGAATAGCCGCAGTGTCTGAGTGTTCCGATTATCCGTAACGACAGAGCGGCATCCGGTTAACTCCGTTAGCGGCACACATCTTCTCATAATGTATGTGTGACCGGGAGGTCTTCGACATGGCCGACTTTATGATGGACAGTGTGAGCCAAAGTAGAAGCGAGTAGACACTCCAGGAAGAATGAACACTGAGACAGCAGGACAGAGTAAAGCCTCTCAATTGTGTCTAAGCCGTGTTGACTCAAGTCTGGTTGGGCACTCGAGCCAAAAATGGAGCGGTGTGGCACCATGTTAGCATTCGTCTCTCTGATCAGGTGTTGCCTACAGTAGTGACACAAAGAAAACAAGTCTCGTGTAGGAAGATTGGTTCAATGCATCGCTGAAAGATATGTACAGTAGCCACAGACACCTAGGACAGAGCAGCAGGTAAGCTAGTGAGTAGCGAACTTGTATAGGTAGCCGTAAGCCACAGCTTTCGAGTCAACAACCACACGCCTTGTCCACAAGTGTAGCTTCGAGGCGATGTCTTGGTCCCTAAGCTTTTGAGTCAACAAGGTCTACTTCGATCATGCTTCGAACACCAATATACGGGATGTTGACGGCAGGTGAGTCTTCGGCCTCGTTCTTCGAGCTGTTTGTGGTCCGACGTTTGTGTAAACCGACCTCTTTCACGCAGACCCAGCCTCTTGTATGTGGGCCCCCACGTCCACAGCAAAACACTGCTACAGCGCTGTCCTGGGCGTCTGCTATTAATTAATTTAAACTACGAGTACGGCATTATCGTCCCGAGACCTTGTGGGCCGCCCACTATTGCGCATTCCGCCCACCCACCAGTCACAATCGTCCAAACTCACACTTCCCTCTCAGACATTAGGCGGTTAACCGAGCGGGTATGCTTGCATCTATTGTGGGCCCGATCGGGGGTCTGAGACATGTTCACCCTGTCTCTTCTGCCTCTTTGGACCACTTCCAACAATGAGCCCGCGAGCTTGTAGCGGTTGCGACGTACAGTTATGACGCATACTTTACCCCAGGGATTGACCCCATGCCGATGCTTAACTTTACCGCAGGACGGAACCCGAGAAAGTACGAAAATTGCCCTATTTCGACCTATTTGACGAAGGCGGCCGGAAGATGTACAGAAAACCCCGTCTCCACCCCTCTTTGGACTTTGCTGTCTACATTTTCAGCTTATACTTTTGCCATGACAGGCCCCCACCACCCCCCACATGATCAGTTCTGGTGTATACAGTCGGGGTCGTGTCGTATACTTGACCCGTCAGATGATATCCCTGCAATCGCATAATGTAACTACGGTTGAGAGTGTGATGAAAAACGACAAGGTCCGAGCTACTATTGGCCCACCAAGCCAATGAAATTACTGCTCTTCAATTGTGCTTGGCAGAGCTATAGGAGGACCCTTGACAAGCAGTGCGGACAGGTACACTAGTGTCAGAGCCAATCTCTCGGACTCATACCTCTCTTATATTGCAGCCTCCTTGTATGGACAACAGAAGTACCGGTACAAGTGCTTGTATAGCACTTGCGTCACCCAGAAAAAAACCAGCAAATGTCGGAAATTAAGCTTTGGCTTATTATCTGATGTGGCATGAGAGTCCAATTTGAATGCACACCATACGAGGTCGCTTATAAGCTGTGGAACTCAATCGGAATTAGACAGTTACAGGGTATAGATTGTCTGGGTATGATGCTCAAGAGACGACTGAATGGAGCACCTGTTTGTTGTGGCGAGTCCTGAACGGGTCTGTTGCTTGTTAGATTCGGTCTCTCTTTCCATTGCGCATTCTATACTACCAGGTACCTGGTATCCAAGTGCAAGCAGAACTACACGAGATTAGGGTAGCCCACTTTCGGACACCGCTTTAAAGGTGGGCAGTCTGCAGTGTGGGGTAATAAATTCGGATGAGTTGATTAGGCAAGCATATCTTACCAATGAGCACAGAACAAAACAAAACATCAGACAACTCGCAAGTCACCAGTACGATTACAAAACACAAACAAAACTACAAGTACAAACACATCTACGATTGGAAAAATTGGGTGGGACACTATGGTCCAAAATGTATTAACCCAAGAGGTTCGGTGTTGAATTCACCTAATCCTCTCATTAGAAAAAACAGGTTCGGTCAGGTACGTCCTCGTGTGAGGTTCACTGCCTACTCCTTGAATGCGACTGCTCTTGCTCTGGCTCTTATTGCTCTTCGGACTTACTGGCGACTGGCTGGCCTCGGCTCTCGGCCCTGGCTCCCTTGGCTGTGTCTGTGCTCTGGCGGTGGCTCTTATTGCATCTGTGGACTCACTGGCTCTAGCTCATGCGAATGGCTCTTATTGCTCTCTGGACTTATTGGCGACGAAGATGGCTCTTATTGCTCTTTGGACTTACCGGCGATGAAGATGGCGCTCATTGCTCTCTGGACTTAGTGGCTCGAAATGGCGACCATGCTCGCCTTACAGGACTTAGTGGCAGTGGTGCTCTCTCACGGCGTTTGGCGCTTAGTGCCTTGTAGGACTTAGTGGCTCTTGCTCGTGGAATGGTGCTGGCTCGGGCATATCAGCTCTGGCTCCGACCTGTGGCTGCTCGTTGGACTTACTGCTCACGTAGCTCTCATTGCCCCTTGGGACTCACTGGCTCGGCTCTGCCTCTTGGGACTCACGGCTGTACTCTGGCTCTGTGGCCCTGGTAACTGCACTCATTGCTCTTCGGACTTATCGGCGTATGACGGGCGTTTGGCACTTATTGCACACTGTGGACTTACCGGCTCTCTGCTCGCGTCTGTGACCTGGATTTGGCACTTATTGCCTCGTGGGACTTACTGGCTCTGACTCAGGCATCTGTGGCTCTGGCATTCGCTCTGACTCAGGCATTTCAGCTCTGGTAGCTGGCGTATCGGCTCTGGCTCGGCTTGCTCTTTTGACCATGTATGGTGTCCGTCGAAGCAGATCTTTGCTCTAGAATGCGTCTCAGCTCAGCATCTCAGCTGGCTCCTCAGCGACTGGCAGCTCTGGCGTCTCAGCTTGGCTCTTCAGTTCTAGGCGGCTCTCTCAAAAAGGAATTGCACCCTATGAGACCTTCACAAAGGAGTTTCACCCTGTGAGTGTGGCAGGAATTTCACCTGGAATGGAGTCTCTCAAAAGGAATCTCACCCTTGAGTCTCTCGCTGTCGGTGGCTCTGGCTTTGCTGGCTCAACGACTCAGCTTAGGCTCGGGCTCTTTTGGCGGCTCTCTGTCTTGCAGTATGCTCTTGGCTCGTGGCATCAGCTCACGGCGGTCTGTGTGGATTTATGGACTCGACAAGGAGGTCAACCCGAAGGATTTATTGACACTTCACAAGCGGCCGACCAGAAGACTCTTGGCCAGGTCAAAGTACTCGCCTCTGAGAAGAACTCGCTGAAAATCAGCTCAAACGCTCAGTCAGAAGCTATCGCACTAGGCTCATGCACATGTTTCAGTGCGTCGTCGCCACAACCGACAAATGGGCTCATGTGGTAAACACGTCATCACCCTGGCGACTCAAACGGACATTTCAGTCCTCGTCGCAAGAGACAGGTCTGCTTGTCAGCACTGCTTCTCAGCAGGCTATAAAACGCACCTTCCATCTCGGAGAACGGCACCTCATCCTTTGCAGCTGTTGGCAACTCAGAGACTGGCCCGATTCTAATGAAAAAGGAGTGACTTGAGGGGGGTTTATATATTCGTTCGGGGCTTCATTTGAGTTGCACAGAAGGGGGCAGGTGGCGAAACGCACACAGCAGAGATGCACATTCCAATATGCACGCGAAATATTTTTCTCTCCTGCATTCCGTCCCATTCCCCCCTTGCTTCTAGAGCGAGGGAAGACCGCTCCGTTTCGTCCCCTGATACTGTGGTAAAAAAAACTTGGCTGACACGCTCACTCTCCAACACTCATGTTGAGGCCACTCTTCTTTTGAGTCGCGACGTGTCACCAACAGCGGTGAACTAAGGTGTAATTATGCTTTTTAACTTTCCGAAAGATTAGCCGAAGACACTCAATTAAGCTTTTCCTAGCAAAACCACGACACCGCAGAAGCGACTCGAACGAAATTGTGCTTATACACACAGAAAGACAGGAGCATACGAACGTATTGGGAAAACTTGGACAAGTCCGATGGCAACCACGTTCCCCTGTTCCTTCGTCCCACTCGCTGAAGATAGCAATATCCGAAGCTCACGACAGGCTCAGTAACAAACTCAACCCCATTACCCAATTTGACCGGCTCTTGTGCGTGACGAGAGTTGGCCACCGTCCCAATTTCAGCGATATTACGCTGTGTAAACTTGACAATTTATTATCCCATAGTATCAAAATACTCCTCAAGAGCTCCTGTTTACTATGGTGCTATTTTCGAGCACTCAATATTATTAAGCGTGATTCTGGCTATTTGATCCGCCACTGCACTAAAATTTGTCACGTGTTGCGCCACCGGGAGTCTCCTTTAATGAGCAAAGACAAGGCTATCTGCCGTCATTAAGGCTCATTTACCGTTTCTATCGGTATATCTTCGACTGGTGACGCGTCGCCGCTCAAGTAAGGAGCCTCGCACGGGGTGGCAGGCACACTCTGGTCGTCCAAGATGAGTTAAGCCAGGAAATTGTGCATCACTGGTATCACCCTTTGTATCTAAAGGCCCAAACCAGAGTAAATCTGACAATTCTGATGAGAGAAAGCTTCAGGCTTCTACGGCTTCGTTTTGACTTGAGGAATCGCCAGCAGGGAGCAGGTATTTCCTTTCAACAATGAATGGGTGATGCTGAGGAGCTCTCCTGGGATCTTTCCAGCACTGACAGGTGCTCCCTATTGCTTTTAGTGAGTGTACCAAAGCCTCTGAGAGCTCGCTCAGACTTCCTTGGAGACAAGTCACCCAGAGACAGCACTTGGTAAAGAGAGAGGGTGTATTCGCCGAATTAGCACGGTACTATCTGATATTTACATTCAAGTAGAGGTGACAACTTCCACGGTCTACAAAGCGTTACGAAGAAGACATCCGACTTTGAACCTCGTTCTTACTTCCACTTGCAGGCCCAAGAAATAGACTGAGGAAGTCTCGACACGCTACAAGTGTCTGGGCGAATCGTCATGTTTGCTCCTTGATCAGCTCTATGGTTTTTCCTATGATCTCAATTGACACCAGATATAATGCATCATAGCTACATGGCCCAAGTCACCTTGGTGGTGACCTTGGTGGTAGAGCGGCGTGTATATAAAAGCAGCCTAGGTCAGGCTCGGGGAGGACCAGAAAAACACCCAAATCATCGACAATTCTCGAATCTATGCACAACCAGTCGACCGCGGCAAATACACGAGTCAGTTCAATGTGGGAACTCCCGTGTATTTGGAAGAATTAGGAGACCCACCCTCTCAACAGGTATCCGCCTCTTCAGCCGCCTATCTAGGGTTTTATCGTTGCATTTACAGCCGCACCTCAGCCACAATTCGCCCAGCCCGGCCTCTGATTGGCCATCGAGCCTCATTATCACAAACTCCGCAATCACCGATACGAAATTGAGGGTGGGGGCTTCTGTTGGATTCTGTTTTGGGCTTCCAGCTTGAAGCTTCTACAAGGAGGTAGGGCTGCCGGGACCGATCCGACCAATTTGAGTTTTCTTCGTGTGGGGTAAAGCGCTTGAAACAGTACGGCCCAACAGCCCAGGGGGTGAGAAAAAACAATTGTGAGTGTGTTCAATGGACAGCAAATGTTATGCTTGTGATTTGGGCTCACTGTTGGACGCCCATTCTTCTGCACTATTGAACCACTTGGAGCGCCTCTTGTCATGAGTTCGTGTCGTGCACTCTTAGCTGCATGAATGCACCAACCCACCACACAGTCGACTTTGTGTGGGACAAGATTGCGCCCAAACATCTACACACGGCTCAACCAAGGGGTTCCAACGAAGACACTGAGAAAGGCATAGACACTGAGTTTCGGCGACCGGTCGGTGTTGGATTCAGGACACCCAAAGAAATTGTGATCCAAGTTCTTCAGAACACATAGCGTGCTTGGCCGTCATTCTCTCGATGGTTCTATTCTAGACACGTCTCTGGTTGGGCTCCAAAAATACGACTACAGTAACAAAAACCACCATACATATTTCATGTCCTTCCGGATGTCCGTACAGTGAATAGATGTCGCTTCCCCTCTTCCCAACCAGCTCATATCGTGCATTTCTATCTTGCACCAGAGCTGCAGGCGTATGCGGGGTTGGTTTGGTGAGCTGATCGGTGTGGAGATGCCACTCTAGTGGATGGTTTCAATGATACCGTGTCGTCGCCATTACGTCAATGATTCTTCAACATGCTACTTTCACCAGCCTTTCACACACTAAGCTTGTCCGCCAATTGCACGACCTCTCTTCACTCTAATTTGAACCACGTCATCCATGTCGTTTGTGTAACTCAAACCGCAGACCCCCCCACATCTCATTGCCAAACGCAATCTCTGCTCCTGGTCGCTATTCCAGTGAAACACATACCAGCTATGGTTCCCCGCATCGATATTCCCTATTTATACACCCCTCCCCCATGATGAAAACACCATCAACCCACTACCATCCAATCACACAACTACAATGACACAGACTCTCCCCTCCACCCAGAAGGCCATGGTTTTCGACACCGTCGGCGGCCCCGTCGAGTACAGAGACATCCCTGTTCCCAAGCCCGGACCCGGCCAGATTCTGCTCCACGTGCAGTACTCGGGTGTCTGCCACTCCGACCTCTCCATCTGGAACGGCGACTGGCAGAAGGACCTGCCCTTTTCCCCTAAGCTTCCTCTTGTGGGTGGCCACGAGGGAGCCGGCGACGTTGTCGCTCTCGGCGAAGGCGTGACCAACTGGAAGGTTGGAGATCTTGCAGGCGTCAAGTGGATCAACTCGTCTTGTCTGGCCTGTGAGCCCTGCAGAATGGGCGAGGACTCTTACTGCCAGACCCCCACCATGTCTGGATTCTTCGTGGACGGCTCTTACCAGCAGTACGCTCTTCTGGACGCAGCCTGTGCCGCCCGAATTCCCCAGGGCGTGGACCTTGCCGGTGTTGCTCCTATTCTGTGTGCTGGTCTCACAGTCTACCGAGCCATCAAGACCTCCGGCGTCAAGCAGGGTGGCTGGATGACCATCACCGGAGCCGGAGGAGGACTTGGAACCTACGCTATCCAGTACGCCAAGGCAATGGGCTACCGAGTCATCGGTATCGACACCGGTGACGACAAGGGCAAGCTGTGCTTGGAGCTTGGAGCCGAGCACTTTGTGGACTTCATGAAGGACAATGTTGTCGACAAAGTCAACGAGCTCACTGATGGCGGCTCCCAGGGAGTGATCAACTGTGCCGTCAGTGACCGTGCCGTCGAGGAGGCCACCAAGTACGTCCGAACTTTTGGAACTATTGTGCTAGTTGCTCTGCCTCCCAACGGATATGTCAGATCTCACATCTTCACCCATGTGTTCAAGTCCTTCAACATCAAGGGTACCTACGTTGGGGGTCGACAGGACGCCCAGGAGGCCATCGACTTCTACGCCCGAGGAATGGTCAAGAGCCACTACAAGATGGGCGAGCTGTCCAAGCTTAACGACTACTACCAGGCCATGACTGATGGCAAGATTCTCGGACGAATTGTTGTTGACAACAGCAAATAATCGAACTTCGGAGTCTCTGTAATGAATTATGATTTTGACGTATGTGTAAGCCTCTCTCCGTAGGCTGTAATAGCCGCTGCCAGTACATATGGCATATCGGCTTGTAACCCTTTGCAAAGTGTGTTAGACATGAGGGTGCCATAAGCCCGTAGATCCACGAATGTGAAGAGTACCTGGTTGCAGCAAGCTACACAGCTTCAGCTACAAGTGTAGGTTCGACCTTTACCGACGGTTATTTCGCTAGTAAAGAAAGCGCCAAGAATGACGTTTTTCAGGCTTCATCTTTATCACAAAGCGAGTTCCCAAGTGTCAATGGGGCCAGTGTGAGTCTATCATGACCAACGTTGCATATTTAGTTATTTATTTCGTCGAAATGCTCTGCGGGTACCTACAAACCCCACACAACCTTATCGGATAATGTGGGGCGGCGTATGCAAGCTGAGACACAAAACGTTAGAGGAGTGGTCTCTTGGTACCATTGTGACTGTTACTCTTGAGTCCCCGGAGATTACTAACACAACATCATCAACTACACAAACCAACACCTCCCTTGTAACAAACTGTACTGTAGTATTGGAAGCAGGAAAATCACGTGTAGCTAGACGGACCACAAGCACTCTTCTGTCTCTAGCTACAGTACATACGCGTGCATAAGCTTCAATTGTATGGTTTGTGTCTTTAACGAAATGCCCCATTGTTCCTCGTCAAAACCTGCCCGAAAAAGTACAACTATGCACTGGCAGGACAGAAGCGGAGTGCTTGTGGACCGCCTACTTGTACTCTTACGTACTCTCAAATACAACTTTTCTAATGCAATAAATAATTCGTAGATGACTGATTACCGTAGGTCTGTCTACCACCGGTGTCAATCTCCCTCTTCTCAGCCTCGACCTGCCAGATCTGTCGGGCAAACACAGGACAAAAAGTAAAGACATTGTCAGCCAGAGATGGTTCGTTGGAATGCCAGTACTTTCGTGGATGAACATTGCGCTCTATTTTTTTTATCAAAAGTGCAAGGATCCACGCCGAGGGCAGATCCAACATGAATCCTCTAGACAGGCTACGGGGACACTGCCGGAGAGAATCCATCGAGATTGAGGGTTTCAGAGGATGACGTGTTCCTCTCTGAGGAGTCTGCATGCTCTAAATCGGGATCCGTCACTGTACACTCTGGAAGCTGATAGACGGCTACTGCCCCCACTGACAGGGCGATCGCGAGAACAGCGAAGAAAGCTGAGGTGCAGGGGAATAGGCCTGTGTACAGCGACGGCGCTATGAGATCTCCGGTTACCTCCCCCACGCCCATCACTCCTATCGCCAGCGCCAAAGACTTTCCAGGTCCACACGCAGGACCAAGGCCGCGGAGGATGTAGTCGAGCAAATGGGGGCCAGAGACCGACTGAACAACGCTCAGAACGATGATTCCGACCCTGAAAGCCACGTCGTTAGGTACCGCGCACAAGAATCCAGCAGCTACCACAAACAGCGCACCCAGTCGGAGCACGTTAGTGTCAGAGAGCCCAACCGGACGTCGGCAGACCATGGAAATGCCCTTGAAAATGTAGGGCAGGGAAAAAGGGACGCTTAGCAAAGCGCACATGGCAGGCACCGAGCGACCGAGGGAGATTTTCGTCAGATCGAGAGCCTGCCAGTTCCACATGAAAGAGGAGAATACGGGCATGACTTTCAGAGATGCCGACGTGGACGTGGATACCAATCCGACCACAATCGCGATTTTTGCGAGAGTCATGGGCGCAGCTTCCTTAGTGGGATCAACTAAAGACGATATGTGAGGGTAGAGCGTATCTCCAGAATCCCGAGACTCGCTCGGGGCTTGCAGGCACGAGGGTCTTTCAGAAGCACGATCATCGCGCAGCTTTTGGGACAACGTGAAGAAAGTCGCGGCCAGCCCCATGGCTATCGACAGCGCCAGAATGGGCTTTCTGGATTCTACCAGGACTCGTCCAATAGTAAGACCAAGAAATTCTTTGCAAACGATACGCAGAACCAGCAGTTGGATCAAGGGAAAGAGTCGCCAATCTGACCATCCTGTGAAGGGTCCGGGGGACGTCGTTGAGCTTTGTTTTTCGACTACGTCAGAAACGAGCTCTGCAGACTTATTGTTGCCGTCAGTTGCGTTGAACAGGTGAATGGCTGCGAGTGCCACCACCGACTTCTCACACAGCAAAGCCACTGAAATCAGGTAGACGGGGTACGGTAACCCCAAAGCGTAAGTGAAGCAGTCTAAACCGACAGACGCCATGGCCAGCATGGCGCAGATGCGTAATCCCCATTTTGTTCCTTTTGAATCGCTGGTCGACAAGATCTTGAATGCCGGGTAGATCTGGGCGAGTGTCGCTAACGCCACGAAAATGTCAAACTCCGTGTAGTGTGTATGTACAGCCGATATCTCGCATAGCTCATCTGCAAACGAAACTTTTGTTCCGAGTCTGGGAAAATGCGCACGGCATAGCGACGTGAGATAAAGTTGAGGAGCCAGTTGGTCGCGGATTCCAAAGGCGACAAATGCAGGTGCTACTGTGGCTAGTAGAGTCTGTGTCAGCTAATCACACGGAATTGGATAGGAACAACACACCTTTTTTGTTTCGCATCATTTGAAAGGAAACGCCTCCCAGAAGATACTCACATCAATTCGCTTTGTCGTACAAGACATCTCAAGGTTAGAATTGCTCACTTCTGAGATAACGGGTGTCTTCGGCATTTTCTCTGACAATAAATGCTGGTTTCGAGGCTGAATATGGTCACTCAGGCGGGTATCACGCTTTTTAAGTAAATGAGGCACGGCGCGTCACGAAAGAGGGTCATTAGTGAACCTAAATACTTAAGTTTTAAGAATTTGGCTGTTGCAGTACGAGTAATGTCATTGGAGCTGGGAGGACTAAGATCAGATATAGTGACATCTGAAGATGTGTGTTGATGGTATCGTTAACTAAAAGATAATGCTGAACCGAATTTTACCATGTCCATTGGCCGTCTCTATGTGTTTCTCGTCCTGGACACAGCCGCAGAGTCTATAGATTTTAACCACCCATGAACACACCAAACCCTTGAAATACTGTACCCTGTATTTCTTACTTTTGGTTATATTTAACTTGGCCACTAGCTTCTTGAGCTTATAACTGTACGAGTACGAGTACGGCGCAGAATGTACAGATGTGCGAAGGAGAAGAATAACCGGCCATCCCGTAGCCCGGCTAATGTACGTGACTATGAATTGTATACGGCAACCTAATTGTTTCCTCCCAATCACTTGCATGAGTGCTTCGAGGTGCTATTATATCGTACATAATTCTGCGGGGTGGCCGATTAAGCAGTACCTCCCCCCGCCCTTTTAGAACACGAACTAAAATTAGATAAGCTTTTAGTAGCTTCTTGAACTTTAAGCTGCACGAGTACGAGTATGACACAGTACAGATGTAAGACATGAACTTAAATAAGCTTTCAATCCCTTCTTAAACTTGTAACGACCACGATGATATCCAAGAGACAGTCACCACTAAGCTTAATTGCATTTTGAGGTTTCTCAATGTTCCTCCCAGAGAAAAAGCACAATACTACCTAACAATGATGTAATACTTCCCAAAATGGACGTTGAGACGAGCCTTTCGTCCCTTTCGGGTCAGATGACGTCACAAGATGTACCATGACATCACAAGATAGCCCCAAGGTGGACATAGGATTGATAAGACCAGGTAAGAGTGGTAATTGGTTTACTCGGCCAGTGTACGTACGAGTGTACTCGTTGTCGACTCAGTAACGCATTTGAAACAAAACGTGGGAGGGGGTCTTTGGAAACGCAGGGGAATACAACAAAAATGTAGACGTGAAAACAGGACGAAAACACAAGCAGTCGACGTTGCTGTCCCCTGTTACCGTCACCCACAGCAACTCGCAATCGTAAATCCACGCTTGTCAATCGCTGGAGATCGAGCTCCACAAGGAGGTTCTAGGCTCATGTCAATTTCCAACCCCCATTAACATTCACAAGCTTGCTCATTCTTGAGTTGCTCCCCAGTTTCCCTATTTGGTCTGAACCCAACCCAGGCTCCTCCCCAAAGAGGAGATGGACCTTAAATAAACACAAGACAGCACGTGTTTTCGGGCAACTACATCAATTGATTTGTGCAAATTCCCCTGTGAAATATACATCGTTCGAATCGGCTTGACAAGTTCTTTCTTCAGTGCACCTCAATTACCCCATAGTGTTACACAATTGTGTCATGCCCACACCCGCGCTACTTGAAACAGTAAACTTAGGGCGAAGAGCAGTCTTGGTCCATCGCGACGCTGTAAGCTTTCCCTTTGTGTTTCTCGATCCATCCACACGGCAGTTAAGGTCTCGGCTGTGTCGGGCAGTGTTGATTGCTGAGCCATTGACATATAAATACAAGTAACCCCGCCTCTCTACACTCCACAGAAATCATCCTTTCTTCACACACACAAAAAACACACATCAAAATGCAGTTCTCCGCCGCCGCCTTCCTCGCCCTCGCCGCCGTCGTCACCGCCCAGGCCTCTTCTAACTCCTCCGCCGCTTCTTCTGCTGCTTCTTCCGGAGCCTCTTCCGCCTCCTCCAAGGCCTCTTCTGCCTCCTCTTCTGCCGCCAGCTCCAAGGCTTCCTCTTCTGCCTCCGGCTCTGCCTCTGCCTCCGGCTCTTCTAAGCCTTCCGGCTCTGCCTCTTCTTCCGGTGGCAAGTCCGGTGCTGGCACCGTTGTCCCCGCCGTTGGCGCCATCGTTGCCGGTGCTTTTGCCCAGCTCCTGTAAGAGGTCCCTGTACAACTACCTACTCAACACTAATATTATGATATAGACTACAATACAATTGTATGTATACCACTCCCGAGCGCCGTACTCCGTAGTCAACAGTCATTTTCAGCGTTACACCAGGCACCCGCAATGATCCGATTACTAAGTCACCTTCTGCATTTGTAGCCTCACTTCCACCTCCAGATGAGACAAGACAGGGGGAACCTCTCAGAACAACTTCACTCCGACCAAAGATGCACAATTGATGTCGTTTTTGAACTTTGCTGCGGTGGCTGTAACAATTCTGCCTGCAATTAAGTTGAGTGTTTGGGAGAGACAACAATGCTGCGAGTTTGAGCAGTGTAAGGTTGCTCTACATGACCCCCTCGTGTCTTATCAGACGTAGCCACTGTCCGATACTGTACTCACGCGCATATGAAATTCGGCTACTTAGGCGATGTGCATCGCCACAGTACAGCATCCTTTCTGACGGCAGTGCGAAAAGGTTAAAAGAGAGCCGACTAAAAAGCTTGTGCTGCACCACGCATGTAAGTCGGTATTTATACAACTCAATGGTGACCACACAAGGTAACCTCGTGCCAGCCACAAACCTTACTGACCCGCCGTAGCAACTCGTCCTCCCTCGATGGAGAGGAAACGACTTCTCTTGCTGATTATCCTTATCTGAGTTAGCTGCTGAAATAAACGGTACCCTCCAACCACGGGTAACCCGTTCTGTAACAACACCCCAGGCGCATTGCATAAACCATATCCTGTCCCTCGCGTCGTAACCTGCACTCGACCGGAATGAATACCGCCGTGTCTCCGTATAGAATACCACGGACACCTTAGCCGTGTTCCTTAGCACCATTCCCATCGCCAAAACTAAAGCTGAATAGACATTTGGTAGTTCTTCACTTTCATAATGTCCCCCTTATCGATCATCATCTTTGACTTGCCACTGCTGCCTTTGGCGAGCCCAATCGAGCTTCACGTCTGTCATATCTTGATAACGATGCACGCGCAAGGTACACACAAAGCATCTGCGTACACTCGACATCATCGGCTTCGGACCACGTGCGCACACATCACAGCACGTTCGGTTTTTAAGATTGATTCCATTCCATCTTGCTTAGCCCCCAGTATATTCATTGTGTACAGTAGCATGAACAGGGGCTTTTTAACTCCCGCAGAACACCCCCACTGGGGAGACACTTCTCATACACAACCCTCTCGTGCTCCCTGAGCCTCATTGAGAGGAGGCAAGAGCTTGATGTGTGCTTGGCAGATGCAGCAATCGGCACTGTATCAATCAACACCTCAGGGACCAACAGACAAGCCGGAAGGTGCCATTATTGACATTCATGATGTACGCTTTTGCACCCACACATTGTGCAGTGGGACAAGCCACGGCTGTCTCCGCGCCTTTCCAGACGAGGGGAGAAAGCTTATGGAGCTCTCGATTCCTGAAATATCGTTAAAAGTAAAAACATTACGCCATATCAGATTATGGAAATGTTCAGAGCGTCTAACAATGAACACAATTAGGTTAGCGACTAATGCAGCCTCCAATGTTCTAAAAGTAGCAAAAGCGTGAGCACTGTACTCCGCACAACGGGGAAAAACAAGTTTACACACTCAGGAAAAGATGGAATACCATGGAGCCGCATAATGACGAGCTATGCAAGAGAGGTCATGGCAGTGAGAGTGGTCGAAGGTCGTAGCTCACAGGTTATGCATGGGGTTCTAGCGTGGAACTTTCCCGTCAACCATATCTCGCTCGGCCTATCAGAGCACGGTTCCTTTTTTGTAATTTCAACGTCCTCAAAGTGCTTCTGGAAAGACACCCCAGCATTGGGCTTGGCACAGGGAAAGGAGGCATCGGGAAGTTTTCGGTGCAGACCGTAAGTCTCCTCAGGAGGAGGGGTAAGCCGCTCCTTGATCACGACGCCAACGTTCTCGTTAGTGCATTTTTGCTGCTGTCACACTCTACAGACCTCGTTTAGCAGCAACTCTAATCACTGAGGGCGTCGAACCGTCGAATTGAGCTTATCGTTGATCACTGCGGTTGGTAGGATCTCACCCGACATGAACGCCAAAAAACGCACCCGGTTATCCAGACTGTTGGTTGCCCCTCTTTGGCACCAAGTGGTACCGGTATTACTCCGGTTGTCATGATGTGATGGAGTTCGGACTAAGTTACTGTAGCCAATTCGTAACCTCTCAACGATAGGATTGTATTGCCCAATGTCGACTACGCTCTCGAGTTCTTCAAAAAAATAAATACTTTTAATTATATACAAGAGTGTCTGAGAAAGCCCCTTAATCGACCTCTTCGACAGTGGGACCCTCTCCGCCACCAGGGGCGGCTCCAGCTCCAGACATGCCTCCTCCAGGCATTCCACCAGGAGCACCACCCTCAGCTCCGTAGAACTTCATCAGAATGGGGTTGGCAATACCCTCAAGCTCCTTCTGCTTGTCAGAGTACTCTTCAGTGGCTCCAGACTGAGTAGCGTCGAGGAACTCAATGGTCTCGTTGATGGCCTTCTCAAGCTTCTCTCGCTCGGCCTCGTCAACCTTCTCCTTGAACTTCTCCTCGGAGAGAGTGTTCTTCAGAGAGTAAGTGTAGGACTCGAGGCCGTTCTTGGCGGCGATTCGAGCAGCCTCCTTCTCGTCCTCGTCCTTGTACTTCTCAGCATCGTTCACCATTCGCTCAATGTCCTCCTTGGAAAGTCGGCCCTTGTCGTTGGTGATGGTGATCTGCTGAGTCTTACCGGTGCCCTTCTCAACAGCAGAGACGTTAAGAATACCGTTGGCGTCGACATCGAAGGTGACCTCGATTTGGGGGACACCTCGAGGAGCAGGGGGGATGCCAGACAGCTCAAACTTACCGAGGATATTGTTGTCCTTGGTCTGAGCTCGCTCACCCTCGAAGACCTGGATCAGAACACCAGGCTGGTTGTCAGCGTAGGTGGAGAAGGTCTCGGACTTCTTGGTGGGGATGGTCGAGTTTCGGGGAATGAGCTTGGTCATGACACCTCCGGCAGTCTCGATACCAAGAGAAAGAGGAGCAACATCAAGGAGCAGAATGTCCTGAGTGGAAGAGGACGTGTCGCCAGACAGAATAGCAGCCTGAACAGCAGCTCCGTAAGCGACAGCCTCATCAGGGTTGATGGATCGGTTCAGCTCCTTGCCGTTGAAGAAGTCAGACACGAGCTTCTGGACCTTGGGGATTCGGGTAGAGCCACCAACAAGGACAATCTCGTTGACAGAAGCCTTGTCCATCTTAGCATCCTTGAGGACCTTCTCGACGGGCTCGACAGTGCCTCGGAAGAGGTCCTGGCAGAGCTCCTCGAATCGTGCTCGAGTGATGGAAGTGTAGAAATCAATACCCTCGTAGAGAGAGTCGATCTCAATGGAAGTCTGAGCGGAAGACGAAAGAGTTCGCTTGGCTCGCTCGCAAGCGGTTCGCAGTCGTCGGAGAGCTCGCTGGTTGGTGGAGATGTCCTTCTTGTGCTTTCGCTTGAACTCCTGAACAAAGTGGTTCACGAGTCGGTTGTCAAAGTCCTCACCACCGAGATGGGTGTCTCCGGCGGTGGCCTTGACCTCGAAGATGCCGTCCTCAATCGACAGAAGAGAAACATCGAAAGTTCCTCCTCCAAGATCGAAGATGAGCACGTTTCGCTCGCCAGACTCCTTCTTGTCGAGACCATAGGCGATGGCAGCGGCGGTAGGCTCGTTGATGATTCTCTGGACGTTCAGACCAGCAATAAGACCAGCGTCCTTGGTGGCCTGTCGCTGAGAATCGTTGAAGTAAGCGGGAACAGTGATGACAGCGTCGTTCACCTTGGTGCCGAGGTAGCCCTCAGCGGTCTCCTTCATCTTTGTGAGAATCATGGAGGAGATTTCTTCGGGAGTGAAGACCTTGGTTTCGCCCTTGAACTCGACCTCGATGTTGGGCTTTCCAGCCCTGTCGATAATCTTGAAGGGGAAGTGCTTGGCGTCGTTCTGGACTTCGGCGTCATCGAACTTTCGGCCAATCAGTCGCTTGGCGTCAAAGACTGTGTTTGCAGGGTTCATGGCAGCCTGGTTCTTGGCAGCGTCGCCAATGAGTCGCTCGGTGTCAGTGAAGGCAACAAACGAGGGTGTCGTTCGGTTACCCTGGTCGTTGGCGATGATTTCGACTCTGTCGTTGGCAAAGTGGGCCACACAGGAGTATGTGGTTCCAAGATCGATTCCTACTGCTTTAGACATGTTGTTGTGATGTGTTGTTTATGTTTTGTGTTGTGTTTTGATGGCTCATTTTCGGTGCAAGGGCCGGCCCTTTTATAGTGTTGTGTCTGTGTCACTTGGAGAAGTTCGCGATGTTTCTCGAAGGTGAGGGAAAGATAAGGTGGAGCTTAACTTTAATGAAGAATGTTCTCGAAAAATTTGGAAGACAGCAGAAATTCAGGGAAAATTCAGATAAATTTTCGAATGTTCCAGAAAAATCTCATTAATCACATTGGTGACTTCACGTGACAGATGGCTGAAATTTAATGGGCGACCGCAGAAGATGGGGTGCTACTGCACCGATCATGAGTGCCTCTTGAGTCTGGCGAGCGACTGTGGCAACGTGCAAGTGTGGTGGTGGAACATGAGCGATATTCCAAACCAGGACCCTACAGTATCTGCTTGATGGAGGTTTCACTCAACAGCTGACATCGGCGCTTGTGCTTTCGAAGAGCAGCGGCTGTTTGAGACGTTTCCGTGCCAAACACCAACAGCGCAACATCAACGAGGGGAAAACGTGAGCTGACGTATGACAGGGACTGGTACAATTCACTCCTAGCTCTGTCTCTTGGCCGCATAACTGCTCACATACGGTTGCATGTGACACATAATCTTTGACACAGGGCAGCTTGGCGAGTACATACGACTCTTCTGTCAAGAATGCGCCCTTTAACGGTAGCAATGTGACGCTGAACACCAAACTAATCTAGGTCTCACAACTCATTGGGCTTACGAGCGGGTCCTGCTAAGCTGTCGTAGGTTTCACTTTTCGGGTTCTCCATTGTTGCTCAGGTTCTCCAATGTTGCGTGGTATCCAGACTTCACGGGCTCCGACGGACACGAAGGTACGGTGGGAGAAGCCGGTATGCCACGTTCTGTGACGATGGTATCCATTTCTCGATTCTTTCCTCTCCAGCTGACGGCCATCTGATACCTGCCCTCGTGACATGGCACAATGAATGCCAACGTGACCTGTAATAGAGAGCTAGCGCGTCGACCTGCGCTTCCAATCTGGAGTCCATGGACTAAAGGAGCATTTTTGGAGGCTAGACTTGACCCACAGCCCTGCAACGTCCTCGTGTTTCCACACCTACTTGTAGCTACACAACGTCCATAAATTTACCTTAAAGATACGGGAAAATACCAGGGTGACATTTGGGGAGATTAGCTTCCGTGGAGACTCTTTGCAGCTTGTGCACAGGCGGTTGAAAATACAATGCCATGGTGACATACGGAAGCTGCTTACGCACAGAATTGTGGAGGTTACATACATTAGGCCCGGCGAATGTTACACCCTGTTTCGAAGACATGGAGAGGGTATCTACCGCCATAAATCATAGCTGTTTTGTACCGACCGATCATCTCAGTGTAATTATGAAGATCGTTCTGCTATGCGACAATGAAGGAGCTGTTATTATATTACGTCTGTTACAACTGGCGTTTGCGTCTACTGCAAGGTACCGAAGCTAAATCGCGTTCAGGCTGGCCGGTTTCGGCAACTGCATTATACCCCACTGGCGCCAAGTTTATGTTGGGTGCGGAAGTGGTCAAACGAGGCTCTCAGTGACCAAGAGACAATTTTCACCACTCTACAACTGCGACAACAGATGCACAACACTAGCTATAGATTACGGATTCTCGAGAACTCATTCCAGCCACACTAGCTAGGGCATTTTAGTATGATTATTTTAGCACAAATATACCGGTCCGAAGACTAATTACAGCAGTGTCACAAAACCCTGCATGTGAGTAGTACAAGCAGCACTACCACGCCAGATCTGTCAGCGAGGTCCGCTACCTTGATTCAATCGTTTTCTCCATGAATATCATAGATATTATATAGGGAAGGGCGGGGTAACTTGCTTGTGCTGGTAGACCGTTCTGGGCACTCTGAGATGGTCGGTGGTGCGAGACTGACGTCCTCTTACACGCAGTTTACTTTACTCTCAAATGATCAAGAGTCCAGCCACGTGTAATGTAACGATGGTACCAAAACAAGACAAAGAACTACAGCCTTGATCAACATGCACGATCTTAGTGTATAGATATACATTGCGTAGCGCCTGTGCACCACTCGCCCTCACAAACTGATGATCGCTCACCTTATTCTCCTCATCTTGACGCACGTCAGCTTGGTGGTGGCACAGAAAGCCTTAGCTAATCCCATCACCAGCCTCAGGGCCCATCGTGCTAACTCAGAAGTCAAGACAGCTGCTGGGTGGGATACATGGCAAGCCGATCTTACGTTTGCCTTCAATGCCGTTGATATCAAGCCCGGGGATTACTTCGATTTTACCTTGACTGGCCAATCTATGCACGACCCTATTGCCCCTATTACCTACGACTTTTACATTGAAGATGAAAACAAGAATGAGCTGTTTCATGTTGTTTCCACAAGCAAAACCGCCTACAGAGCGACTGCAACTGAATTCTTCGACATCCCCCACTTGAGAAGTGTAACCATTGGTGGCAAGTTCACAGTGGAGTTCTTTTTCGAATACACCACCTCGTCGGATCTGTTATCCAGTGACATTAGAAGTGGTACGTTTTCAGACAGGGTCACTTACAGGTACCGTTATCCCTCGGAGCAAAATCGCCTCAACATTCTCTTCCGACGCGAAGGAAACTACCTCGGCTCCCATATCCGGAGTTGGTACTTTCAGGGCGACAAGGCTGAGAACCCCAAAAAGAGTGGTTTCAAGGTCTTGAAGGGCTTCCGCTACGAAGCTTCGGAGGGAAATTTCGGAGGAATGAAAACTGGTTACTACATGAGTCAAAGTTGGGCTAACATGGGACCCATCAACAGGGCCGCTGACTATGACGCCCCTGATAACTCATATACAATTCCAGATGAGGCTAGGACCTCTTTTAATTGGATGAAGCTGCCTGCGTGGGACACAAACATTAATGGCGTGTTTCAGTCGTCTCAGGGCTACATGTCGGGCACGGACTCTGAGGCCTGCTTCCAGTACAGTGGAAATTACGTCCTGTATCCCTTCTCGCCTATCCACTGTGTCCAACAGGGCAGCGGTAAGCTAGGTCTACCCAATGGCTACGGCTTGGCATCAGTTAATATCGCACTTGTTCCTCCAGTCTCCACCAACACAGTGGTGGGTCCTGTGGCGGGCACTGTGATCCTTACAAACTCAAACAATGATCGAATCGAAGAAGTTACTGTCACGCCTGCCTTTACATCCACCGTTCCTGGTAGAGCTGTGGGCTCTGAGTATCTTCAGGATCCCAGTGGCATCTTTTATGAGCAAGTGACCGCTACCCCTGTCTATACTACCACGGTTCCAGGACGCACTATTGGCTCTGAGTTCATTGCTAACTCCAATGGAGAGTACTTTGAGCAAGTCACCCAAACTCCAGAGTTCACGACAGTCGTCCCGGGCCCTGCGGCAGGAACAGAGACTCTGGCCGACACCAATGGCTATTTCTACGAGCGCATCACCCGCACCCCCGTTTCAACAAATACCATACCAGGTCGCACTGAAGGGTCCGAGATTCTCACAAACACTGGGGGAGACTTTTACGAGCAGGTGACCCGCACCCTTGTCTCTACAAACACCGTTCCAGGTCGTCTAGAAGGCACAGAGACCCTCACTGACACCAATGGCGAGTTCTTTGAGCAGATTACCCTCACACCTGTCTCCACGAACACTGTCCCGGGCCGCACTGTTGGTAGTGAGATCCTCACAAACACTGAAGGCAGCTTCTACGAGCAGATCACCAGAACTCCAGTTTCAACAGAGACAGTGCCTGGCCGTACTCTGGGAACAGCTACTCTCACAGACACTGAGGGGAACTTCTACGAACAAGTGACTCTGACTCCAATCTCGACGACAATCGTCCCGGGACATACAGAAGGTACCGCAATCTTCCGAAACACTGATGGAGGGTTTTACGAAGAGATCACGCCGACGCCAATCTATACCACAACTGTCCCGGGTCACGCTTCTGGTGCTGAGTTTCTGACCAACACTGATGGTAACTTTTACGAGCAAATCACGGCAACCCCTGTCACCACAGTCACTGTTCCTGGAAGTCTCGAGGGCACCGAGATACAAACCAACCTTGATGGCGACTTTTTTGAGGTAGTAACAGCAACCCCCATCTTTACCACGACAGTGCCAGGACGTACAGCTGGCATCGCCACACTTACAGACACTGATGGTGAGTTATGAAGACACCACTACGGACTCAGCTGTGATTCAGCGAGTAAATCTGTTCATGACACATCTACTAACTCAGGAAACTTTTACGTGCAAGTTACTGGCACACCCGTCTCGACCAATACTGTGCCCGGCCGCTCGGAAGGCACAGAGATCCTTACAAACACTGCTGGCGACTTCTACGAGCAGACAACTGCAACACTCGTGTCAACTGTCACTCTCCCAGGTCGCACGGCCGGCACAGCTACTCTGACTGATTCCGACGGAAGCTTCTACGAACAAGTGACTGCCACTCCTGTCTCCACAAATACTGTTCCAGGTTCTGCAGAAGGCACCGAAACAGTCACAGGTTCTGATGGCAACTATTTTGAACGCATCACTCGCACAGTTGCCGGTACCAGAACCGTTCCAGGAGCTTCGGAGGGCACAGTCACTCTCACGGATTCCGAGGGCAACTATTACGAAGAGGTGACTCGGACCCTAGTGTCCACCAATGTCTTGCCGGGTCGCACCGCGGGAACCGCCACATTGACCGACACCAATGGTAACTTCTACGAGCAGATTACCCGGACCCCGATCTCCACTCTGAGCATTCCAGGTCCTTTGGAAGGCACCGAGACACTCGCTGATACGAATGGTGACTATTATGAACGTGTCACGCGTACACTTGTGACCACCAGCACTGTTCCTGGGCCATCAGAAGGTACAGAAACTCTTACGGACACTGACGGGAACTTTTACGAAGTGGTGACTCGGTCTCCTGTGTCTACAAACACAGTGCCAGGCTACACGGAAGGTACTGAGATCTTTACCAACACAGGTGGTCAGTTCTACGCACAGGTGTCGGTGATTCCAACTCGTACCGTCACTGTGCCAGGGGCCACGGAAGGCAATGAGTTTCTGACCGACACCAATGGAGACTTTTACGAGCATTTGACCCGCACTCCCGTTTCCACCAACGTTGTCCCTGGCCGAACCCCCGGAACGGAAACACTGACAGACTCCAACGGTGACTTCTATGAGCAGGTAACCGGAGCTCTTGTCTCTACAAACACTGTTCCCGGTCGCACCGCTGGCACCGAGATTCTCACTGATACAGACGGGAACTACTATGAGCAGATCACCAACACGCCTGTTTCCTCTGAAGTTGTGCCAGGGCAAACAGCCGGCACCGAGACTCTCACAGACTCGGATGGCAATTTCTACGAGCGCGTAACTCGCGTCCCGATCGCCACCAGCGTGGTTCCAGGGTACAACGAGGGCACTGAGACCCTGACTGATGGAGAGGGCAACTTTTACGAGCAGATTACTCGCACCCCCGTGTCCACTCACTTTGTTCCTGGAAATTCCGAGGGCAGTGAGATTCTCACTGACACAAACGGTGACTACTACGAACAGGTGACTCGGCTGATAGTGTCCACCAGCGCTATCCCTGGAACAGCTGAAGGAACCGAGACTCTTACCAATGCTAATGGCGAGTTCTACGAACGAATCACAAGAACACCTGTCTTCTCCACCGTTGTCCCAGGTCGAACTCCAGGAACTGCGACTCTCACCGATTCGGATGGAGCCTTTTACGAACAGATCACTCGTGCCCCTGTCTCCACTGATTACGTCATAGGGCCTACAGCTGGCTCGGAGTATCTCTCTGGCGTCGACGGCAACTATTACGAACGCGTCACTCAGGTCATTGTCTCGACACAAGTTGTTCCAGGCTTTACCGAGGGAACGGTGACTCTCACGAACTCGGATGGAGCCCCTTACGAGCAGATCACTCGTACTCCTGTCTCTTCCAACGTCGTAGAAGGACCTGTAGCGGGCACCGCTATTTTTACTGACCCAGAGGGCAACTACTACGCGCAGGTGACTCAAGTGGCCAATAGTGCTGGTTCTACCATCACTGTAACGGGTCCAACGGCAGGAACTACGACACTTATAAATTCTGCTGGCGAGCTCGTCGAGCAGGTGACTCACGTGGTTTCTTCCAAGAGTCTTGTCTCCACAAACGTCGTTACTGGGCCGATACCAGGAACTCAGACCCTTGCCAACTCAGCTGGTGACCTGTTTGAAGAGATTACCACGGCCCCAATCTATACAAGAACTGTCGCGGGGCGCGTCTCCGGTACTGCCACTCTCACCGACTCTTTCGGCAATCTTTATGTGCAAGTCACCCGAGCGCTCGTCTCCACCAACATTGTCACTGGCAGAATTCCTGGCACGCAGACTCTCACCGACTCCGAAGGAAACTTTTACGAGCAGATTACCCAAACTCCTCCAAGCACAGCATCCTCGCGCCAAGTCTTCACCAACACCACCTCCAGCACTACCACAAGCACAACTAGCTCTCGGTCAACGAGCACTTCGCTTGCAGCAATCACAGTATCATCCTCCAGCAGTGTTTCTGAGCAAGAGACCCGCGCCCCGGTATCCACTCGAACAATCACCGTCCCCGGACCCACACCAGGCACGCAGACATCCACGGGTCCTGATGGTGAGCTCGTTGTGCAGGAGACTCGAACCCCCGTCATCACCATGACGGTTTCAGGGACTCTTGAAGGAACAAGTGTTTTCACAAAAACCAACGGTGATTTCTATCAGGTGGTCACTGTAGCTACGCCCGGTTCGCGGAGCTCGCGTGCGACTTCCCTTGGTGTCACAGCCACGGTGACCGTCTATGTGACTGCTGCAAACGACGGGGACTCTCCTGAAGAAGTGTCGATAGCTTCAGAGGCCTCCGGTGTTGCCTCTGATGGCACCACATTTGTGTTTGTCACTGTCGCTCCTCCAACCACTCTGACTGGTGGTTCTGGCTCGAGTGTGTCAGGAAGTTCAAACGGAGCTTGGGACGGTTTGAGTGGAGGATTGGAGATTTCGAATGCAGGAACTCCGTCTAGAGGGCGAGGAGGCGGCTCGGGTCAGGAAGGAGATTCTGAGGGGTCTGAAAATGGCGCTCAGTCTGGCACAAACACCGCAGTAACTGGCCCACAGCCAAGGCCCTCCGTTTCAGCGGCTGAGTCGTCCAGCCTCGATGGTGGGGTTGCTGGAGTAGCCGAAGATGCATCTCGGAGTGATCCGTCGGGCCAAATTACCTCTTCCATCCCCTCAGGCTTCTCAGGTGCATCGGAATCCCCCAGTGCAGATGCTCCCCCTGGACGACGCTCCTCGGACTTGCCCGTCTCTCCAGATACTGCAGCCAAGGGGTTAGGAATGGATGACGCTGGCGCTCGTTCTAGCTCTGGGGTCGAAGGACTGCATCAGGCCAACAGAGCTTCCACTGTATCGTTGGGCGTTGCTGTGGCCCTCCCTTTGGTCATTATGTTGGTCTAATTGAGGCGCTTTTTCTGTTTGATGTATCGAATGTACTTGTATTGTTTTTGTTGTTGCGGTGTGTCGTTGCGCTGTATCGCATCACTGACTGGTCCTAACATCCAGACCTTTTGTTTTGCCCACTGAAGTCCCGCGCTTTCTGCGCTTTATCACAGCATGCGGCTCGGAAATTTTTTCGAAACCTTCTGTCCCCATGTGGGGAACTCGGCACAGAGCATGTGTCGTACTCGTGCCGTACCGGTACCTGGTATGTACCTGGAGTCCCCCTCTAATCACCCCCATTTTTATATACTCTGTTTGCACGTACAGTATGAAAACGGATTCTGTGTGATTCTGTTCTAGCTACCCGTACTTTTCAGCCTTGTAATCGCATGTGGCATGATTCATCCGCATCGCTTACAACCCGAATGGTGATACGCGTGACCAGCCTCTTATGCACAAGCGATAGCGCGATTAACGAGCTCTACGGGTCTCTTGCCCAGGCACACTACGAGTACTCGTACCTTTACCTGTCACAAGCACAAACACTTTACTTGTAAAAGGGCGCATAAGCTAATACCAATTACTTGTAGCGACCCAAGACGAGTGGCATACAACATCCATTCAACAGCTGCGAGTCTTCATGAAGACGCAAAAACACGCCAAGAATTCGGACAAAGGTTTTCGAAGCGATGTCAAGCAGTTACCAGTGGTGATTCGCACCTGAGTTCAAACGCAGGCTTGTGCTCGCTACTTGTCGCGACTCCTCACTCTACGACGCGTCTAGACGACTGCAGATGCGGCCATACATCCACGTTGTCCTGTACGTATGTACGATACAGTACTTGCACATACTTTACGACAACCGTGTTCTGGTCTCATCCGTGACGGGTCTCAATTTTAAGACCTCCAAACGTATCCACTACAAGTACGCTGACATGGATCCAAAGCTGGGCTAATTGTGGCGATTAGGAATAGGGAGATCGATAAGGACCTGTGCGACCACCACACAGGACCAGCACCTGACGTGTTTTTTCCTTTGTCTCGCCATCTCTGTGCGGCTCAGAATTGGACTGTTGAAACGATCTCACGCCTCTTCCAGACCTCGCTTTTGTTGTTCTCGAGGCCGTATCTCCAGGGCAACGTGCTACGAAACCCTATTCCATAATACGCGTGCCAAACCCTAATCCACCCCGCGTGACATTCGCGGTTGTGGCACACATCAGAGCAACGCAACCTCGTGAGACACCGCCACGGTAGCATCAACATGAGTCCAGCCTAGCAACGCCAGCAACAAACCGCCCTCTTTTCAAATCATGCACAGCCGATTATGACATCTTCGTGGATGGTCAAGGTGGTGCATTTCTGCCTCGGCGTCTCCGACACCGTGATACATTGACCACCACTGGTAAGGCGTCCGACTCGTCACTTGCATTGGCCCCATCGATACAGCCAGCTTGGGGTCTCTTCCACAGACTCCACGCCTGAACCCCAACGACATCAGCACATGATCCGCCTTCTCCACGACAAAACAAACGAGGTGCCAGCATGACGCATCACATTCAGCAGCTCATTCAGACAGTGCTGCGGCAACAACATCCCGTCGACATGTGTATGGCGGTATTGTCCAGACTTTGCGCGCACATACGTGACACCGAACTGTGGGGCCACCGTCTGTCCAGCCAACGTGCTACAACCATGACACCAAGAGCAGATAGCGACAAAAGCTTCAGACCTGAGCTAGCGACAGCCGATGCGACCCCGAACAGCACACTATCTTTGCGGTGCAACAACTCAGTACCGGTAGACTGCGACAACTCTACGATATTCTACTGTGGCCCATTAAGGTTTGATGTTAGTGCCACAATGAACCACCACTGCTTTTCGCGAAACGCTACAACTCCATGGGAATTCATCCAATAGCCCTGAAACTTGGTCTGAATCATTGTAGATAGCTAATACGTGCAATGGTACTACTATCGTGCCTCTAGTACACGTGACTGGCGAGATAGCTACGAGCGGTAAACCCCAATCGTCCATGATCCTGCCTAAGGCCAGGTAGGTCCGTGGAAATACATTCAAAAGACCTAAAGCTTGGTCTGTATCCTTGTCTATAGCCAATACGCGTACTCCATTGATTTCGTGCTTATAGCACACGTAACAGTCCGCTATACTGCTTTCAGTTTGTGTACGCATAAAGCTCGTATAATTTTTTTGGCGTTATAGGGCTTTTGCATACATCTCAGCTGCAGGACACGCCGTGCAGATTGGTGTCAAGATGCTCTGTTACGATATTCGCCTTATTGCAAAGCTTCCGGCCTCCAAGGATCCTTCCTGATAGTTGGTTGTTCGGAAATCAATAGCAAAAAGAGAGATCTAAACTTCTGATTATGACAGATGACAGAAGGTAAAAGATTAAACTTCACGTGTGCAAATTTTCAACACCACATATGCACCCATAATAAATTCCAACTGGGCATGAGAGCCTGATGTTCGTAGTCAGCGGAAAATTCCGAGCAAAGTCCGACGAAAAAGCTGATTTCTCGTTTTTCAACTTTTGGTGAACTCCCCTTCATCGGCCAGGAACTTAAACCCATTTGGGAAAGCCCTAACATCTACCTTCCCCTTTCGAACATGAGCTAGAAGTCTGGCGAAGAACTGTCTATGCTGTAACATGATGAAAGGTGAGCCGAAAATGGTATTCCATAATACCATTCTGCTCGTATTGAGCTCACCAATATTCTGGTGCTATTACCGAAGACAATGTCCTATTAAAATGGCATCAATTGGAAAATGTCAGCTAGAACCACCCAGAGGCTTTCATTTAATGCTGTAAACGGCAGCCAGCTGAGCCCTTACCATGTTTGGCTCAGCAAAGTGCACTAAAATTGCATTAATGGAGTGTCTTGTGCTCAGTGCTGACACGCCAAATAAGAAGATACGCCTTCAAACTGAGATTTAGACTCTCGCTCAAAATCGAACTGACAGGTGTCAGATAATTACGATCAGAGAGCCAATTGCCTGTTCAGAAAAGGCCTCCATGGTATCAAATTGGTCCTGAGAATCTTCTCTATTTGATGGCTGTGGTAATTAATTTGTTTTGCCTTGCAAAAGCAAGTATACTACTATCCAACATTTTGACAGGGATATCAGCACAGCAAGTCAATGAAGATAACACGGATAATATTGCTAGTTGAGGTATTAGTGGAACGGTAAAGGGCCATCGGTTGACGACGACTTTCTGGGAAATGAACCAGTACGAGCGGAGCGAGTACTGTGAATGGACAACGACCTGTGTTGGTCTGAGCTACAAACAACCAGCGCTGTCTGAGTTGACAACCTGCGCCTGTCTGGTCGACACTGCTGTCTGTGTCCTTGTCAGACCAGTTTGTGACAAAAAACCAACAACACAAAGAGGACACAATAATCACACGAATAGTGTAGATTTTTCAGTCAGATAAGGTCACGTAGAAGCCCATCTGTGAGACCGGATGGGTTGTTTTTATCACCGTAAACGGGTATTAGAAAAAGGCTCTGATTCACACCTGGCTGTTCTCCGCGCGAGCGAAGCGTTCACAGTCGCCCCCGGTGCTTGCTGCACTTTTTGTATGCAAGTCCTATGCAGCCCGCCAACTTACCCAGGTGATCATCACGACGTCACCTTATTTCCAAATGTCTTGTTTTGATCAGCCCGATTCTGAAGGCTGCATAAGTTACACAAACAGGAATCGTGCTCTATTTGCAGCCCACACCCTCCCACCTCTCTCTTCTTCTTCATCCTCACTCCTCAAAAAACTCAGATGCCAACACAGGGAGCCACTACCGAACCGCCTTCCCGCTTCTTCGCCGTGACATTATATTTTCCTTCTCGCCTTCACACACACATACCCCGGTTGATGCCTATCCATCTGGCTGTCGCCCAACACCACGCACAGACCCACACACCATCTCCCTCTCTCTCGGTATGTGCCGCTTTGTCGACCCACACCCCAACTACCTAACCCTCGAAAACACTGTGAGTATTTCCTCATTCTTCAAGTGCCGCTTGCACCACGAGAGAGAAGGCAAGAGTGCTCAGAAGCTCCTACCGGTCTCAGCCCTTCTTCTCACAACACGTGCATGTGCACCAGCCCGGGCCCGTTGACGAACTACTTGACTGTCGTCACACTGACTGCATTCGATTTACATACTTTTCGCTACTGTACTAACACAGACCGCAATCGACTTAGAGCCCCTCACTTGGAATCTCAAGATCGTTCTGTGTTCCACGTTGCGCTCATCGGCTTCAACCACATCCATCTCACCCTTACAGTACATACTGCAGCCCCGTTCAGTAACTCGAACGTTTACTGCCCCTCATCCAGGAGTAGATACACAGCTTTACAGCCCCGACCAAAGCCGCTGTAACACGTCTATGACGATGACATGAGTTTAATTACGTGAACGGTCGAGCAGTCTGAAACTGAACTCGTGACATCCTCTGCCGCCATGCTTCAATTTCGACCCCTGAAACTACACTACTCAATACTCTCGACGAACTGTAGAAGTATCGTACTCATACAGCCCTCAACCAAGCAGACAATTACAGTCACGTGGATAAAATGAATACACCTTGTCCCTACATCCCTCTTACTGCCCAGCCCTACTCAATTCATCATTGCATAATGCTAAATATCCCTAATACCTCCCTCCTGTCCAAACGTGGCGGTGAAGTGCCGAGTGAGCTGCTCATCGCCACCGGGATACACAATGGTGTTGACTGTGGGCGGAAAGTCCTCGTCGCAGAGTGACGCGGTTTCCATGAGATGCCAATGCGGATGGACCTCCTCGAGCCGCAACACGTCTCCGTCTTGGGCGAGACAATCCAGGCTGTGTTGGCAAGGAATGCCCAGAGCCGTCGAAACGCACCGGTGCAAAACATGGCCCATATCCGGCCCTCCACATGTTTCTCTGGCGGCCGTTCTCTGGTGGTTGAGAAGCTCTGAGGCCTTGTGGGAGATGAGACCTCTCAGATGGGCGTCTTCCTCATGGTCTGTGCCAACCACTCGTTTTTCCCACAGCTGGTTCTCGATGATGAACTTGTAGCGGGGCAGAATGTTTCTGGTGAGCGCCTTGAACGTGTACACGGGATCGTCGACCCTCGTGTCTGTGCCCTGAAGAGCTCCGGGAGTTACATTGATCTCTGTAAAGTGCGGGTACCGGTCAAAGTAGGCCGGACACAGCGTTTTTTTGTTCTTTTCGAACCACGACTTGAAGTGCGCAAACGGCTGGATTTCGACCCGAGACAGCAGAGCGTGCACGTTGCAGACCTCTCGCTTGGACCGCATCCCCATAATGTACATCCACATGTCCGACAGCCGCGAGTCCGGTCTCGGGGTCTGCGTCAGAGCGAAAGCGTCAATCTGGTACCTGTTTCTGATCACTTTGGAGTTAGGGAACAGCTGGAGAACGCCCTCAGACAGCTCGCACGCCGATGCTGTTGCCACCGTAAACCGTGTTCTTTCAGAGAGTAGAGGATGCTCCTCTGGTGGCCCAAAAAGTGGCTAAACGCAATGGGGAAGTGCTGACCGGTGGCATCGACGCCTCCAATCTCCATCATGGACTTTTGGACGTCCACCATGAGCACTTCGGGGTAGTATTTCGCCAGCTTGACGCCAATCACGTGCGCGTAGCAGATGAGAGACGCGTTGAAAAGGCCGTTGTTCCAACGCGTGTGGATTGTGCTGTACTACAAGGGATTGTTCCGAAAGAAGTCTGACAGACTGAGAGAGGCAGTGTTGGCGAAATGCATGGATTCGGGCTCTGGATCGAGCGTTGGGCCGTCGGAATCCGAGCCTTCCGAGTCGTCGGGCGCATCGTAGGGTCCCAGAACGGAACCAAACAGAGTCGATGGACCAACCTGGTAAATTCCAGTCGAGGGAGGAACAGGAGGGAGACATGGATCTGCTGTCGCGAGGGAGATGGTTTGCACGCCATTGTTAGCCGCGTAGCTATGTGCAGGCTGGCGAGGAGGCGCACCAGTGTTGGTGACGTGACCGCTGGCAGGCGCACCACCATTGGTCACATGACCGTTCGCAGCAGCTGGGTGAAAACTCCGGTTGGGGTCGTTGAAAGGGCCCGGAGCAGCCGTGGAGCCGTTCATAGATGCAAACGAAGCGCACGGGGGAGCTGTGTGGGGTCCGGGCTGGTGTGCTCCCGTCAGCAACCAAGGAGCTCCATGCTGCGTTTGAGATGTCATCCGGAAATCCCCAGGCTGATGCGTTTGAGCAGTTGCCTGGGGAACTTCAGGTTGATGTTCTTCAGCTTTGGGCAGAGAAACTCTGAGCCGATAAGTTTCAGCTGTGGACTCAGAAGCTCTAGGCCTCCAGCAATTCAAGCGGTTCTCGAGGCAGTTCCGACCCTCATCTTCTAGCTCCTCCAAGTTCTCCACACCCTCTGTATCCTCTCCTTAACTCCGCTGACTACACACCAATCGGGACACGAGGCAAGGGTTCTTCCGGTTCGGAGTTGAGTTTCTGGAGCTCACGCGGATATATGCATCTCCAATAATCATAAAGCTTAAGCACGATACTCTGACCGCTAACGTCGTGTCAGATCAAAATCGAGAGTATCATGAGAAGCTCAGAACTTTGGAAATTGGAGTTATCTAATTTTCCACGCGAAAAGTAGACGTTAAGGGTCTTCTCTGAGCTCCGAAAGCACGCGTGAAATCGGGCTGGAACGCAGGAGAGAGAATATGTGGCAAATAGGATGCATGTGCATTGGAATGTGCATTTCTGCTTTGTTGCAGTGTGCTTTCTGAGTAACTCAAAGGACGCTCCCAACCAACATATAAACCCCCTCTAGTCCCCTTCAAAACAGCAGATTCGGGCCAGTCTTCGAGCAGTTGCACATGCACAGGATTCGGTACCATTCTGCCTGACGGAAGGTGCGGTATCGCCTGCTGAGAAGCGGGCTGAGAAGCAAACCTGTCATACAACGAGGGCTGAGATGCCCGTTGACTTGAGAGACAATGAGGATAGCCTTGAGCGACGTCCGTTGACTTGTCGGGTGATGACGCGATTTCGCATGAGCTTTTCTGGGTGATGACGTGATTTTGCAAGAGCCCATTGGGTGATGACGCGTTCCGCAGATTCGGGCCAGTCTCCGAGTAGTTGCACCTGCTCAGGATTCGGGGCCGTTCTGCCAGACGGAAGGTGCGGTACAGCCTGCTGAAAAGCTGGCTGAGAAGCAAACCTGTCACACAGCGAGGGCTGAAATGCCTGTTGATTTGAGACAATGAGGATAGCCTTGAGCGACGTCCGTTGACTTGTTGGGTGATGACGCGATTTTGCATGAGCCCGTTGGGTGTTGACGCGTTTCGCACGAGCCCTTTTGTCGGTTGAGGCTATGACGCGTCGAAAGATGCATCAGCCGAGTGCGACAGCTTCTGATTGGGCGATTGAGCTGTTCTTTCAGCGAGTCCAGGCCAGATGCGAGTACTTTGACCTGGCCAAGAGTCTTCTGGTTGACCGCTAGGGAAGAGTCAATAAATCCTTCGGGTTGACCTCCTTGCCGAGTCTATAAATCCACACAGACCGCCGTGACGTGTCACGAGCCAAGTGAATCCTGCCAGTCAGTGAGCCGCCAGACCAAGAGCCAGAGCCTATGCTGAGTCGTTGAGCCAGCAAAGCCAGAGCCACCGACCGATACGGGATACGAGAGACTCATTGAGATACTCGATGCTCTCAGGTGAAAGTCCTGTTTGCTCGCGGGTGAAATTCCCGTCGAGATATCCGCCTAGGACTGAAGAGCCAGCTGAGATGCTGAGCTTAGACGCATTCTAGAGCAAAGATCTGCTTGGCGGACACCCTCTGGGTCAAGGACAGCCAGTGCCGGAGCTACGCGCCAGTGCCGGAGTTACACAAGAGCCAGAGCTATAAGCCAGAGCCACAGATACCTGAGTCAGAGCCAGTAAGTCCCATGAGGCAATAAGTGCCAGATCCAGGTCACAGACGCGAGCAAAGAGCCGGTAAGTCCACAGCGTGCAGTAAGTGCCAAACGCCCGTCAGCAGCCAGTGAGTCCCATGAGGCAGTAAGAGCGTCACCTGAGCCATTCAGCCAGAGTACAGCCGTGAGTCCCGCGAGGCAGAGCCGAGCCACTAAGTCCTGTGAGGCAGTAAGAGCGAGAGAGGGTGGCATGAGTCCAGAGAGCAGCCACGGGTCAGAGCGAGAGCCATTGAGCCACAGCCAGCACCAACGTCACGTGCAAGAGCCAGTAAGTCCTACATGGCCAGGTGACCACGCCGTGACAGCGATACCCATGCCACTAAGTCCTGAAAGGCGATAAGAGCATGTCGCCATTCCAGCCACTAAGTCCAGAGCGCAATAAGAGCTATTTTCGCCCGTGCAAGAGCGCAGACGCAGCCAAAGGAGCCAGGGCCAAGAGCCGAGGCCAGCCAGTTGCCAGTAAGTCCGAAGTGCAGTGAGAGCCAGCGCATGAGCAGTCGTTTACAAGGAGTAGGCAGCGAACCTTTGACGAGGATGTACCTGACCGAACCTGTTTATCTATCGAGGATTAGGTGATTTCAACACCGAACCTCTGGGGCTAATACATTTTGGACCATAGTGTCCCACCCGATATTTGAGTTGTAGAGTTAAGAGTTGTAATTGTTGTACTGTATCGTGAATATACCGGTACTTTGCTTGTGTATTCGCACGAACCACATGACCGTGTAAGTGGCCAGTAAATCACAGCAGAAGTGCTCACTTTACAGTACAGTATCGTACTCCGTATATCTTGCCTACTGGAGCACAAGTGGCAGCAAAGACAGGAGAACGATGCTGAGACTCTACTTGTAACAGATGGTTGTCTTACAATTGCGATTCTTCGTCTGTATCTCTTACATCGCACGGCTCAGGTTCTTTGTATCACTGGTTCCACTGTGACCGATCACGCGCAGTCCCCCTACAGACATGCGACTCCTCATCAGGTTAATTAGGGCACCCGACCCGTCACATGCATTTGCCCCATCGATACAGTCAGCTCGACCTCTCTTCGACAGACCCCAAGCCTGAGCCCTAACGACATCAGCACATGATCCGCCCCACCGCAAGACGATCGAGATGCAGCCAGACACATCATATTGAGCAGCGCATTCAGACAGCGTCGTGATAACAACACCCCGTCGACATCCGTATGGGGGGTGCTGGCCGGATACCCCGCAACTTTGTGCCCAGAGGAATCACACCAGCATGTGGGCCACCGTCTGTCTAGCCAACGTGCTACGACTATGACACCAAGAGCAGATCGCGACAAAGGCTTCAGGCTTGAGCTAGCGACGGCACTGCGTTTCGACTCTGGCCAGTGAGACCACAAGCATCTTTACGGTGCAGCACACCCACTCAGTACTACTACGAGTACTGTGCTTCGTCAGTGACCGCGCTCAAGTGACCCCCTGGCTCTGTTACTCGTATCTGCATACATCTTCTTGAATCGAATTACTTGTAGTACCGGTACATACTGTAGGAGCAAAATGCGTGCGTGAAAATGCAGACATCCCAGTGACGCCTGTTTGGCAATTACGCAACTCACGCTGTTGTATCTGAATCGTGTCCAGGCCGTTGCTAAGACATGGCGAAGGGGTCAGAAAGGGAAAGCAGTTCGTCGTGCCCAAGCTGCTCTGCGGTGACAAGGAATCAGAGAGGGGAAGGAGAGGGGAATCTGTCCTCATCATAGAGCAGAATTCAAATTGGTCAGATTAGCCGGGTGGCTGTCTCTTCTGGGTGACACCTAATGGACCAAAACGGATCTCGCTTACACACGCCACATTTGGACTCGGTCTTAATCTGAAACCCCACACCTCAAAGTCGCGAACTTGAGGCACCAACGACAAAGACAGCGATCATACACCATGTCGCGATATCACGCCAGGGCACCATGCCACGGTGTCAAGTCAATGGACCCTAGGAGGTGAACGCGGAGGGGCTTTGCGCAGGTCCGAGAGACAGCCCTTCTCTTTCCCACAGCGTGCCCCATTGACACTGGAACTAACGCAAGCACGCCCCATATGGCTCCTATTCGTAAGTAGGCGCAACACAAAGAAAACTTCGGCTCAGGTGGAGATATTCTCTTAGTGATGGGTCATAGGATCCCTGAGGGCCCTCAGCAGTACTGCAATCACCCGGAACTGAATGAGGAGCCGCCACCTTTGCGCCCAGTGGACTGAAGAATCAGGAGACGCCATAAATGACAACGCTGGTACATGACAGCAGGCTTGCTTCGGAGAACCCAGATTAGGACTGGTGGCTGGCTTTCGCGAAGCGTTCTCGGGTTGACTACCTGATACTTCGAGGTACCCCTTGAGTAGGTGTACACTCTACAAGCGCCTGGACCATAAGAGAGTTCCCTTTTCGGCACTTCCTTTAGAGACAATCATATTGAGTTAGAGACCTGTTAAAAGAACCGTCGCGTTCTACTGTAGCCCACTTTAGCCGAGTGTATCCTGCAACATGCATACTTTTATGAGAGGCCAGTCCATAAATCCGTGAGTAGTCCGACTACAGTACAGACAGTGTAGAGTAACATCGATTGTGGATGATATATGTAGGCATCCGGTACGTTTGAAGACGACTCCATACCCAATGTTCATTCGTATAATCATCTTCACCCTGTTATTGAGCACTCTGGGTTTAACTCAGACGGCTCTCCCTGATCCCATCACTGGCCTGGCAGTTCACCTTGCCCAAGACTCCTCCACAACAGAGGTAATCAGATGGGAAACCTGGGAAGCAGAGATAACTTTTGCGTTTGATGACGCTACTGCTCCATCATCAAAAGTGGCGACTACTTCGACTTCACCATCAAGGGTGCTCTTGCTCCGTACGATGCCTCTGCCAAAGTTCCAATCACCTACGACTTCTTCATCTTGAGCAGCAGCAATGATCAGTTGTTCCATGTGGTTGAAACAGATGACAACTACTCCTTTCGAGCAACCGCCACCACATTCTTCAACAGCCTACCTGAGAAAACCTACAACGTTCTTCTATCTGGCAGCTTTAATGTTGAGTTCCTCATCGCAGAAGCCGGAAAAACTTACACCATTGGATCGCACTGCAGCAACGATATCACTATCAAGAGCGGTCCCCCCGGTATCGCAATTTACTGGGGTCGAAAGGGTCCGTGTTGAATTTGGACGCCTGGGAGACTTCGCCGTTTCAGATTCAATCACATATCTGTTTCCGGCAATGACCAATCCCTCCCAGATTATGTCCAACAGGTTTCAAGTCCTTGGCGGTTTCACTTTCGAACCACTCGAAAGTCATCCGTGGGGAATGTTTGGGACCTAATACTTCTCGCCCAGCGGAGCTACTGTCACTACCGAAGAAAACACTAGAGATATTGACTCTGCTCCACCCAAAACAGTTTCACTAATGAGGCAGAGTCTCTTACTAATCTTGACTGGAAGAAAATGCCATACAAGTCAGGCAAAATCAACGGCCTCGATCTCAGCGTTAGGGGGAAGATGAGTGGGTCTGACCCCAAAGCGTGCTTCCATTACAATGGAAACTTATGAGTTGGAGGAGACTATGACATTTGCATCACTCAGGGTCGTGGCCAGTTCGATTTACCTACGGGCTACGGATTGGCTTCTGTCAGCTTGATTGACACCAAGGTAGTTGTGGGTCCCAACCCCGGAACCGAGATTGTTGTTGGTGCTGATGGTAAACCGATCGTGCATCACCTTTGTCCCTATCTTCACCACCACCATTCCAGGAAACGTCGCGGGAACCGAGCTCGTCTCGGACTCGGATGGCAACTACTTTGAGAGGATGACCCAAACGCTTATCTCTAATAAGGCTGTTCCAGGAGACATGGCTGGCCGGACCGTCCTGACTGATGCCGAACAAGACTTCTTTATTCAGGTGACTCAAACCCCTCTTTCGACTAAGACTGTTTTGGGCAACGTGGCGGGCAATACAACGCTCCAAGACCTTAACGGCGACTTCTAAGTGAAGGTCACCCGCACGCCTGTTTTCACCACGGCCGTGGTAACATGGCTGGAATAGCTACTCTGATCGACACGGACCACTTCTTCGTGGAAGTGACGCAGACTCCAGTCTCAACCAAGACAGTCCCAGGGAACGTTGCAGGCACAGCAACCCTCATTAGCGACGACGGAAATATTTATGTCGAGCTCACACAAACACCCATATCTACCAAGACTGTTACCGGGTACCTGATCGGCCCTACCACCCTCACCGATAAAGATGGGCTGTCTACTCTCTAATACCTCAAGTAAGGATATTGTCACACACTCTGACGGTGAATCGATTCAGCAGATTGCACAGGGTGTTGTTTCTACTGCAACAGTTCCTGGAGTGACGGCAGACACTGAGATTGTAAAAAATTCCGATGGAAAATACTATGAGCGAGTAACTACAAGTAGCGCGTCTGAAGATGTTCCAAGAGCTTCTGTCTATTCCACCACGGTGATTTCCTGTTAGGAGAATGGGAACTGCATACAAGTAGTACAGTATGTACTGTACGTTCACTCAACTCGATAGCGCCATCTATGAAGGAATCGCACTTTTTTGCAATCCACCGAAAAGTAGCTAACACACTGTCATGAAGGTACCAATATGTGGTAACGGGGAATAGGAAGCTCTCAAAAGAGCAACGATACAAAAACCAACAATTTCTCCCCCGGAAATACAGAACGAAGCGACTTGGACGGGTTCACGCAAACATTACGTCTTTATTGCAACTAAGTATTTGGCATTCTTCAATTTGTGTAGATTCGTGCCATTTGCTACTCATAAAAACATTTATCATTAGAGCCATGGTCGTCAGTCTTCCACGTTCGTGTAGACTCTTCCCACCACCAGTGCACGTGCGTTTGTCCCCTGAGAGCGCGGCGGATCTCCCAGCCCGTCACCGGTACCCCAAAAAGGGGTGCAAAGAACTCCACTTCAGCAGCCGTGGTGAACACGGGGCATTTTTCCGGGGCGCCCTGAGCTCCTCCTCCATTGCAATTCAATCGAATGGAGTTGTAGTGCGGTTTGTACCTGATCGTCGTGATATCGTCGACCTCGATGGAGTAAACGAAGGCATCCTCAACAGGGCCGGCACTGAGCTTCGGTAGTTTCCGTCTGCGTAGCAACTTATTAGCGTCCAGGGGCGCCGATTCTGTCTTATGATGAGTAGTTATATTCCACTCGATTGGATCTTCCACATCATCGAAATTAACAAAAGCCAACCCGAAATCCTTCAGATAATTGAGGGCGTCTTCCTTCGTCGGAAAGATACCTGGCGACTCTGGATGACCCCACCAAGACAGTTGTCCAGGTGGCAGCCGCGGACCTTTTGACTTTTCCAACATGGCCTGCCCTACCTTAGCAGGGAAAGGTGTATGATAATGAGCGACGAAGTCTTTATCTTGGGGTCTCACGACGTAATGGCCACCTTCGGGATGTACATAGCGATAGATTTCATGTTTGCAGTCCGGCCACTCGCACTTCAACCTGCATACTTTCTTGCCGTCCATCATTTTCGATTCTCTTGACCCCCTAGTTCTGGAATCCACATAGCGAAACCCATGATCACGCGCGGCCCACTTGTTGACTTTATAGACGAGATCTTTGAGAGTTTCGTGACACACAAGAGGGGGAACGTCATAATACTTACGGGGTTTTGGGTATGACCTGCGATGGGCATCCACTTCATCCATCAGACGTTCAGTGTCGTTGGAAGGCGAGTGGCTTTTGTGGCGTCGGCTTGCCACGAGCTCCTTTTCGTCATAGACAACTTCAGCCCGACCCTTTTTGTAAGTGTGGATTTCCACCTTATACTGACACCTTGGATGGCAGCAGCGCAATTTGGTTGTGTAATGTTCATCATCCGCTAGTGGCCCTTGGTACTGCGGCTTGTGATCGCCATCGGGGCGGAACACGAACGACTGTCTTCTGGCTGCAATGTTCAGCCATTCCCACACAACGTGGTGTGAGGCGCCAACAGTGTATCCAGCGATTTTGGGGGGATGGGGAAATGCCCGCTCGTATTGTGGGTCGCCGAAAAACGGGTGATCACTGTCGCCCTCGCGGCGAAGGTTGTCGTGAGTTTTCGCTAGTATCGGGGGACCTCGAGTCTTGGTGGTTTTGTATGATGCCGGGGGGAGTGAGACTTTAGCATTGCGGGGTTTGTTGGGCTCGCGAGGCATTGTTCGTAAGTCGATTTGGCAACCGTATCGTATTTGTGATTCAGGGTGTTGTGAGCAAGTGGGGAGTGTGGACTCCTGAACTGGGTTAGGGTTTAAGCCTGTCAGCCACGAGAATCGCGGGTTGCTTCCCACGATTGCGACCATTCCAAAAATACATGGGCATGAAAAGAAGATGTGTTATCGTTGACGAGATGGTCTTGGTAATTACCATTCTAGATTTCATGCTAAAATCCACCTTATACAAGTACTGTACTTGTATAAGGTGGGGGAAAAGAGCGTAATCTTAATGGCCCACCACATCGCTGTCACAGTGTCTTCAATGTTACCAATGAGAGCCAACACTATTATGATTTACTGGATGATCAGACGGGTCTGGTGACGATTGAGATTTATGGTGATGGCAAGTCTCTTCCTAATACCCCTTACAGCAAGGCGCTAGGATTTGAGACACGAGCAAGTGGATGCAGAGAACCAAGAACAGTGCACACCCTTACCAGTACTCCTAATATGATCCTGATCGGACTGGTCAGGAGCGCAACTGTGCTGATTCCGGATGCTGCCGACTTCTGCATTGCAGCCCAATTGGTCAATCTTGTCACCAATCTCTCGACCTCTGCTGGTAGCGTTGAGAAGTTCGCGCGGCTTGTTCGTTAAGTCGTACATGTTTCAGCAGCCATCTACCGAGCCCTAAGGGAGGGATCCACGACTCATACAATTAGTATTGGTGAATTCATGACATGGCACCAGCAGAAGTGTGGTCGTCTGACAACGGCATGTGTTCGGTTGATGTCGCTTGGATGGATGCCGCCAACATGTAGAATAATTCAATAGGTGGAGGCACACTCAATTAACCCGCGATCCTCAATCTTGGAGGTGGGTTGCTTTCGTATTCACCCTTCTCTCGGCATCCCAGCTTGGTGTCTTCCTGCGGCGCTTGCTTCCGAGTCAAGAGGGCGTTGAAATCTCCGTGGGCTTCGGTGTTATCTCAGAGCTACCTCAAGGTTGAAAGGAGTCCAGGTCGCAATCAGGTAAACTCCCTCATGATCATGAGCTCTGAACGTGATCACTGGATGATGGCAATCAGCATCTAAACTCTGGAGCTGTCGTACGAGAAGGAGTACTCATACCTGCCCGTCATTTCGGGAAAGAACCGGGCTCGTCTCGGATACCTTACAGCCGACCAATTGAGACAGCAGAGCTCGCGATCTAGTCTGGACGGCTCTGTTCCCGTCGCCAGTGTCTACAACAAGTTTCACAAAGACGCTTCTCGACCTTTCAAGCCCATCACCCCCGCTACTCCTCTGGAGCAGCTGGAGGACTTTTTCGAGTCTGGCCAGCCCTTTGCCGTGGTGACTGACGATAGCAGACAGTTTGTGCTGGTCGTGGTGGTCAAGGAGGATCTGGAGAAGCACATCAAGTGCCGGCCCGAGCTGCAATTTATTGCATAGTTATGATTCGAGGTTCAGTTGGCCATTGTATGAGTAAATAGTGGAGTGCATTTAGGCTTTCTCACGGGAATGTCGAGCCGTATAGTGTGTGGGGAAGGTAATTGAGTTTAAATATTTCTACTGAACTGGTCTCCGCAACTGTTTAACTGGGCTTCTCACCTCTTCTTGTAGAAACCTTTGTTAATGGCCAAAGTAACTCGAAATCCAGTCCGGTGGGGGCTGTGGAATATGGTTCGCGTAAGCTGTGAGAGCATGCATCACGACGTGCTTCAAATTTTATGGTCCCGAAATCGTCCTGACAAAGTGCATGTGAACGACAGCAATGGAACCTCGACGGATATCTCGGCAGCTCCACGACTACAATGCTGTCAGGCTTCCTGAGCAGCTGGACGACGACCACCGCTACTACCTTCTTTTCGACAGCTGGTCCACCAAGTTAATGGATTCCACCAGCCCTCAGGTCCAGATCACGGTCGACACGAGACATTTGGCAAAATCGAATTTTAAAACGATTTGGGCGGACAAAGCCACTTCAGTTGACGCCTTGTACTCAAGTGAAGATGCTATCCGATTGGAACTGGAACGATGGGATATTCCCTGGGTGATATTAACAGCCCACACACTCCTGGACTACTCGACCGACGCGCTCAAAATCGTCAACTTCTTGGAGGAGATTCTCCACATACACGGCGTTCCCCAGTCATTGGTGGAACAAATAATAGCCTGGAGTCTTCCTCCTAGAAGTCTCGACTTTTCTGTGGAGTTGCACGGCACCAAGACTCGACATGACCAGCTCAGGTACGCAGCAACAAACGCATTGAGACTGGCGGAAAAGCGCACAGAAATCTGGCGGGGCACATTTGATCATCTCCAGGAAAACAAGGCTTTCACTCATCCTAACGTCGAAAACGGTGTGGTCTACCTTGCTCTATATCGGATGACAGAAGAGCCTTGGGGAATGTACACCGTTTTGTTCATTGATGCTGCCACTGGAGCTCTCGCCTACACGTCTCCGTTTCAAGGGGAATTGGAGGGCCTCCGCACCATCAGTTGGTACATACGCAGACAAATTGACATATTCCTGAGAAAACGCGGTCAGCCTGCTTTCATGGTGTGTGTCAATCCTTGGGACGGTGGAGAAGAAAGCTCGTCACTGGTGAGTGTTATTCAGAACGCTGTACAGGGTCTTCCGCCTCTTTCAACGCGCTTTTGCATCTACGCGACGAAACACGATGAGAATTTTTGCGACTTGCCGTCAGCTCTGGCTAAAGTTCTTCTACAGATCACGGAAAGGTTGGAAGAAGGACTACAGAGACTCAAGGAAAACAAAGCTTTGTCCTTCTTCACCGAAAGAGGCCCTGTTGCTTGCTGGGAGTACATCTTGGAGTCGTCTTTTGGAGACCTGCTTCAAAGGAAGTTTTACATGCCGAAACCTCGTTCGTTTTTCCTCGGTAGAACGAACACGAGTCCCATGCATCGTAGCCTGAGCTATGCCGTACCCGCCAAAGGTGCCACCATATCTCTAACCGGCCAACGCAGCTGTGATCGGCTTTACGTCTCTCCTCACTTGGATGAAGAGGTTGTCGACATGGTGGTTCAACATGAAGCTGTGGACTTCTTGGAGGATTCCGCACAGGATGAGCTTGACCGCATTTTGGCCCTTTCCTCAAGCTACTTTTTGCATGACGTTACGTCCGACAACGTCTTCGAGGATCTGAAACCGCGTCGGCATTTGTTGGATTCCTATCTTCAGCGTGTGGCCGAGGTCAATCCCGAGTCGGCCACGATGGAAAAGTCGCCTGTCCAAGCCGCTACTGCTCGTGACCGGGCCGAAGAACCACCACCACGTGATGCCAAGATTTCGTCTATCAAACCACCGAAGCCTCTTCCATCTGACCACAAATCGTCAGCTTTGTCCTCGAAAGATGCCTCTACGGTGGTCGACGAAGATTTCAAGGTGGAAAAGCGTGAGAAGGTTTCTCGGAGACTTAGTGGTGTCAAGAAGGATGCTTCTCCCAAGGGCAGGACATCTCTTGAGCCGACGAAGACTCCTAATGACAAGAAGACCCAGCGACCCCGGTCAGGTAAGTTGCACGCTGGTGAAAACAGCTCTTCCAGAAATGTTGCTGCTGCTGTCTCTAAGAGATCTCCCGCGTCTTCCAAGCTCGCTCAAAAGCCCGTCTCGACAGTGTCAAAATCGAAGCGAGGTACCCAATCTGAACAAAAACGAGAATCAAAACTCGAGTCAGACATGCCTGCTCGGAAGAAGGCCCTCCGAGTCTCTCCGACTGAGGACTCGCATGTTGACATGTCCTCCCCGCGCTCTCCTCCGACTGAGTACTGGCATGTTGACATGTCCTCCCCGGGCACTCCTGCGACTCAGTACTGGCATGTTGACATGTCATCCCCGGGCACTCCTCGGACTAGCGAGGCTTCTGTTCTGGAGACGCTTTCTGAACTGGCCTTTGTCCAGAAGCGTAGCGAGAAGGAGCCCAGAGGTATGTCTCTTGGTAAGCCTGCCAGCCGCGCCACTGAGAAGAGGCCTGTCATTCCAGAAGCCGCTAAGGAGCCTGCCATGATTTCCTCCAAGAGGTCTGCTGACGGGAATAGGAAGGGGGCTGTTCAGAGGACATCGCCGAGAAGGGCCGGGAGCTCTCAGGAGAAGCCAAAAGCAGTTGCGACTAAATCTGTTGCGAGAAAGTCTGGAAAGCCTTCCTTGAGTGATCAGAGCAATAAGTCGCCTGCTGAGAGAGGTTCCGCTAACCGGTCTTCGCCAAGAACTCCTGCAGTCTCGTCAGCCGCTCCATCTATCAAGGAGGCCACTTCTGAAATATCTTCTGGGAAGACCCCGTCAGGCGAATCCTCTCTTTCTGCCAGGGCCTCTGTGCATGCTTCTCCATCGGCATCAAAGGTTTCTACCAAGTCGTCAGCCACCGTCATCAAGTCTACCTCTGTCAGTTCATCCGCTGACAAGACTTCTTCAGGAGAGCCACCAATGCCAAAAACTTCTTCCTCTTACTCCTCACCTGCTACAGAAAGCAACAGAGACCCGTCTGGTCCTCAGTTGAAGCGGCAGGGAGAGAAAAAAAGATCGTGGTGGCAGTTTTGGGAAACCTAATACTGAGAAGTCGCCTGCACGACAAGCCGTATCCCCCTCGCAGCCTCAGAGCGTTGTCAGTTATTTGACAAACAAACTCTCGCGAATGTTCAGGAAAGATGAACAATGTACAAAAATATAGCACCATAGCAAAACACCAATATTTGAACAACTTCTGCAAACGTATAAATAAGTTATTAATCACAGGGTTTTCGTGCTTCATTATATATCATCAAACGTCCGCTTACTTCTCCTCAACATCGTCCTGTTTGTCTGCCTTGTTCTACGCAAGAAGCTCCTTGTTTCGCTTTGCTGCAAGCACGACTTCCTGGAAAGCAGCAGCCCTGGTGCCGGACCGCGAATGGGCTCGTGGTCGCATTGAGCTGGCGACAGACGGTGGCGAGGGCTTCTCAGTGTCTGCGACTGCCTCGTCCTCATCTTCGTCGTCGGAGTCGACCATGTTGAGAGACTTGATTCGGTTGTGCAGTCGGACAGCCACGATGGCGTGCCGGAACTTGGATCGGGCGCTGAAGCCCTCTCGGATGCTGGGCAGCAGGGCGATGGACCTGGTGGTATCGCCCGTGGTACACTCGTGTTTCAGCAGCTCGCCAGAGGTGGGTCTGAGGGCGGGATCGAGAGCCAGGCACGTCTAGATGAAGTCCCTGGCGTCCTCAGACACGTCCTGCCAGTACTTCTTGTCGAAGACCAGCGCGTTGGGGCCTTCAATCTCCTCCAGGAAGTCCTTGACGGTCTCAGATCGGAACGGAGAGTAACCAGACAGAATGGTGGAAGTGATGACACCGAGCGACCAGATGTCGCAGGGCTTTCCGTGTCCAGTGCCCTTAAGCACCTTGGGGGCTGCGTGTCCAAAGGAGCCGGCCATGAAGTGCAGAACCTCATCGGGAGACTTGTGGTGCTTGGCGTACCGAAATCGGTGAGCACCGGAGACGCGTGGGGATCGGGAGTGACAAACAGCAAGTTTTCTGGCTTGAGATCTCGATGAACGACGTCCTTGCCGTGCAGGTAATCGAAGGCTTAGAGAATGTCCTTGACGGACTGTCGAGCGTCCTTTTCGGTGAACTTGCCGTAGTCGCGGATTCGGTCGAACAGATCGCCTCCAGTAGCAAGCTGGGTGACAATGTAGAACTTCTCCTTGCTCTCGAACCAGTCCTTGAAGGCGATGATGTGAGGGTGGTGGCACTCTTTGAGGAGCGAGAGTTCTTCAATGACCACGTGATCGTTTCCCTTGAGGTTTTTCTTGACAATAATCTTCACGCTCTCACGGTGCTCCAGAGCTTTGGAGCCGGAGGGCTGAAACGTGGCCAGCGAATCTCCTGCTCCAAGGGCTCCGGCAGAGTCGGAACTTTTGCCACGTGCCTGGAATTCGACGGGCCGGGCGTGTGTGAATCAACAGCGAGAAGACTGGCCACAGAGTGGACTAAAGAGCTCTGTTAAGAGGCTGTTGGTCGCCCTGTCTCTCACAGAAACTTCGGTTGGCAGGCATGGGGCACAACCAGTAACTGTAACTCACGGTTCTGTTCTCCACGTATTGTTGCGGGTGCTCCTGAGTCATGTCACGTCGAAATTTCTCATTATCGCTGTCGGTGCCACGAACATCTAGCAGCTCTCAATAGAGAGATAGGCTGTTCATGTTCAAACCAAATAGCCACCATGCGGTCTTTATTCGATGGCGCTCTTCTATTTATCCTGAGAACACTCGCGCCGTCTCCATGACTGAGACGTGTGGGTGATAACTACTTTTGGGATAACTCTCGCCTATTCGTTCTTCATCTTCTGAGCCCTGTCTGGTACCACTGTCCCCAGCTTGTGATGCCTCCTCGTATAGGCACCGGGAAGTCTCGCCGGCACAGCCCAAATGACCTTGTTGTTGACTCCATCCTGCACATGAGAGCTCTCATTGTAAGCGTGAGTGACATGACGACCATGATCCGATTCGAAACAGATACGTAAGTCTTTCGCCGAGAACATTGTTACGCCAAGTCAACTTGGAAGCTGCATGGCACCATATATGCCGTGCACCAGTTTGCGGCAACCTGAAAGGGTCGGGATCACTACATTTGTGTTCCCTGAGGCTCACTTGTGCCGAGGTATGGTCGTGATCATAGTGCGCTTTGAGCGTCCTCCGATGATCTATGTTTTACTCTCAGTTGTCTTCCATGCCTACAGTTTGGTATGAAGCAAATCTGCTACTGTACTTCTAGCAGACTCTCTCCCAGCCCACTCCCTTCCAATGTTAGTTTCGTGTCCGGACTCCAGTGAGATCCAATTGATAACTTTCGATAAAGCTTTCCGATGATCCAGAAAAGGACATCGGTCGAAGAAAATGCTGATTCAAGGAACAATGTGAACATGGCGTCGAGTTTAACGTATCCGTGCCCTGGCATCTGCTGGTTTACAGTTGCAGTCTGAATTGGGCAAGAGCGGGGCATCAGTCTTCTCATGTGAGTCTTAGCATCTACCGCACCAGAAATCACATGAGATCAGAACGTCAAACAGAGCAGAAAGCGCCCGAGCTACGATCTGACATGGGGTACAACAAGCTACGTGATGGAAAAGGGGGGAGGTTCGGCAGTCTCCGCACTGTAGGTTGCAAAAAGCAGAGGTACGCTGCAAACCATCCAAGGGACGACTCAAACCGGTTAATAACAAGGTCCCAAAGTGATTGTGACGTAATAAATTTTGTCAGCCGTAATTCTACCGGTACTCGTACCACTACGTCACTAGACTGCGACAACTCTACGATGTTCTATTGTGGCCCATCAAGGTTTGATGTTAGTGCCACAGTGAACCACCACTGCTTTTCGCGAAACGCTACAACTCCATGGGAATTTATCGAAGAGCCCTGAAACTTGGTCTGTTCCATGTTCTGTTGCCAATACGTATACTCTCTTCATTTCGTGTCTCTGGCACTCGTGTACTGCTTTCAGTTCTTCCATGCACTTGTAGTCGCGATGAAAAGCTTCCAAACGCGATAACTCCATAGGAGTACTTCCAAATGATCCGAAAGCTGGTCTCTATCATTATCAATGTCGAATACGTTGGCTGCCTTGTTGTCGGGTCTCTGCCACACGTGATCGACGAGCTAGACAGCAATCTATTTTCAGCAACCAACGGCAGAACATCAGATTTTCAGAATCGAGATTGTGCATATAACTCCGTGTATATATATCTGAAAGACCTCGAACTTGGTATGTACTATTATCAATATGAAACACGTTTATTCCCTTGTTTTTGGATCTCTAGCACACGTGATCGACGAGCTAGGCAGGTTTTTTTGAAAAAAATAATTTTCAAAAACCGACGGCAAACGATCAGATTCCTGAAACTATATTTTGCAATATAACTCCATGTGAATATATCTAAAGGACCTGAAACTTGGCATGTACCATCTTAAATGTCAAATACGTTTGCTCTCTCGTTTTCGTGTCTCTAGCACACGTGAACATCCCGCTGTGATGCTTTCAAATTTTCAAGAATAGGGCCAACTAGGAGCCATTATAATTTCAACTATATTAACAATACAGATGCAGTCGCAATGAACTACAGTACTGCTGATTCTTGCTAACGCCATAACTCCACAGGAAACACATTCAAAAGACTTAAAACTTGGTCTGTATCATTGTCTATAGCCAGTACGCGCACTCCCTCAATTGCATGTCTCTACAAGTAGCACACGTAAACAGTCCGCTATACTGCTTTCAGTTCGTGTACGTATAATAGTTCAGGCGTTATAGGGCCTTTGCATACATCTCAGCTGCAGGACACGCCGTGCAGATTGGTGTCAAGATGCTCTGTTACGATATTCGCCTTATTGCAAAGCTTCCGGCCTCCAAGGATCCTTCCTGATAGTTGGTTGTTCGGAAATCAATGGCGAAAAGAGAGATCTAAACTTCTGATTATGACAGATGACAGAAGGTAAAAGATTAAGCTCCACGTGTGCAAAATTTCAACACCACATATGCACCCAGAATAAATTCCAACTTCGCATGAGAGCTTGATGTTCGTAATCAGCGGAAAATTCCGAGCAAAGTCCGACGAAAAAGCTGTTTTCTCGTTTTTCAACTTTTGGTCAACTCCCCCTCATCGTCCAGGAACTTAGACCCATTTGGGAAAGCCCTAACATTTGCCTTCCCCTTTTGAACATGAGCTAGAAGTCTGGCGATGGACTGTCTCTGTTATAATTTGATGAAAGGCGACGCAAACATTGTATGTCATAATATCATTCTGCTCGCATTGAGCTCACCAGTGTTATGGTGCTATTACAGAAGACAATGTCCTATTATATTGGCATCAATTGGAAAGTGTCAGCTAGAACCACCCAGAGGCTTTTATTAAAGCTTGGAAATAGCAGCCAGTTGAGCCCTCGCCATGCTTGGTTTAGCGAAGTGCACTAAAATTGAATTAATGAAGCGTCTTGTGCTCAGTGCTGGCACGCCAATTATGACGACATGACTTCAAATTGAGGTTTAGACTCCGGCTCTCTTTCGAACTGACAGGTGTCAAATAATTACGATTCACGAACCGATCGCCTGTTCAGAAAAGACCTTCATGGTATCAAACTGTTCCTGAGAATCTCCTCTATCTGATGGCTGTGGATGTCATCTGTTTTTTGGCCAGCTAAACGAATGTCAAACTTAGCCCTCTAGCTACTGTAGACGTGAAATAGAGTGGATGTAAAGTATCAGAACATGTACTACTCTGTAATAATAGCAACCTGCAAGGCTATAAGTACCGTACATAAAATGAGGAGCACCATCTTGTGTTAAGCCAAGTCACGGCTATAAGTGTTAGTCCTGATTACGTGGCGCATCACAGCCAAGAGTTCTCAGATATGCTGTCCATAGTGCTCCAACGATCCCACTTAGCTTTGGCAGCAGATCTCTTTGCTAATAGCTCGTTTGTCCTTGTAGATGTTGCCCATTGTCACCTTGTAGAGCTCGTGGTAAAGGTG
>ULGU01000020.1:0-34344 GCA_900519015.1 Yarrowia osloensis | reverse complement strand
ACCCTGACTAACCCTGACTAACCCTGACTAACCCTGACTAACCCTAACCCTGACTAACCCTGACTAACCCTGACATCACCCAATGGGCTCGTGCAAAATCGCCTCATCATCCGACAAGTCAACGGACGTCGCACAAGGCTATCCTCATTGTCTCAAATCAACAGGCATTTCAGCCCTCGCTGGGTGACAGGTTTGCTTCTCAGCCAGCTTTTCAGCAGGCTGTACCGCACCTTCCGTCTGGCAGAACGGCCCCGAATCCTGAGCAGGTGCAACTACTCGGAGACTGGCCCGAATCTGCGGAACGTGTCATCACCCAGAAGGGCTCATGCAAAATCGCGTCATCACCCGACAAGTCAACGGACGTCGCACAAGGCTATCCTCATTGTCTCTCAAGTCAACGGGCATCTCAGCCCTCGTTGTATGACAGGTTTGCTTCTCAGCCCGCTTCTCAGCAGGCTATACCGCACCTTCCGTCAGGCAGAATGGTACCGAATCCTGAGCATGTGCAACTGCTCGAGGACTGGCCCGAATCTGCTGTTTTGAAGGGGACTAGAGGGGGTTTATATGTTGGTTGGGAGCGTCTTTTGAGTTACCCAGAAAGCACACTGCGGTACTCACAACAAAGCAGAAATGCACATTCCAATGCACACGCATCATATTTGCCACATTTTCTCTCTCCTGCGTTCCAGCCCGATTTCACGCAGAACTTTGGAAGCTCAGAGGAGCCTTTAACGTCAACTTTCCGCGCAAAAAATTAGATGACACGAATTTCCAAAGTTCTGAGCTTCTCACGATACTCTCGATTTTGATCTGACATGACGTTAGCGGTCAGAGTATCGTGCTTAAGCTTTATGATTATTGGAGATGCATATATCCGCGTGAGCTCCAGAAACTCAACTCCGAACCGGAAGAACCCTTGCCTCGTGTCCCGATTGGTGTGTAGTCAGCTGAGTTAAGGGAGCGTGAGGCACTGGGAGAGGATACAGAGGGTGTGGAGAACTTGGAGGAGCTAGAAGATGAGGGTCGGAACTGCCTGGAGAACCGCTTGAATTGCTGGAGGACCTTCCAGAGTCAACAGAACCGTTGTCAGACTCTTCGCCATAGTCCGGGTCACTCGAGCCACCAGCTGAAGCACTCAAGTTTCCGTCATCACCTTTCCGCCATGAGAGCCAGATCCGTCGACGGCCAGGGTGTCACCAGGGGGGAGTGTACTAAATATAGTGACGGTGCTCCCTGCTGTTACGAACGAGTTCGTAACGACTCATGAGCCTTCATCAACACTAACAGTATCACACATGGTGGGTGTATGGTGGTGGGGGTGTGGTTCAATGTGGTGTAGGCACTGGCGAAACTGTGACAGGCTTGTAGAGATCGCCGTTATTGTGAGAGTCATAATGCCTGCAATTGCGCCAGTGACAGAGCTGAAAGCTGTGAAACTCCAGTTGGAGAAGCCACTGCTGTATGGATAAGAGGGGTGACGGTAGCAAGCCCAGGGGCAGTAGAGCTACTGTTAGAGAAGAGAACAGTCGTTATCCGCGTGTAGCAGTTGGCATCAGTGTCAGTAACAACTGCAGTACCTACGGTAGAGACAGTCGCACTGCTGGTCGTGACACAGCCTTTGGCAACTCACACAAGCTACTGTAGTCAGGGATGGTGCTTGTGATTGTTTCGCTGCCTGATGTTGAATCCGGAACGGTGGTTGTGAAAATAACACCACTGCCGGTAGCCAGAGGAAGTGGGATAGTTACAATCTGCTTGTAGGAGCTGCCTCTATTATCTATAAGAGTGGAAGTGTATTCAGTGGATCTTGTCACAGTCTCTGTGGGGATGTGGGTCGCAATGACTCGCTCGTCGTAGCTGCCATAGGAATCGCTTACGAGTTTCATTCCAGCTGTTCGTCCTGGAACTGGAAGAGTAAAGGTAGGGGTGGCAGCGACCTGTTCGTAAGGCCCACGGCCAGGGTTGGGAGGGTGGTAGTTCCCAGGATGTTTGTGGACGTCGGGGGGTAGAATGACCCCAACCTGAGTCAATCCATAGCCATTGGGAAGGCCTTTGGTATTGTGCCACTTTTTGTCTACGAAACTGTATGGGATTACACCCTCGAAACGCTCGCAGTAGCAACCCAGGAGTACTAGGAGTAGTTACAAATGGATGGATTTCTGCTACTCTTGATACAATCACTGTGGATGTAGGCTTGTTATTATTTTATGAACATGTCTTGGTATTACGACAGACGGTCGCTGCGCGGTGCCACTCGTGAGACACTTATGGCATTTCTCAAGTGCCATGAAGACAGAAAAGCAAATGCGTCTCGCATGTATCCCATGGGTATCCCCTGACGCGCCCTATTTGGTCACTATGGGGTACGTGACCTGGCTTTCAGGTCCGCAGTAAATGCTGGGCTTCGGAGAGGAAAGCATGTGATGCCAGTATCGTAGTGTTGAAGGCGTCTACTGGTAGCCTGGATCCCCTCTCCACCAACGCCATAGCCGCCTCCCCGTGCGGCAAACGAGAGTGCCACAGCGCTCCCCGGTCGCTGTTGTTCCTGGCTTGTGCCTCTCGCGCTCAAAATGTTTCTCTTTGTGCTCGGCTATCGTCATACTCACGCCGGTTCGCCACCTGACCTCTGTTATTTGTGTTCAATACCCGTGAGGCGTGTCTCTTTGTGACTCCTAGAACAAGGACACGGGCAGTGTTGTTGAACTGCCGTGTATCGTCGCTGGCAGCGCCTTCCTGATAGGTCGGTGACGTGGAACAGCGGGTTCTATTCGCGGCGACTTTTCACGAGTTTTTGATGTCTGTTTTCGGCGGCGAGTTGTTTTGTGTCCAGGTTGACAGCGCTCTGTGCTTGTGATGTGGTGGGTAGTGCGTGTTCCGTGAGCGGACTGCCTATGCTGTGAGCGGCGTGTGCTGTGAACGGCGTGTATGCTGAGGGGCACGGACTTGACTGGTGAAATGGGGCGTCGTGCGTGTGAAAGAGTATTGTGGTCAGCCTCATGATAAGATGTGGCAACAAGGCCTCGATTGGAACCCTTGATCGTTCAAGCGCTACACACCACGCGGGCAGACGGAACAGGAATTAATACGCGAGCCCCATGGGGCTGTCGCGCTTAATACTAACATGTTAAAGGTGTTGACATTATGGGGCACTCTCAGGAAGCCTTGTGCATCCAAAGAGTCTTTCGCCTCCTTCAATGATGAAGGCGTTTTCGTTGCTGCCTGCAGAAGTTGCGAGGCGAAGTATCAGGGTCCGAGGGACCTACTTGTAGACGAGTGTTTAGAGGTGTGGTTGTTTCGGGTCGCATTGATACTAGGGATAGAGTAGTAAGCTGATTCTCGAAGCCCCGGGCGTCGCGTCGTTACTGAGCGTGTATAGTATTTGAGGCTCAGGTTCGACAGGGTTGGCAGAGGAGTGTACTTGTTTTTGTGATTGATCTCAATGTGGTGGATGTGTTGACGTCGAAATGGTGCTGGTGTTGAGCCTTCGCATTTTCACTTGAAATTGGAGGAGCTTTATGGGGTGCATATGAATTGACCATGCAGATGTGTTGGACCGGATGAGTACAAGTATCAACTGAGCAAACTTGCACTACCTGAGCATGTGAAGACACCGATTCACACACAAACTTGTGAATTACACGTGGACATCGTAAGCGTGCCAGGTTGAATGATACTCATAGGTCGCGACGCCATTACACCTCCACCCCGTAAACTCCGAAACTCCGAAACCTAAATAACGCGACTACACGACGTGTTTCCGCTGGTCGCGAGTTCGAAACCCGCACAGACAAAATTAATACCAAACGCTGACTTAGTTAAGTACAATACTCCGTACATATGGTGTGGTGTCGCTCTTCGATGAGCTCATAACTAACAACCTTCTTGCAAGACTCTTGAACTTCAGATCTACCCCGGTATGCCAAAGGCCCAGCTTTCGATAGTACCAGTCAGGGTTGCCGCATTGCTCAGCACACAAATTTTCTCAAAACACAGACCTCGGGAGATCCGGCATCTTCGGACTCCCACCCGGCCCGGCCGACCTGTTCTGGAGCTGCTGAGATGTCTATTGTGGTGATGTGTATGAATCTCTCGACCCTGCACCATGAAACAATTGGGGGTCACACGTCAAGCTTCCGTTTTTTGATCTCGCGTTGGCGGCCTGATCACATATCGTAGTGGTGTAGCTAGCGGTCAGTATTGTTAAAAGAATAATATTGTCGCCGACGCTACGATACAGGGTTGTTGGGTGAGGTGATACCGTTATTCGTGCCTTTGGTGCAAACTGGGTCGCTCGCCTGGCCACAGACGCGCTCCTGTTATTGCAGAGAGGCGCTTCTCAAACAGATAGGTCAGCCGAGTCGCAAACATGAATGACGTGGTTCTGTTATACAAGAAAAAGGTCAGGGAAAGGATGATTACGAGAAAGGGAAAGGAGACAGGTCACTATCTAAATACGATCGCCTGGATCTTGACGACTTGAAGGTCTAGAACTTAGTAGAGAAGATCCTGGGAGATCAAGCTCTGGATTTGCTCCCTGAGGGTGGTATGGGCAAAGCTGTTGCAGCCTTTGTCGAGAGAGATGAGAAAGACGACTTCTAAAACTCCTTCGACAAGTCTGTGGAGAGCAAGCTAGAAGAGTTGATGGACTTGAACGATGAGAGAATTCAAGCACAAATGGCAGCAGTCAAAAATGCAGCTAACGAGCNAGGCAAGCCAAGAACGCGTGCAGCTCGAGCGGCTTCGAAGTTGGCTGACAAGTCTGTCTCTTCCAATCAGCACCACGACACTAGTCCCCGTAGATAACAACCAAGAGAGGAGAGGTGACCGCCTAGCTCTGTAATGAATACACAGAGTTGTTGAGCAGGTAGGAGTGAAGGCGAGAGTGCCGNAGGCCCGGCAGAATCGATCACGCACACCTGAGCCAGCGAGTCCAATGCAGAATAACTCTCCCCTCGCCAGTCTCGTCAGTCCTCAGAGAGCTTTTGGCTCTGTCAGTCCTGTGAGAGTTCCCTCTTCGCTTCACAAAAGATTCCGTAGCCCAGACACTTATGTGGACTCTGTGTCGGTTGCCAGAGGTATGCCAGGTGCGCGAGGAAGAAGTGGAAGGAGGAGTGGTACTAAAGATCGCAGCGGAGCCAGTGTGCTGAGTCCAACTACCCACCCAAGTCCCCGAGTTGCTATCGTGTCACAGCACTGTGATGGATTTCAAGACTCAATGCTCTCTCCCCGGAAAGCCCCGCAGCCAGTAACAAAGCCAGATTCTGTGACCTGCGCAGAGAATGCTCTACAAACAAACATGGGGCCAGCGGCAGGGAATCATTCTGAGACTGCTTGTCAACCCGTCAGAGAGGCAGCATCTCAGACTCTCCACGAGTCTTCCGTTCGGCGCGCTTCCCTGCCACCTCCACAAACGGTCTCCGAGTCTGCTGTGCAGCCTAAGTATTTGACACAGCTTTCGCATGAGCGGAGGGCAGATCCAGGTCCAGATCCGGGATCTAACCGGCAACTCGACACATCGTACCTGCTGCATGACCGACAGCGGGACACATTTGAGTCTGAGTCGGGGTCCAGCCAAGAGCGAGGGCTGGAGCAGCCTCGACCAGTCACTCACAATGACGACTGCGACGACATGCTCTTGGTGGTAGACAGTGAAGAAGATGGGGAGGGCCCCCGGTTCCTGCGACACGTGCTAGACAGCCAGCCGTGAGAAATCCGGTAGCCAAACAAAACCCAGCAGCGCGAAAGCCAGCAGCAACAAGATCCCGAGTAGCACGGGCTACCTCAGAATCGACTGTGGAGCCAACTGACCAGACGAGATCCAGGGCGAGAACTCGGAATTCTCGGGCGGCCACGGAGCCAGCTGAACAGCCCACAGGCAAGCCTAGAACGCGTGCAGCTCGAGCGGCTTCGAAGTTGGCTGACAAGTCTGTCTCTTCCAATCAGCACCACGACACTAGTCCCCGTAGATAACAAACAAGAGAGGAGAGGTGACCGCCTAGCTCTGTAATAAATACACAGAGTTGTTGAGCAGGTAAGAGTGAAGGCGAGAGTGCCGTAGATTGAGGGAGAACCCACACTGGCGCGACGAGCTATTGGACGGCAACAAAAGTCGTTAGGGGTGAGGCGGGTGCGACAAGAGGAAGATGAAGAAGGGATGAGATGCTTCCGAGAAGAAAGAAGGGTGACACCACCAGTAGCGTCGTCGATGACGTGCCTTTACTGCTTACCCCAACCATGACAATCTGTCCAATGATCTGGGCTAAGAGGGACTGGGGGATCAGGAGGATGTCGCGGGCGTCGAGGGAAGAGGGACGAAGTGCTTTTGAGCACGACTGGCCGAGAGAGCAGAGGACACTGAGTGGATGGACGAAGACATCTGTTAGGGTTAGTAACCAACAAAGAAACGGTGAGAAGGAAACAGAAGACTCACACCAAGAAGAGGTCCCACTAGAAGCAAAAGCCGGTGTTGGCTGGCGTTGGTAAATGGTGGGCCTGTCGCGTGTCCGAAGTGAACGTTGGTGCCGTTGCGGTAGTAGAGAGCGAATGGCCAGTATCACCGCCATGGGCCTTGAGAAATGACCAGATGAATGGCGTCGGTGTCCAGTAGGGTGAGATGGAAGCGGTTGAAGGCCAACGAGCGCGATGTGGAACACAGAACGAATCTGAGATAACAAGTGTAGGGCCCTATGTCAATGGTGGCCTGTGTTAGTAGTGAACAGTATGCAAATCGAGTGCCGTCAGTGTAACGACAGTCAAGCAGTTCGTCAACGGACTGGTGCACATGCAGGCGTTGTGAGAAGAAGGGCAGAGAGTTCTCGGGGCTTCTGAGCACTCTTGCCTTCTCTCTCATGGTGCAAGCGGCACTCGAAAAATGGGGGAATACTCACAGTGTGGGCGAGGGTTAGGTGGTTGGGGTGTGGGTCGGCAGAGCGGCACATTCACACACTGAGAGAGAGGGAGATGGTATGAGGGTCTGTGCGTGGTGCTGGGCGACGGTCAGATGGATAGGCATCAACCGGAGCATGTGTGTTTGAAGGCGAGAAGAGGCATTGCTCGCGACGGCGAAGAAGCGGGAAGGCGGTTCGGTAGTGGCTCTCTGTGTTGGCATCTGAGTTTTTTGAAGAGTGAGGATGAAGAAGAAGAGAGAGGTGGGAGGGTGTGGGCTGCATATATAGAGTATGATTCCTGTTTGTGTAACTCATGCAGCCTTCCGAATTGGGCTGATCAAAACAAGGCATTTGGAAATAAGGTGATGTCGAAATAACCACCTGGGTAAGTTGGCGGGCTGCATGGGACTTGCATACAAAAAGTGCAGCAAGCACAGGGGCCACTGAGAAAACTTCGTTCGCGCGGCGAACAGTCACGTATGAATCAGAGCCACTTTAAATACCCGTTCACAGTCCAAATAGAACCCGTCAGGTCTCACAGATGGGCTTCTACCACCCAGCCCTGTTTGTCAGCCTATCAAGGTTTAGGTTCTTATCAGTAGCCGAGGCAACGTGGCGAGAGACACAATGGAGGACTTTTCTTGTACGGACCATCTCGGACACGTGTCGCTGGTGAATGGTTCTGTGGTAATCATGCAAAATTAAAGGGCTACTACCATAAGAGCAGAATTACACTGCTTGCAGGACAGCATTTCTAGCTGTGACCCACATGGGTAATAGAAGTGCAGCAACGGAGACGTGTATCGAAAGAGAACTTCAAATAAATGCCGCGGCTCCTTTCCATGCTTCTGAAAACAATTATTCGTTATGAACTGCTCAAATCTCATTTGTTCTTTAGGGTGGCGAAATAAGTCATATCTCGCCTCGACTTTGTGACTTACACAGCCAGACCCGTCTCGTGACCGGGTTGCCTGGTCACTCGCGCGGAACTTTTATGTTATGGAACCAAACAAAAGGCTGTCTTTCAGACGTCATGTGAAGAGATGGACACTCTACAAACACCCTCGGACCTCAGATCCTCCCAGACTATATCCAACGCCTCCCTTACACACACAAACACTCTCTAAACGATCAAATGGGCGCCAACAGGATTAGAACAGACAACAGCTACGCCCAGGTACCTCCGCTGGTGCTAAGGATGCGACGACAGAGAACCATTCGCCGTCTTCTAGCCAAGTACCGAAATGAGGGAAAGATTGACGAGTATCTTTGCCACGAACTTTACAGGGTGATAATGGGCAACATCTACAAGGACAAGCGAGCTATTATCAAGGAGATCACTGCTGCCATCGGAACACTATGGACAGCATGTCTGAGAACTTTTGGCTGTGATGCGCCCCGTAATCTGGGTTATTGCCGTGACTTGGCTTGACACAAGATGGTGCATCTCATTTGAGGCACAGTTTTGTAGCTTGCCCATATTACAGAGTTAAACGTCATACATTCTCTGACACTTACAAGTAACATCCGTTCTAATGGCAATCTCACGTCTACAGTAGTTGGAGGGTTATGCCCGACACTCTTTTAACAGGCCAACACAGATGAGCAGCTATAGCCATCAGATAGAGGAGATTCTCAGGATCAATTCGATACCATGGGGGCCTTTTCTGAACAGGCGATCGGTTCGTGAATCGTAATTGTTTGACACCTGTCAGTTCGATTTTGAGCCAGAGTCTAAACCTCAGTTGGAAGTCATGTCGTCATAATTGGCGTGCCAGCACTGAGCACAAGACACTCCATTACTTCAATTTTAGTGCACTTTGCTGAATCAAACATGGCAAGGGCTCAACTGGCTGCTATTTCCATGCTTTAATAAAAGCCTCTGGCTGGTTCTAGCTGACACTTTCCAATTGTGGTCAATAAAATAGGAAATTGCCTTTTGTAAAAACGCCATGCGATTGGAGAGCTCAATGCGAGCAGAATGGTATTATGAAATACTATTTTTGAGTCTTTATTCATCCCATTNTAGTCGTCGCTGACGCTATGGGGGCTTAGGTAAGGTGGTACCGTTGTGCGCGCATTCGGTGCAAACTGGGTCGCTCCCCTGGCCACAGACGCGCTCCCGTTATTGCAGTGAAGCACTCGCCTCTCGGGAGAAGAAGCTGTAAGCCAACTATGTGAGGCACGTCTTTCAGCCGCTTCCATCCACCNGGGGAAGGTAGATGTTAGGGCTTTCCCAAATGGGTCTAAGTTCCTGGACGATGAAGGGGAGTTCACCAAAAGTTGAAGATCGAGAAAACAGCTTTTTCGTCGGACTTTGCTCGGAATTTTCCGCTGATTAGGAGCACCCGGCTCTCATGCGCATTTGGAATTTATTCTGGGTGCATACGTGGTGTTGAAATTTTGCACACGTGAAGCTTAATCTTTTACCTTCTGTCATCTGTCAGAATCAGAAGTTTAGATCTCTCTTTTCGCCCTAGATTTCCGTCCAACGGGCTATGAGGAATGATCCTGGGAAGCCGGAAGCTTTGCAAACAGACGAAATTCGTAAGAGAGCATCTCGAAACCAATCTGCAAGGCGTGTCCTGCAGCTGAGATGTATGCAAAAGCCCCATAATGCCATAAGTCTTATACGAGCTTAAGCGTACACAAACTGAAAGCAGTATAGCTGACTGTTACGTGTGCTATAAGCACGAAATCAATGGAGTACGCGTATTGGCTATAGACAATGATACAGACCAAGTTTTAGGTCTTTTGAATGTATTTCCACGGACCTACCTGGCCTTAGGCAGGATCATGGACGATAGGGGTTAACCGCTCGTAGCTATCTCGCCAGTCACGTGTGCTAGAGGCACGATAGTAGTACCATTGTACGTATTAGCTATCGCCAATGATTCGGACCAAGTTTCAGGGCTATTGGATGAATTCCCATGGAGTTGTAGCGTTTCGCGAAAAGCAGTGGTGGTTCATTGTGGCACTTACATCAAACCTTAATGGGCCACAGTAGAATATCGTAGAGTTGTCGCAGTCTAGTGACGTAGTGGTACGAGTATCAGTAGAGCGACGGCTAAAAGAATGTGTTACGTCCCAAACACATGGACATCTTGATTTTAACCGGTTTGAGCCGTCCCTAGGATGGTTTTCAGCGCACCCGTCTTTTTTGCATCCCTCTCATCTAGAGCGCAGAGTCTGCCTCACTTCATCTCTTTTCTAACGCGTGACTTGTTGTTCCCCGTGATAGATCGTGACTCGGGCGTTTCCTGCTCTACTATTACATTCTGATCTCATGTGATATCTGGTGCGGGAGATGCTCCTAACACGTGGGGAGATTGGTCCGGTGCTGAAATTTGGAGTGGACACTTTGCATCTCCACTTGATATTGGAGGAGCTTTATGGGGTGCATATGGATGGACCATGCAGATGTGTTGGGTTCGAGGGACTGGATCAGTTTCATCTGAGCAAACTTGCACTACTTGAGCTTTTAAAGGCACCAATCTATACACAAGCTTGTAAGTGACACGTGGATACCGTCCATGTGCTACTTTGAATGATACTCATAGGTCGCGACGCCATTTCACCTCCACACCACAAACTCCGAAACTCCGAAACCTAAATAACGCGACTATGCGACATGATTTAGCTACAATTGCATTTGTACCACCTTTCCAACACCCGCGGTTCGAATCTCGCAATGCGCCTAATTATAAGTATGCCGAAGCTATAGCATTCGATATCAGTCAGGGTTGCTGCATTGTTCGGCACACAAATTCTCTCAAACACGGACTTCGGGAAGTCCAGCATCTTCGGTTTCCGATCCGGCCCAACCGACCCAGGTCTTTCATGGCACGTCCTGGAGTTGCAGAGATGTTCATTGTGGTGATGTGTGTGCGTCTCTCGACCCTGCATCAAGAAACAAGTGGGGGTCACGCATTAGACTTCGGTTTATTGATCTCGCGTTAGCGGCCTAATCACATATCGTAGTGGCGTAGTTAATTGTAAGTTCGCGCTTACATAAGTAGGTCACATGAGTTGACACAACCCTGGGTTTAGGTTTAGTCTAGTAGCGTGAGGGGTTTAGGAGGAAGAGCGGAAGGGATTCAGTCTCTTCCTCATATTTGCAACCCCTTGAGAACTACGTCTAACCCCAGCTGAACCTTACATTTGGTAGCGACACATCTACTTTTACGACAGTACTGAAATGGTGGCAAATTTACGCAAGCGAATGTCGGCCGCACAGGCGAAGCTGACAAAACGGATGAAGACCGATACTGATCGATTCATCAGACGAGTTGCCAACCGCGTGAACAAACGACGAGACGCCAAAACTACTCTGTCAACTCAAGAGGAGACGATTGCGTCTCCCATGCCGGAACCTGCAGCGCCCATGCAGACATCCCAGAACGATGGCGTTGTGGGACAAGACGAGACTGGCACCGCGCCACGATCTCTGTTGAAGAGGAAGCGTGACGAGAGCGAGAGCGCCTCGTTGGCTGAATCCCCCTCTTCTCGAGTTGCACAGACGGCGGATGTGAGTAAAAGTACTAGTGGTTCGCTGGGGCTTCAGAGTGATGAGCCCACCGGAGAGATACCTGCGAAGCAAGTCGATGCTTCCGCAGAGACCACCGAGAAGGAGACGAATGAGTCGGAAGTGGAGGAGATTACAGCAAGTGAGTGGATGAAAGGTCAGTGGATGGAGACGAGACAAACAAGCGAGTTGTTCTCCACGTTTAAACCACCTACGAACTTGCTCCGACTGAGTAAGCCGGTATTGTTAGAAGGATTTAGTCGTCGCTGACGCTATGGGGGCTTAGGTAAGGTGGTACCGTTGTGCGCGCATTCGGTGCAAACTGGGTCGCTCCCCTGGCCACAGACGCGCTCCCGTTATTGCAGTGAAGCACTCGCCTCTCGGGAGAAGAAGCTGTAAGCCAACTATGTGAGGCACGTCTTTCAGCCGCTTCCATCCACCTCCACCCTCTCTCTCTGTGCCGCTTGTGCGTTGTTGCTATATAATATTTTAGACAATCAGAGACTAGGAACCCCTCACGAATATGTTGGGGCAGCCAAATCGACTATATCTCCACCCCACCACCAAAACTCTATTTTGGTTGCGGCGTTGTGAGGTGCAGGCAGGTGCATAAAGACAGGGAATTTTCCTTCTCTCTGCACACATTTTCTATCGTCAAAAGAAACAATGGCTCTATTTATCAACCTGCTGGCAGTCATTGTCAGTCTGGTAATTGGCGGTACCATTTATCTGGACCGCTCTTTCTCAGAGCTGTCTAACAGAGTGAGTTGGAACGACAGGCATGTATACAACCGGGCGGCTGAGTACAACGCAGCCTCATGCAAGGTGTCAATCGCGATCCCGGAGGCCTGTGAAGACAGCATTGTGGACGACTCGACTGGTCTGGTCTACTTTGGCTGCGGAGAGACGGAAAACAGAACAAAATGGTTCCCGGGCTGCAACTGGTGGGACCAGGAGGGTATGACCACCAACAGCTTTTACGTTTATGATCCAGGGACCCGTGACTTCAAAAAGATTAAACTGGACTACCACGGTGAGTTCGTGTCTCATGGCCTGTCTCTGCTGAAGGATCCCAACGATTCCGACACTCGATACATCCTCTCAATCAACCACAAGAGCACTGGCAGCGCCATTTCGATCTTCTCGTTCCAGGCCGGCTCCAACGACGTGTCTCATGTTGGCGACACCAACGACTCGCGCATGTACACACCAAACCCCGTCACCGCCTACATCGAGGACGACGGCTCGTTCGCCATCATGTCAACCAACGACCATCTGTTCCGAAAGGGCTTCATGCGACATGTTGAAGATATCTACGGACCGTTCATGTGGGGACATGTCAGCAACTGCAACTTCAAGATTGAGGATGGAGGCATCAAGGGCCTGTCGTGCAGCCGAGTGGCCGTGGGGAACTCGTATCCCAACGGAATCACCCACATCCCGAAACTCTAGATGAGCTTACATAAGACGTCTTGTTCCTACAAGGGAGATTTCTTCCTTGCAGTCACATGATCTCGTCTTCTTTGCATTCCCAGTCTGCCTAATTTGCTCCGGCTTACCTTCCATCTGCAGCTTTAAGACACGAAAACAAGTTTGCAAAAGAAATGTTTCACAAGTCTCGAAAAAGAAAAGATGGGCGCGGAAAGAGGACCGGGGTAGCGCAGTGTAAGTTGGGCTGGGCTGAGGGAGACTGAAGAGGTCTAGCGAGGTCTAGCGAGGCCTGAAGACTAGTTTCCATAAGAGGAGACTCGGTTAAACAAGAATACGAGGTGAGACAACGTCCAAGGCTGCGTCTCAAAGCTCTGGATGAGCCGGTTCGCATGCTGAACTCCGCGTCTTAAAGGGGTAATTACCTGTCTCATTGCAACGCTGGATTCGTACAATGTTATCTGCATCCGATCAACGTCATTAAAGATGGTGTCTTTATTATATGCAACTCATCTGCAAATGAAAATCGGCAAATGGGCGGCTCCGTGATGTGCACTGGCTTTAGGTCATGGTTTGGACTACACCCAAAGGACTCCAACTGAGACGGTCAGTGAAGAGGAGCTGGAAAGAGAGTGAGATGAGCAACCCGGGCAGTCACGTGACAAACACGTGAGCTCTCCAACGTCCAACGACCCCCCAGCTGGTCACATGACTGTCTCAGTCCACTATCACATGTAGAAGATCGCCACAACGGCTCATGCACTGTCGATCGATTGTGAGATCAATACGAGATTGCAAAGTCGTTGGAGCCAAGAGTGGAGCCCAAGTCACGTGGCTGGAATTGTTGCCCATCGGGTGAAAATATGCTTCTCGTGGAGACTCCAAAAATACATCTCTCAACAACACATCTTCGGGCTGCAGCGGGAAGGGGGTAGATCTCGGATCCGGCCAGGTGCATCACAGACGCCCAGGTTGGTTCCCTTTCAACTTTGGTCTTTGGAAAACCATGTCTTGGGCCTGTAGGTGGGGTTCAACTTTTTGGTCAACAACTGAGTAATAAAATAGTCAGATATTACTTAACAGGACGCTTACTCAATTGTCAGAACCACCTCAAAGCACCAGGAAAAATGACCGAGACAACCAGAGTTAGGCTGTTCTCAAACCTCCAGACTCAAAGCTCAGTCACGTGACGGTCCGTCTTCCCGCGCTCCCGTGGTTCCGTTCGTATTCGGGCAGGTTTTTGTTCCGCTGCCTTTTCTCTCGGCTAAGCGAGAGTTTGCGGGTTTTAACATTAGCCGTTTGGGTTCGCCAAGCCTCTCCCTTGGCTCTTGGCGGGCAAAGGGCTTGGTGCAGGAAGTAACGCAGTAAAGAAAAAAACCAAACTCCTCTCTTTTTTCTTTTGGCCCTTTCTCAAAGCCCTTTCCACAGAGAACCTAAATGCTAAAGCCAAACAGAGGGGAGTATCACCGAACTGTCTTTAGGCTAAGCTCCTGGTGTCAAACTCCGTTTGCTGTCACGTGAGGTCGATGGATGACTGGGGAGAGCAGAGTCACTGCTTACGTGATATACGGTGGCTGTTATTATTTCTGAAGGGTCTGAAGAGGTCCTCAAAGCCCATCTTCTGCATGCAACCACGTATACCATATGCAAGATGTCTTGGGAAGGTCCGACATGCACAACGTATACGGAGATGGTCACGTGAGGGAGAGAGGTGTGAGTGGAGGGTGGGCAGTGTCCTCGGATATTCGACGATTTCCAGCTCGTTTTCGCTACAGCTCTGCTTGTCCTTTATTCTTTGGGTACTGATCTCTTCCCTATCCTCGGGTAGAATGTACCCATGGCACTTCACCTCCACCCATCCTGAATCTCCGGTGCTGCTTCAAATGTAGCCGCGAGCATTTTGGTATGCAGGGCATGTGCGATGAGTGCCGGAAGTGGAGACTCTTCGAACGGCTCTTCTCTGCAGCGGCGACTGGAGCGGAACAAACACCCTCAAAGCGGACCGTTTAAGCGGAGAGGGGTGCTTTGTGTAGATATGATGGAAAGAAAGTGGTGTGAGGGGGGTGCAGGTTCAGGCAGTTTTTATGTGACGCATTCAGTCGGGCAGACTTGAGAGGATTGGTTTTGCTGCCAACGGGGTGATTCTGGAGGTGGGCTTGTGTCGGTACGTCTAGCATTGCTATTGTCACTTTCCCATGAAGCTCTACTGTCAGCCCTGTGACAAACACAGAGAATATCACTGTGACTTCACCATACGCTTTCTCGGACACCACCCAAATGACTACAGTCAATGCACATACTATACATGTAATCGCAGCCTACCATTTCATACAGGTGGCATTATCGGGGTTCGTTTTCCGAATACACCGTAAACTAGTGTAAAAGTGGTTCAGACCAATGACGAGCCTCATTTGTTATCAGAAGCAAAGCTATAGATGCCTTGGTGATGTACGTAAAGTGTTGATTGCCGTAGTCTTGGTCCGTTTCATGTTGGATCTAAGCTTGTCTACAGGCTGGCTCTTGTCCACAAAAAGATGCTGTACGACATGTATGTGTCTGTACGAGAACGCCAAAGATCTACCGCGCGGCAAAGTCTTGCAGGTTGATTTTTGTTCGATAAACAGCGTCTTCAGCCCTTTGAGGAGTTTCAAAGTAGCTGTTACCTAAACAGGTTGTGTGTTTCGAAGCACTGTCTCCAAGACCAGAATGTTAGTATGGTGTCAAAGGTCCAATCAGACTCGACCAGAGCATTTGATTCGGCCTTCCTCTTCGTAATCCGCAAGCCTCACTCACCTACGTCACACGCTGTCATTCGTTTCATTCCATTACACCTTGGCTGAACCATGAATGAGCTAACGGTCACTACTATACTGTACGACAAGACTTCAGTAGCTCTAGTTCAAGCACCGATACTTGACCATGCACCCTGTGCCAAGCCCACAGGGCGTCCAAGCTACTTTAGTGAGCCAGCCTGGAATCTATGGGCTACCCGTGCTCAAGAGACAGGTTAAGACAGAACTGAAGACAGCCTTTTTATGCTAATTAATCGCAAAGCTGCCGGCCAGGGTCAAGACAAGGCTGTGTTTCACAATCCGCTAAAATTGGCAGCCAGTCTACCACTGGCGTGAAACATGCTGCATCGCTATGCTTGTTCTAATCAGCTCCCATAAGAATGAATCTGCAACACTCGGAAAATATGGCAAACTTCCCCAATTGACGCTGAAACCAACTTGAGACATTAGCCGTAATCAGCCATTCCGGCCTAAAATATTTCGACCTCCAAAAACCTCTCTTTACCACCTACTCGACTTCCTACAAACTCGCACTACAAGTACCCCGGATTCTGGAACTCTATTATAAACCGGTGTGAGCCTGTAGAGCTATATCTCAGCGATTTGTGATGTCCAGACCCACGACGGACTTCCCCGCATTGTAAGCATTCCGGCAGATGTTTTTCAAGCCCAAAAACTGCCCTTCTTAACTCCAACATCTCGAAAAGGATGTTTACCTACGCACTAATCTGGCGCTAAACCTCTGCTAGTTCATGTAAGGACTTTACAGTAGTGGCAGCTAGAGCAGACAATTTCTGGACTACTGCAGTCAGATATGAAATATGGCCTGATTTTCCCTGTGATCCAGGATCTATTTCTGGGTATGTGTTGTTTGACGTTCTTCTTAACATAACAGAGTGTTATCGAGGTGTTCTGCAAGCCTGTCAATAAACAATAGAGATATGATAGATTCTAGAAAGTGTATTAACACTTATATAAAGTCATTGTAACCCCCGCTCATCTCCTATACCCCCTTACCCTACTCCTCTTATTCGCACTAAGCAAAAATCAGCTGATATTTGTCTGGACTGGCGTTAGTCCAAGCCGGGAAGACTAGACATGTATGTATCGCTGCAAAACGGTGTAGTAGCTAGTTGACTTCTCAAGTGCACGACTACTGTCAGCGTTGCGTTGATGGCAGGTATCTATACGGGGTAGCTGATTTTTGACAGTTGATGTGGGCGGGATTATTGGCGTGTGAAGAAGCTATGGGGTGAGGTACATTCCACGACGTCTAGTTATGGATCATTAGTGATCCCTCTGCACTTTTCGCTTTCACAATATGGTCCTCAAACAAGAATGAAGTACCCCATCGCTCCCTCCCATAGTTCACTCAAAGCACTAACGACACACCAACACAATACGTTAACCCAGAGTAAACCTGAAGTAGCTCACTGCTAATATAGCTCATGTCTTCCCCCACCTCTGCACTTTTAGTACTCATCTCAAACTTCGTTCTTTCAGTAATTGACCACCATTGTAGCTCAGGAAATGTGTAGGATAGGAGTAGATTAAGAGAAAAGCGAAAAGATCCAGTCTTATTTGTTATCCTGTGTAACGAGGAGATCGATTCAACCTTTAGAGTCATCTTGATGGAGCTACCAATAAGAGGATTCTGATTAGTATGCACCACCTGCCCCCCAACTTCTGCATTCTAACGTCTTCATCACCCACAGAAGACCCGTAAGTAAAAGCAAGTCGTGCATTTCTTTTAACACACGGACATGTGCTTTAGTATCAACTTTCGGCACACCGATGTGACCACAGCGCCCACTAAGGCATTCTCTAAACGATAGTACGAGAGCTTAAGTGGGGTGCGTTGGTAGAGAGATAGATCAGGGGAGATGCCACACAATGCCACACAGAGCGACACACTAGTCTGAAGCCCCTCGACTTCTCAGTTCCGTAGATACTCTTCAACCTGACCTCAAAGGCCAGCTTCTCGAAGGGACTCACACCCTACCACCACCAACTCAGCTCATCACGAGTCGAAAGAGGAAATACCGCTTTCGTCTAGCTCTGCTCAAGCAGTATCCGGACAATCAAAGCTACCTCAGCGCACTAATGACGCCGTGGACATGAACGATGCGGCCTGCCCTGTTAAGACAGCCACTACCGAGCTTCAGCCATGACCAACCTTTAGAAATCGCAGTTTCAAGTCTCTAATCAAATTTGTACGTCCCACATGCCATCTACCTGGTACCCAGCCTCTAATTGTGCCGGTCCACGGATGCTTGCTTTTTGCTATAGTATCAAGGTGAACGCGAAACAGATCGAGCACAGTCTGGATTACAGTAGAGACAATCGAGAACACGAATGGATTGAGCAAAGATAGACCAAAGACACAAAAGACTTTAAGACCGAGCAATCAACCACCAGATCACACGTCGATCTCGTCACGTGACCTACAACTCCCTCCCAATAACCCATTCTCTCACCTGCTCGCCAGTTGCCCACCACTTACACTCTCACTAAGCCGCCAACTAATCGTTGCTTTTTTCCCCCGTTGTTTTTTTGCTTTTCGCAACACAAACTCAATAGCAGCTTTTTGTTTTTCTAGAGACAGAAGAGATCCACAATAGATGAGGATTAGGGTTGAGGAGAGCAGAACAGCACGATTTGGAAGCTGTTCAGCAACGTTGATTAAGCTTTGCGGAACATGGCTGTATTCTCCTGACTCACGTGACCGAAACATATGTTTCAGAATGCTTGCAGCCCTCGCCGATCTCGTGAAAACATCTACGGAAGCCTAGCTCAAGGTTCAACGGATATGTACAGGCCTTTCGAAAAAAAATGGGCTGACTTTTTTGAGCCTGTTGGCCTTTGGCATACGCGGTGGGTTGAATGCTTTTTTCTCCGCGGCCATTTGGCGTATTTTGAGTGCGTGGGTCCGTTGGGGGTGTGAGATTGTAGATCGGGAAGCGGATAGCGGTCACATGCCCCATTTGGTGAATTCACGTGACCCAGTTACACGTTATGAGTGCTCCCCAGCCACCCCCCAAGCTGAAACATGCGTGGGATGGCTGAGACACTTGTGAGGAGGAAACCCAGCGTTTGTTTGGGCTGTGTTTTGACAGCGTTTGAGGGTCATGTAGGGGAGCTGAGGGCAACGTAGAGTTCGGCAGGGGACAGCCCTGGCCCCCGAGAGCAGCCCAATATGTTTTGTTTTTTCAGCGCTTGTGCGGTTGCGAAATTAGAAACGTATCCTGTTTGTTCCACGCATAACGTCTAGAGCGCCAGGTCGGGGCGACTAATAACCGTACAATACAACCGGAGGACAATGAATGACACAATGGCAACAAAGACGAGGTGTTTCACAATATAAATCGGTACGCGCCTATTCTATGCGATCGCCAACTAACTATACAGGGAGTCTCACCAGGGGTCACGTATAGCTATAGCAGATAGCTATGATAACTGAGCGGATTAGCAGCAGTGTGGCTCTGGACACAGGCACAAGAATTCGCTACAAGCCAAATTCAACGTCGTCCACCAAAAGCAATGAGCGGAATACGGCGTGAACACCGACGCCAAGAATGAGGATATGATTATGTAATAGGGAGGTGAACAGGGCGATGTCAGGCACGGTAAAATAGATGTGCCAAAGAATGGCAGTCTGTTTAAGTGGTTATGAATCGAGGTCTTGTTTTCAATGGGCTGTTCACGGTTTCACAACTTCGTCCCCAGTCAGCTCAGTGCAAGGAACAGGATGCTGTCCGAGCTCATCCCACCAACCGACGAGTGGAGTAATTAGTGTCGAACCAGCAGAGGAATCAACTCCTCATTTTATAACAGAGCCGGGCAGATGTTACCGTCGGTTTCCCGATGGTAAAGACGGATAATGACAAATTCCCACTGTACAGCATTGTGACCAGGTCAATACTGGACCTGAAGTAGAGCTGGGGTGATCGCGAGCCTCATGTGGAGTCTTCCAATTTGAACCAGCGATGTTGTCGAAACTGAGCAGCCCAGGTGTTTGCAGTTTAGCCAGGTACGCCTCCCCAAGTATCACTATAGCTGCTTCAATAACCACCGCACCACAGAATGACGAGGTCGAAGCTGTGGTAATGACTTGAAAGCAACCCCAGATGAAGCAAGTCAAAGCCGGTTCACTAAAAATGACAACATCTAGGCCACAAGTAACTCTGAGAGACTTTCTGAGCTGGTATCACGAGAACTTGGTCACACACAGACAATGCCTTAATTCACCGTATCCGTTGTTTCTGCCCGTAGCGTATCGTTGACTGTATGACGTGATTGTGGACAATTTCTGACATAGAAAAGTATCTCTTCCTCATCTATGTGGCCGTATCAATCATTTCAAACATCACAGCTGCCGCCATGCGATGGGTTTGTTGAGGATTGGTTGATGAAAGGTGCTGCATGGAGTAGCGCTGAATTGCTTCATTTGAGTGGAGGTTAACAAAGCTTAATTCGTTAGTAGGCTTTGTTGAGCTGAGAGACAAGGGATTCGACATGAAACGAGAATGGGTTCATTGTCGAGAGATGAGACGAGCTGCATGATTCAATTGAAGAAATATTTGATAAAAATCACCTTTTTCCTTGTCCAGCTTTTCTAATTGAACTTTTGCGCCAAGACTGAAGCTGGAGGCTTGATGTGGTATAGTTACAATGTCTACCAAGGTAATAGACACAGAGTGATATTTGAGTGACCTGAACAATCACTCTTCTCACTCATATATCGGCTAATTCGAACTTGTTCTATAACATTCGTTCAAGACACATCTTCTTTGTCTATCCCATACGCTCTTCCAGCTCAATGCCGAGTTCAGAAGTGTCCGACACTATAAGTAGCTAGCGTTAGAAGGAATACACAGTAAAGCATGAGCTCAGTATGCTTCATACGGAAGTATTGTCTGGATACGCTCTATGGCACTCTGTTGAATAAATCACCGTGATTAAGAATTGGATGAGTTCTCGTCTCCAAGATGCCAATTGCTGATTCACAAGAACACACCCAGAGGAGCGGCAACCTGAACAAAACAATCAATACTCACCAGGAAGTTTCAATGCCCACTCTATCATATTGTTTAATCGGGTGGCGATAATCTACAAGTCTCCCAGTGGACGCTAAACTACAACTCTCTCTCCACAAGGGTCTAGCTAAACGTAATCTCACATTGATATACACTAGGGTGGAGTAATTTATAGTGCCCCCTTGTCGATCATTGGATTGATACACTAGAATGTCGTTCATTCATACAAGGCTTTGCTGTCTAGCAGATACAAGTACACTGCTTCCCATTCTTTCACAGCGATAACTGCTCACATTAACCGCTGCAGAGCTATGTCCTGTCAAACAACGTCATGTATCTCAAGAACGCGTTCATCTGTATCAACTACCGGAACAATGCCGAGAGTGTCTCATCACACCCCTCACAAGAAGCTAATTCATTCATGTTCATTCTCTAGATAATACGTGCTTGCGCACTTGCTATACCGCTGCAAGCTTAGATGTCATCCTGCTCGCCATCGCCAATCTGGAACTTGTGCAGCGCCTTTCGGATATGCTCGGCCAAATGCTGGTTCTTCTCATGCTCCTCCTCGTCAAAGTCCTCGTCCCGCTTACCAGTGGGCTCGTTGGACTCCTGAGGCTCGCCGTCCACAGAGTGCACGGACTCGGTGTCGCTCTTGTCAGACCGAATGGACTTGACAGATCGTCGTCGCTTGAGCTTGGCAGGCTTCTTCTTTCCTCGAGAGAAATAGTCATCGTCATCCAAAAAGTGCTGGGCAGCTCCACCGGGAGTCTTGGGGGTTCGAGGCATTCGGCAAGACACACCGACGTCGTAGATGAGCTTGGCAACCAGAGAAGTCCATCCGTTCTGGTGCTGGGTTCCCAGACCTCGTCCGGTGTCGGCCTCAAAGAACTCGTGGAACAGAATGTAGTCCTTAAAGTTGGGGTCGTTGTTGAACTTGTCGTTGTCACCGTTGAAAGCTCGCTTTCCGTTCTCGTCAGCAGCGAAAATGTGGATCAGACGATGCTGGATCTCCTCGGCGACCTTGGCCAGGTTCATGTAGTTACCAGAGCCAGTGGGGCACTCCACCTTGAGAGTGTCTCCGTAGTACAGGTAGTATCGCTGGAGAGACTCAATGAGCAAAAAGGTGGTGGGGAACCATATGGGACCTCGCCAGTTGGAGTTTCCTCCGAACATGGGCGAGTTGGAGTCGCCAGGCACGTAGTCGACAGTGTAGGTCTCACCGTGCACGTCCATGGAGTAAGGATGATCCTTGTGGAACTTGGACAGAGACCGGATTCCGTACTCGGACAGGAACTCGTTCTCGTCCAGCATCTTCTCCAGAACCTTGACGAGTCGCTCCTTGTTGACCAGAGACAGCAGGAGTCGCTCACCCTGGCCTCGCTTGGACATGGAGGCGATGTTTCGGCTGACAATCTCACCTCGGTTCTCCACGAACCACGACAGTCGCTTGGTGAAAGAACCAAATCGGTTCAGCACCTCGGGCTCAAGAGTGATGGTGGCAAACAGAGGAATCAGACCGACCAGAGATCGGACAGGGATCTGCTGGGAGTAGGGGCCGCCGTAAGAGATGGCATCGTAATAGAAGCCGTCGTTCTCGCTCCAAAGACCGTGCTCGGTGCCGTCTCCGCCCTTGAAGGTCATGGCGTCGGCAATGAGCAGGAAGTGCTCAAAGAACTTGGAGGCAATGTCCTCGTAGACGAATCGGTGCTTGGCCAGCTCCAGAGCAATGCTCAGCATCTGGAGACAGAAGAAGCCCATCCATCCGGTGGCATCAGCCTGCTCCAGAGAGCCTCCAGTGGGGAGAGGCTCAGATCGGTTGAACAGACCAATGTTGTCCAGACCGAGGAAACCGCCCTGGAAGACGTTCTTGCCGTCAAAGTCCTTTCGGTTGACCCACCAGGTGAAGTTGAGCAGCAGCTTCTGGAAGACTCGCTCGAGGAAGTCAATGTCCTCTCGGCCGTACATCTTTCGCTCAATCTTGAAGGTTCGCAGAGCGGACCAAGCGTGGACGGGAGGGTTGACGTCGCTGAAGTTCCACTCGTAGGCGGGGACTTGGCCGTTGGGATGCATGTACCACTCTCGGGTCAGCAGATCCAGCTGCTTCTTGGCAAACTCCGGATCCACCATCGCCAGAGGAATGCAGTGGAAAGCGGTATCCCAGGCAGCAAAGAAGGGGTACTCCCACACATCGGGCATGGACAGAATGTCGTCAATGTACAGGTGAGACCAGCCCTGGTTTCGCACATTGGCTCGCTCGGGGGGAGGAGGGGGATTAGCGGGGTCTCCCTCGGCCCACTGGCTGTAGATGAAGTAGTAGAACTGCTTGGTCCACAGCATGCCGGCCAGAGCCTGTCGCTGAATGTTTCGCAGGTCGTCGGCAATGGGCATGGGGTTGACGTTGAAGTAGAAGTCGTCGGCCTCCTCGCCTCGCTTGTCAAAGACCTCGTCAAAGGCCTCCTCGTCAAAGACCTCGTGGGCAATGTCGTCGTTGTTGGTGAACTTGAACCGAACAGTGACAAAGTCGCCGGGGGGGATACCGTCGCCCTGGTCAAAGGCGTACCAGGCACCGGCCTTGGTTCCGGTCTCCTTGGGGTTGACGGCGTCCTTGTTGTCGTCGACAATGTACTCGTGGAAACCGTCCTTGCAGTACTTGGGGGCCTCCGGGGCCTTGCAGCCGTACAGCTTGGCCTTGTTGGTCTCGTTGTCGGTGAAGAGCAGCTTGGGGGTCACATCGTCCTCAGACTCGTGGTTCTCGAAGCCGGGCGAGTTGGCAAACCGCAGATGACGCTTGCCCTGGGAGTGGTGCTCGGTCTGGATCAGATCGTCGCCCACCTTGGTCAGAGAGGGGATGGGCTTGTCCTTCTCGGCGACCAGGCCCCAGGCCCAGGTGTTTCGGTACCAGGCCTGAGGAACAATATGGAGAGGAGCGGGCTCAGGGCCCCGGTTCCAGGCGGTGATTCGGAAGTTCATCTCCTCGGGGTTCTCGGCGTCCTTGGCCATCTCGATGAAGATGTCAAAGTACCGGTCGTCGTCAAACACGCCAGTGTCCTGGATCTCGTACTCGGGCTGCAGTCGGTCCCGCTTGGCATTCTCGTCAATCAGCTTCTGGTAAGGGAACTTTCGCTGAGGGTACTTGTACAGGTACTTGGTGTACGAGTGGGTGGGGGTGTTGTCGACGTAGTAGTACAGCTCCTTGACGTCCTCACCGTGGTTACCCTGGTTGTTGGTCAGGCCGAACAGACGCTCCTTGAGGAAGTCGTCCTTCTCGTTCCAGAAGGCAAAAGACAGGCAGAAGAGCTGGTGGTTGTCGGACACGCCGGCCAGACCGTCCTCACCCCATCGGTAGGTTCGGGATCGAGCCTCGTCGTGAGGGAAGTACGACCAGGCGTCTCCGTTGGCCGAGTAGTCCTCTCGGACGGTGGCCCACTGTCGTTCAGAAACGTAGGTTCCCCATCGTTTCCAGTACTGCGTTAGAATGGGTCGTGTCACAGAGTCAATGTTGGGTTGAGAAGGATAGTGTGGTGTCGACGGCTGATTTGGTGCTCAAGGTGGCTGCTGAACTAGTTGTCGCTCGGGTCTTGTCACTGGTGACTAGAGCTTTGTGACTGTCAATGAACAAAGACACTTCCGGGTAGGCATCCAGTAACACCCAACGACACGCTAGAAGGCACAAAAGCAGCTTGAGTCAATTGACGTGACAGCGCTGCCCTCAGCAATCCGAGAGCACCGCCTGACACGACAGGTTCAGCCCAACTGCCGATCATAGGTCTGTCGACGATAGCTCAGGCGTCGACGACAGTGACACAGATCGAGTCACCAACGACATTGCCTGATCTAGCCCTCAAACAAGAGTCCACAATTGGACTCAGTCGGTGCAATCAACACACCACGTGACCACCTCATCGCCGTTATCCGTCTCACCACACTGTCTTCGACACTGTCCTCGACACTGTCGTCTCATCTCTCTCTGCTCATACTCACAACTTTTCGCTCGCGGTCCTGGGCGAGTCGCTTCTCCTCGACGGACAAGACTTCTTTGCCGTTGTGCACTACCATTGGAATATGGAGGGTTGAGTGGTGGAGTTGCGCAAGCTTATAAAAGGCGGCGAGGCCCGAGCACAAACGACAGACGGGAGCAATCAAGCTTGTTGCCAAAAGTCTAATCCGGGGGTGTCGACGAGAGTAGTGAGAGATCGGGGAGGAGCGAAGAGTGGGTTTAAATAGCCGCAATGCGTGGGGTGTTTTGATCTGTAGGACAATGTCACGCGACCGCACATTTTGCACCCCTTATACCGCCAATACCTCTCTTACACGAACCTCCTTCACCTCCTCAACAAGAACCCACGTCAATCACTCAGCCCAAATTGTTGCGCATATTACGCATTCTATGAGGATGTCTGATAACCTTGTTGTCGATGGGGCTTGAAAACAAGGGTACATTTATCAGACTGAGTAACCGGGCTAGAAAGATGACCAATGCACTAAAACTTTCCCCTCGTCGACGCGCACGTTTTCCGACTCTTGAAATCGCCCCAGTAGCTCTAGATCCCATGTTACATTGCCCCACCGCATCCTCCGGAAAATCTCACCCTGGACTGCATCTCTTCTGCAGAGTCAGCAACTACAAAAACCGTGTCTAAACTTAGCCGAGTCCACGACATCAACAGACGATAGATCTCCCAGTGGTTGCTCTTTTCGGGAGCTGAGTGATGGATGACTTGTTCAGATGTTGTATTTGTCACGTGACAACGCTGTGTTTGATGCAATGGCTCATTATCCCCATACCCACCCAATCACAGGCACGAGAAGAAAACAACTGTGCATCCGTTTAACTATCACGCAACCTTTAGCAACGTGGAGTACATATTTCCGTGCTATAAGTGAGTCTGTGTTGCGATCCAGTAGCATTCTAGAGCCGGTAATTGCTTCCAAGGTGATCAATCCGAGTCCACGGAAATTATCTATTCCATTTCTAAACCGCCTCCTCCCTGGCAGTCTCCACATCGATCATCTCCACCTCCCCAACCAAAGCTGACAAGGTTATGATAAAGAACTTTTCTGGACGTGGTCTGAACTTTGGTGCGGTGCTCAAACTTTTTACTCGCCCACATTTTGGTGCGTTTCCACGCCGCCAGAAGTTTTACCTTGCCGCTGAAACCTGATTGTAGCAATCTTGTGCGGAGGTTACTGTACACGGCCAGCATCAACGTGCCATCGGGCCAAAGAAAGTAGCAACTTGGATCTGATTGAACAGTCCACATTTCATAAACACTCGCTTTCCGAGAATGAGCGACTTTCGAGTCTCAAAGCTAGAGGTGCAAGGGTCTGAGACATGGAACAAGAGGGCAGAAGGCTAGGGAGTGGAGATTTCTGGAAAATGACTTGACCATAGTATTCTCCAGACCAAGTATAGTGCCTGTACTAAAATCAACGATAGTTACCCCTCCCCAACACCCTCAATTGATGTTGCTGTTTCCAACTCTCAAACTGCATCTGAGACAGCGTATTCGTAGATCCACCGTGTTGAGCTTCTTGCAAAGAGCTCCGGTCAACTGCGAATGTTGCTATGAGCGATTTGACACGCCCCAGAGTTCAATTTCATCGTATCAAACAAGCAACCGTCGCGATAAGCCTCGTATTAAGAGACATGCGACAGCGGTTTCGTATTCGCTTCCTTTCGCGTCTGTCGCGCGCGTCTAAGATGTGGCAACACGAGATATCACACAGCAGCAATGTAGGTGCTCGATGACAGTAGATCTACATTCGACGAATGATGAGAAAACAAGCAATCTCTTTGTTTATATGTAGTTGTCATCGTTTGTTTACACGATGTCCCTTGCGTCTTGTTCTGCTGGGTACTTTGGTATCATACCCCAAAGCAATTCCAACGCAGTAAACACCCAGTAGAAACGTCATTGACGCCCAAAACACTACAGCTTTCGCGGTGGCCTGTCGGTTGCGGTACACCTCCGGCCGTTCCATCACCTTGGTCAGCAAAATACTCGTTTTGTTGACCTCATAGTGGATCTTCCGTTTCGTGGACGACGATGAACGACTCCAAATGATGTAGAAGACCAACACGACTGTCGAAAGGGAAATCAAGGGTATCATGAGCGATGCCAACACGTGCACTAGCCATTCGTAGTCCTGGTCTTTCTGTGCCACCCATACCTTGCGTTTTCTGACCACCATAGTCAGAAGAGGCTTGTGGTCTTCCAGGTATGGCAGAAACTCTTGTGGTATCCTTGGCGGGGTATTGCGTGTCATTCGGGTCGTTTCTAGGATATCTCGGGTATCTTTGGTGGTTTTGACGAGACGTTGAGGTGGTTCGAACTGACGGTTAAGAGGTAAGGTTGTTTTCTTGGGATCATTTCAGTAAAGGTGTCGTGTTTAGTTATATGAATTGAGATGGCAATAACGTGATCAATGGATCTCTAAATCGAAGTTGAAAAGTTTCGGCCTGCTTCTACCGACATCTTAAACGTATTTAAATGCCCATAATCGCGTAAGCCTCTCTTGAAACCACCGCACTCACTCTCCCCTCCTTACTCCAGGGTAATTAGGGTTATGCAAGGTCCACTTCCACTCCAGGGTAACCTTTCACGCACATAAAACCGAGTCGAAAAGCTTTCTTTCCTTCACACAACAGGCCAAAACGTGAGTATCCAACGCAACGACACAAACGCAACGAATGGAGTGATGATAACGGGCCATGAGGCCCTATTTATAAACCCAGCTCGTCGATTTATTTGAAATGAGAAAAAAAGTTTATGCTGATTTTCCTGCCATCAAATCGTTGGTTTTCTGATCCATACTAACCCCAGACCTTGACAGTGTGTCCTATTGTTTCTATATAGTAACGTGACTTGACAGAATGAATGTGTCGTAGATTGAAGCTGTACGTGATTGCTTTCGCCTGGTAGCCGTTCAAATACATTCGTGTTTTCTCTTTCTGAATGATCTCACATATTCTCCATGGGCCATGGATCGAACTTCGGCTAAGCGAATCTGCCGTGCGGCTCGGAAATGTTTGGAACCAGTTGAACTTAGAGGCCTCGCAGTTGGTCCAGTTTTGATGTCACCTGATCTAAAATCGAGAGGGAGCTGTATGACACAATGATAAGCCGGCTATACTCGTTTCCAAACGCCTACATTACTTGAAACATCCATTCACCCGGTGGTCTAAACCGCTGAGGTAGCGAGAACCTTATTCACATTAAGCTATCCAAAAGCCATAACAATCAAGAGACGCATAGAGAAGACAATTGTTTAAGATTTACTTAACACATCCAGCTCTGACTCATAGATACAGCAGAGCCCACCAAAGACGGCACTGCAAAAAGTAGAGTCTCGAATCAGCAAAAAAGAATAGCGGCACCTGGTTTCGATCCAGGGACATCAGGGTTATGAGCCCTGCGCGCTTCCACTGCGCCATGCCGCTCTAAGATGTAGTCACAGGTGGTTTCGAGCTGGCGATGCTGAAAAGAGTAGTCAATTGAACGGATTTCTCGAGACAGACAATAGTGATTAAATAGTTATAAACACCAATCGATTACCGACGCCAACCGCTACCTTTTGCTACCGATTTTACCCATGTCTGCCCAATCCCAGCCTGAGGTTGTCTACGACCCACCCTCGGCCTCCACCGCTGAAGTTCCCCGTGATACGGCTATGACTGATGCCCAGAAGGAGGCCGCCGCCGCTGCCGCTGCTGCCAATGCCCCTGGTCCTATGACCGGGGTCGAGCCCTCCTGGGCCGACCGGGTCAGAAACGCCGTTGGCTCCGCCATCGCCTCGGTCAAGGCCGCCGCTGAAAAATTTTCAGTCAGAAAGGCCGTCACCGCCTGCCTTGCTGAATCTGACCCTCCTGTCCGTATGAACAAGAAGCCCGAGACCCAGTATGGAACCTCCGACTCTTTTGGTCTCCGATGTGTTGTCCGCCCCCACGCCGGGCTCTCTGACGAAGAGCTTGCTGCCGCGGACGGCCCTGCCCTCCACCAGCTGCTTGCCGACCTCACCAAGGCCTACAACGACCACGCTGCCAAGGACCACTGGAAGACCCCCAAGGTGACTCTCGACCACTACGACAGCTACGTTATCTACGCCACCCGTGAGGACAACCATACTTGCGGTTGGAACTTTGACAACAACTACCGCCTGACCAACGAGGATGATTGTATTATGGAGCAGGTTCTTGCGGACGTCACGACCGTCATCCGTGAGCTTGACCTTCCCTTTGACGTCGAGCGTATGGTTGCCCGTACCGCCCTCTCCCGCCGAGCCATCTACTTCTACCGTGCTCCCACCGGCCTGGACTACGGCAACTTCTCGCCCGCAGCCAAATCCCTCTTGATGACCTGGGTCTCTGCTTTTGCCTCCGAACTTGACCGACACTACCGTGGTGCCATGGTCAGCAACGACATCCGTGTCCTTCCTAAGGGTGAGGGCAAGATCACCGAGACCACCATTGCCCTCGTCTGCTACATGCCGGACAACTGCGCTCCTCTCCATGACATTGCCTTCAACATCAACCCTGTGTACGGTGCAGTGGCCGACAAAGCCACTCATTACGCCCATCTCGCGGATGCCGACCTCCTCTGCTTCAACTGCCTCTGCCTCGGCCATCTGTCTAAGCAGTGTCATGTTCCCCAGAAGGTTGCTCGAAAGTGCCTCCCTGCTTTCGTCTACCCTGAGATTGCCCCCCGTATCGACTCAGGAAAGACCCCGGCCCACCTCTTCCCGGAGGCCAGTATGAACTTCGCCTCCCTGCCTGACCCCACACCTCCTCCTTCCAAGGACGACAAGCAGGCAAAGGCTCACGACAAGCCCCCCACCAAGGGTCAGCCCGAGAGCGCCCCCCCGCCCCATCGTCGTCAGACTTCACTCGAGGAGTACACGGAGGCCCCCCCGCTCAACAGGTACGCGCGATCGGCTTACCAGCCCCCGCCCACGGTCACGACTACCCACCCCAAGTCTACCGTCGTCGGCAAATTTGGCTCCAACCCTGATGTCAGCATCGAAGGTGACGCAGCTGCCAACGCCTTCTGCGGAGGTGCGCCCTATCGAAGCCGGTCCCAGTCCAAGTCCCGAAACGGCGCCGCTCGTCCCGGCTCCGCCTCCCCCAAGCGATCCACTCGGGCCCCCTTCCTCAACAGAGCAAACCCGACAAAGGTCTCCAAGCCCAGACACGACGCCGACAACGTCGTCTCCCACTCTCTCGGCAAAGATTCCTTGAAGGAGCTTTCGGGCACCGTGGTGACCGTCTTCACCGATCCCCTCACCCAGGCTTCCGGCCTGGCCAGGGTGACCATGCCTTACCTGAACTCGCTTCCAGAGAGTCTCCTCTCCTCCTTCGGCCTCCCGGGCGTGGAGGACAGTGAGGTCTCCTTACTGGACCCGAACAGCCAGCACAACTGGCCACGCGGCTACCCCATCCTAACGGACCCTGTCATCACAACAACGGAACACCTCCACTCTCTCCAATTGCTACTCCGAGAGGCCACTCAGCAGGCTAGTGTTGAGAACCAGTCATAATCATGGTCGTCTGGAAATTCTCCGACCACCACCATACATCCGAGTCCACACCCGAGTCCAAGCCTGCTACCACTGTCCCCTTTTTGCCCACCCCCCCTTTTACTGACGAATCACCACTAACTCCTAAAGAATCAAACCCCCCCACTCATGCGAACCCCCATCATTCATTTCCTACATCATTTCACCCCCGCCAAGTACCGGCGTTCCAGCACTCAAGTAAGCAAACGGTCTCCATCAAGGGACTCACGCTGAAAATCGTGAGCTGGAACACTGGAAACGGCTTCCAGGCAACCCGTTTGGGTCTTCTAGCGGGCATTAAAACCGCCCCGGACGTTCTTCTCCTTCAAGAGACTAATGTCAGAAACCCGGACGAGCTGTTGGAAGCGGAGCGCCAAGTCGCTAACACCTCAGCCTCGCATGTCTTCTACGGCTCTTCTTCTACTCCCATGGCGGAGTCGTCAGGAGTCGGTCTTGTCTTGTCTGAACGCGTCCAGCTTCTGTCCTGCACCACTTCTTTCCCGGACTACCCCCTGCTTGACAACCGCCTCCTCAAAGCCGACATCACCCTCAAGGGCACTGACGTGTGCCTCACGGTCCTGAACGTCTACGCCCCGGTGGAGACCGGAACTACGGGAGACAACCCGCTCTTCTACCAAACTCTGGGTGACTACCTGGACAGGTTCCCCCCTGACTTCGACATCGTGGCGGGCGGCGATTGGAATGCCATTGCCGCTCACAAGGTTCCACTGGACGGCCGTCCTCTGGAGCCCACGGGCAGTATCTCTGAGGCTCTTGTCAGATTTCTCTTCCAAGCGAATCTGCATGATGTCTACATGCACAATGTCGACCGGAACCTCACCCCCAGGTACAGCCATACTAACAGAGGCCCACGCTCACGCAGCCAGAACGACTTCTCTTCCAGTCGCCGTCTTGACTGCCTGTACGTGGCGGAGAGTCTCCTCGAGTTTTTCAAGTCCACCCGCACCCTCTGCGAGCTCACCTCGATGTCTTCACACGACCCCGTCTACTTCTCCTTCAAGTTCGGCCCCGAATCCGCGGCCCAGCTGGTTGGACACGGCACCTGGCGAATATCGGAATGGCAACTCGAGGACGAGTTTGCACCGAGACTTCGCCAGATCGTGAAGAAGGCCAAGACGGTCCGTGCGTCGCTCCCTGCCGACCTGCGCATGACCTCCATCAAGCGTATGGTTGGCACTGCTCTCCAGGAGGAGGGCAGACAGAGAGCCTACGACCTTCGGCTGAGATGCAGAGACGACCCCGAGCTGGCCGCCCAACACGCGAGAGACGCCCTGTTCGCTCGCTCACCCCTGGATAGGTCCATCCCCACCAATGAGAGCCTCCCTTATGTCACCACTAGAGTCAAGTCTGTGTGCAAACAAACATACATTCATGCTCTGGAGACTCCTGAGGGCGCTCTCTGCAAGGACACTTCCAGCATGTGCGTGATAGCGTCGGATGCCTATCGCGAGATCTACAGAAGGAAGCCGGCAGAGCCGAACCCAGTCATTGATCAGTCTTTTCTGAAGGCCATCCCCGACGATGTGATCAGCGAGTTCCGCCGGTCGCCCCACTTCAAATCCTTGGAGGACCCCTTTACTGAGGAGGAGATCCTGGCCACGCTTCGCAAGGCCTCCCACAAGAGCTCCCCTGGCCCGGACGGACTGACCTACAAGTTCTATCTAGTCTGCTGGGAAGAGCTCAAGGATCTTCTTCTCGAGGTCTTCGAGATGGCTGCCGCCGGGATCCCGATCTCACATGAGCGTAACACCTCAGTGATCCGGCTCATCTCCAAGGGTGGCGACGACACCGACATTGCAAACTACAGGCCGATCTCTTTGATCAACACCGAGCTCAAGATCTTCACGAACCTCATCAACAAGCGAATGCAGAAGTGCCTCGACATTCTGGTCCACCCGGCCCAGTCTGGATTTGTCCCGACTAGACATATCACCACCAACCTCGATGCTATGGACTACTACTTCTACCAGTATGCCCGCAGACTCAATGAGTATGGTGAGATGTATAATCGTGACAATCAGTGGTACATGGCTCTGCTTGACTTCCGGAAAGCGTTCGACTCGATTAGTCAGGAGTGGATAATCACTGTGCTGGAGCACCTCGGCTTCCAGTCCCGTATCCTGAACAGTGTCAGGTCCATCCAGGCTAAGGCGGAGTCCAAGATCAACATCCGTGGAGTCCTCTCGGCTTCTATCCCCATCGAGTCAGGAGTCCGACAGGGCTGTCCCCTGTCACCGACTCTTTTCATCCTGGCCATTGACCCTTTCATTCGCCGGCTTATGGCTGGCATGGAAGGGCTGGTGCCCAAGACTCCTCCCCCGATGGGATTCCGAGAGCCGCTTGCCGAGCCCACCATTCCGTGCACCCCCGTTCAATCCGTACCTATGAAGCTCTCTGCTTTTGCCGACGACGTTGCCCTCTTCATGTCCTCTTACAGTGATGTCAGTTGGGCTGGACACGTTATCTGGGAATTTCAGAAGGCTTCCCAGCTCTGCCTCAACCCCACCAAGACCATCATCCAGAAAGTGGGTGTATGGGATGGCCCCATTCAGACCATGGACTCTGCACTCGCGGAGATCTTGGCCTCTGACTGGCCGAAGGCCCCTCCCAAGGTCCCGGGCGGCGAGATGCAATTCGCAACTCAACGCCCCTCTGGCGAGCTATTCAGGTATTTGGGTATCTATTNACTCTGCACTCGCGGAGATCTTGGCCTCTGACTGGCCGAAGGCCCCTCCCAAGGTCCCGGGCGGCGAGATGCAATTCGCAACTCAACGCCCCTCTGGCGAGCTATTCAGGTATTTGGGTATCTATTTCGGAAACGACACCAAGGTTGCAGCACACTACAAGAAGTTCATTGATGACCTGTTCAAGCAGTTGAGATCATTCTCGCTGTTCGGACTCGAGCACCACTCCAAGTGCTGGCTCATCAATATCTTCTTTTTCTCGAAGTTCGTCTACCACATCCCATACGTGTCCCAGTTTGATGCCTACATCATCCGCCGCTTCGTCGAGCAGGCCTGCGACAAAATCAACGGCCGGCTCTGCTGCAAGGATGACCCTCCCCGTAGGACATTCAACAACACGTTTATCACCCAGAGCCTCAGGGTTGGTGGTCTTGGTCTTATGGACCTTTCCCTCCAAGCTCGGAGTCTCCGGATGTGTCGGGCTGCCCGCTTCTTTGAGGAGGACACCCCGGCCAGACACGACGTCCTTCACCACTTCGCCTGTGCCACGCTCCCCAACCAAAACACACAACTCGACAACCATCCCGCTCTGCGCTTCCTTAACACAGAGTGGTTTGCCATCGACAAATGGCATTGGAAGAAGCTCGTGAGCCCCACCCTCGATATGGGTCTCTACGATCTGCACGCCTCGTACCCAGCCGTCCGTCCGTTCTACCCACCCGACGACGAGGACACGGCCCTCTGCAAACAGTTCTACAACCAACGTTGCATCTCCCCCAACGCGCCCATCTCGGAAGAACAACAAAAGTACCTGCTCGACAGTTTCCCGGCGACCTCGCAGCTTGCCCTCGCCAAATGGCGCAACACCAACATCAAACCACAGAAGAACGACACCTGGATGGAGATCCTCCCCATGGAGGAAGACACCGACTACGTCAACTGGGTCAAAGCCAATTCGACTCTCCCCACCCACTACCGCATCGACTCGGCCGCTGCACAAACTCTCCACTTCGTCAGAACCACCCGTCTAAAGATGGTCAGGACATTCTACGAGAAGACGATCTTCAAGTACAAACAACCCGGCTGCGGCATCTGCCGCGGCTACCGAGAACCAACAAAGATCCACACACACATCTTCAACCAATGCCCCGTGGTCAAGCACATCTGCGACACCATTGGAGTCCCACTCCCCGCGAGAATGGCCGACTGGATCCTCATCGAGGCCGAGCATGGCCTACAACACCACATCCGAGACCTCGCCCACGCAATCTGGAAGTTAGAGCGAAAGCTGCGAAACACTGGCCAGGATGGCAACCATCCCGACGTCCAAAGAGAACATCTTCATCTGTTCGACAGAGCAGTCTCTGGATACGCCCTTGACATGGAGAAACGGAACCGTGCAAGAGTCTAAGGAGG
>ULGU01000030.1:0-11086 GCA_900519015.1 Yarrowia osloensis | reverse complement strand
GTATCATGTGCTGTCGTTAGTGCTCAGGCCTGAGATCTGTAGAAGAGACTTCGAGCAGACTGTATCAATGGGGCCGATGCATGTGACGGGTCGGACGCCCTGAGTAACCTGTTGGGGAGCCGCATGTCTGTAGGGAGACTGTGNAAGAGACTTCGAGCAGACTGTATCAATGGGGCCGATGCATGTGACGGGTCGGACGCCCTGAGTAACCTGTTGGGGAGCCGCATGTCTGTAGGGAGACTGTGCGTGATCGGTCACGGTGCCACCAGAGACACAAAGAACCCGAGCCCTGCGAGATAAGAGATCCAGACGAAGAAATGGATTTGGAAGATATCCATCTGTTACAAGTAGAGTCTCAGCATGTTTCTCCTGTCTTTGCTGCCACTAATGCCCCAGTACTTGCAATTGACAGCCAAAGAGGCAAGATCTACTGTAAAGTGAGCACTTCTGCTGTGATTTCATACTGGCCACTTACACGGATCTTATCGGCAATGTGGTTTTACGAATACACAAGTCAACTACGAGTGCAATACAATGCTACGATTACAACTCACAACTCTACGACTCAGATATCGGGTGGGACACTATGGTCCAAAATGTATTAGCCCCAGAGGTTCGGTGTTGAAATCACCTAATCCTCGATAGATAAAACAGGTTCGGCCAGGTACATCCTCGTCAGAGGTTCACTGCCTACTCCTTGAAAAACGACTGCTCATGCGCTGGCTCTCACTGCTCTCTGGACTTACTGGCAACTGGCTGGCCTCGGCTCTTGGCCCTGGCTCCTTTAGCTGCGTCTGCGCTCTTGTACGGGCGGAAAAAGCTCTTATTGCGCTCTGGACTTAGTGGCTGGAATGGCGACATGCTCTTATCGCCTTTCAGGACTTAGTGGCATGGGTATCGCTGTCACGGCGTGGTCACCTGGCCTTGTAGGACTCACTGGCTCTTGCACGTGACGTTGGTGCTGGCTGTGGCTCAATGGCTCTCGCTCTGACCTGTGGCTGCTCTCTGGACTTACACGCTCATGCTCTCACAGCCTCACGGGACTCACTGGCTAATGACGGGCGTTTGGCACTGCACACTGTGGACTTACCGGCTCTTTGCTCGCGTCTGTGACCTGGTGGTACTTACTGCCTCTTGGGACTTACTGGCTCTGACACAGGTCTCTGTGGCTCCGGCATTCGCTCTGACTCGGGCATTTCAGCTCTGGTAACTGGCGTATCAGCTCAGGCTCTACAAGTAGGCTCTCCATCTGCACTTACTGCCACGTGGGACTTATCGGCTCGACTCTGGCTCTTGTGAAGCTCTGGCACCGGCATGTAGCTCTGGCACTGGCTGTCCTTGACCCTGAGGGTGTCCGCCAAGCAGATCTTTGCTCTAGAATGCGTCTCAGCTCAGCGTTTCAGCTGGCTCTTCGGCGACTGGCAGCGCTGGCGTTTCAGCTTGGCTCTTCAGTCCTAGGCGGATATCTCGACGGGAATTCCACCCGCGAGCAAACAGGACTTTCACCTGAGAGTATCGAGTATCTCAGTGAGTCTCTCGTGTCTCGTTTCCGTCGGCGGCTCTGGCTTTGCTGGCTCAACGACTCAGCTTTGGCTCTGGCTCTTGGTCTGGCGGCTCTCTGCCTTGCAGTATGCTCTTGGCTCGTGACACGTCACGGCGGTCTGTGTGGATTTATCAACTCGACATGGAGGTCAACCCGAAGGATTTATTGACTCTTCTCAAGCGGTCAACCAGAAGACTCTTGGCCAGGTCAAAGTACTCGCCTCTGAACTGGACTCGCTGAACAGCTCAATCGCCCAATCAGAAGCTGCCGCTCTTGGCTCATGCATCTTTCAACGCGTCATAGCCTCAACCGACAAAAGGGCTCGTGCAAATCGCGTCATCACCCAATGGGCTCGTGCAAAATCGCCTCATCACCCGACAAGTCAACGGACGTCGCTCAAGGCTATCCTCATTGTCTCAAATCAACAGCCATCTCAGCCCTCGTTGGATGACAGGTTTGCTTCTCAGCCCGCTTCTCAGCAGGCTGTACCGCACCTTCCGTCTGGCAGAACGGCCCCGAATCCTGAGCAGGTGCAACTACTCGGAGACTGGCCCGAATCTGCGGAACGTGTCATCACCCAATGGGCTCGTGCAAAATCGCCTCATCACCCAGAAGGGCTCATGCAAAAATCGCGTCATCACCCGACAAGTCAACGGACGTCGCACAAGGCTATCCTCATTGTCTCAAATCAACAGGCATCTCAGCCCTCGTTGTACGACAGGTTTGCTTCTCAGCCCGCTTCTCAGCAGGCGATACCGCACCGTCCGTCAGGCAGAATGGTACCGAATCCTGAGCATGTGCAACTGCTCGAAGACTGGCCCGAATCTGCTGTTTTGAAGGGGACTAGAGGGGGTTTATATGTTGGTTGGGAGCGTCTTTTGAGTTACCCAGAAAGCACGCTGCGGTACTCACAACAAAGCAGAGATGTGCATTCCAATGCACATGCATCCTATTTGCCACATATTCTCTCTCCTGCGTTCCAGCCCGATTTCACCCAGAACTTTGGAAGCCCTGAGGAGCCTTTAACGTCAACTTTCCGCGCAGAAAATTAGATGACACAAATGTCCAAAGTTCGGAGCTTCTCATGATACTCTCGATTTTGATCTGACACGGCGTTAGTGGTCAGAGTATCGTGCTTAAGCTTTATGATTAGTGGAGATGCATATATCCGCGTGAGCTCCAGAAACTCAACTCCGAACCGGAAGAACCCTTGCCTCGTGTCCCGATTGGTGTGTAGTCAGCTGAGTTAAGGGAGCGTGAGGCACTGGGAGAGGATACAGAGGGTGTGGAGAACTTGGAGGAGCTAGAAGATGAGGGTCGGAACTGCCTGGAGAACCGCTTGAATTGCTGGAGGACCTTCCAGAGTCAACAGAACCGTTGTCAGACTCTTCGCCATAGTCCGGGTCACTCGAGCCACCAGCTGAAGCACTCAAGTTTCCGTCATCACCTTTCCGCCATGAGAGCCAGATCCGTCGACGGCCAGGGTATCACCAGGGGGGAGTGTACTAAATATAGTGACGGTGCTCCCTGCTGTTACGAACTCATGAGCATTCATCAACACTAGCAGTATCACACATGGTGGGTGTATGGTGGTGGGGGTGTGGTTCAATGTGGTGTAGGCACTGGCGAAACTGTGACAGGCTTGTAGAGATCGCCGTTGTTGTGAGAGTCGTAATGCCTGCAATTGCGCCAGTGACAGAGCTGAAAGCTGTGGAACTCCAGTTGGAGAAGCCACTGCTGTATGGATAAGAGGGGTGACGGTAGCAAGCCCAGGGGCAGTAGAGCTGCTGTTGAAGAAGAGAACAGTCGTTAACGCGTGTAGCAGTTGGCATCGGTGTCAGTAACAATTGCAGTACCTACGGTAGAGACAGTCGCACTGCTGGTCGTGACACAGCCTTGGGCAACTCACACAAGCTACTGTAGTCAGGGATGGTGCTTGTGATTGTTTCGCTGCCTGATGTTGAATCCGTAACGGTGGTTGTGAAAATAACACCACTGCCGGTAGCCAGAGGAAGTGGGATAGTTGCAATCTGCTTGTAGGAGCTGCCTCTATTATCTGTGAGAGTGGAAGTGTATTCAGTGGATCTTGTCACAGTCTCTGTGGCGATGTGGGATGCAATGACTCGCTCGTCGTAGCTGCCATAGGAATCGCGAAAGAGTTTCATTCCAGCTGTTCCTCCTGGAACTGGAAGAGTAAAGGTAGGGGTGGCAGCGACCTGTTCGTAAGGCCCACGGTCAGGGTTGGGAGGGTGGTAGTTCCCAGGATGTTTGTGTACGTCGGGGCAGGTAGAATGACACCAACCTGAGTCAATCCATAGCCATTGGGAAGGCCATTGGTATTGTGCCACTTTTTGTCTTCGAAACTGTATGTGATTACACCCTCGAAACGCTCGCAGTAGCAACCCAGGAGTACTACGAGTGGTTACAAATGGATTAATTTCTGCTACTCTTGATACAATCATTGTGGATGTAGGCTTGTTATTATTTTATAGACATGTCTTGGTATTAGGACACACGGTCGCTGCGCGGTGCTACTCGTGAGACACTTGTGGCATTTCTCAAGTGCCGTGAAGACAGAGAAGCAAATGCGTCTCGCAGGTATCTCATGGGTATCTCCTGACGCGCCCTATTTGGTCACTATGGGGTACGTGAGCTGGCTTTCAGGTCCGCTGGGCTTCGGAGAGAAAATCATGTGATGCCAGTAGAACACGTCTACTGGTAGCCTGGATCCCCTCTCTACCAACGACATAGCCGCCTCCCCGTGCGGCAAGCGATAGTGCCACAGCGCTCCCCGTCCGCTTTTGTTCCTGGCTTGTGCCTCTCGCGCTCAAAATGTTTCTCTTTGTGCTCGGCTATCGTCATACTCACGCCGGTTCGCCACCTTCCCTCTGGTAATTGTGTTCAATACCCGTGAGGCGTGTCTCTTTGTGACTTCTAGAACAAGGACACGGGCAGTGTTGTTGGGCAGCCGTGGCACTGCGAGATCTATTCGCGGCGACCTGTCGCGGTGTGTTGATGGTGTTTGTCTTCGGTTGTGAGTCGTGTCTGTGTCCAGTTTGACAGCGCTCGGTACTTGCGATGTGGTGGATAGTGGGTGTTCCGTGGGCGAACTGTCTATGCTGTGAGCGGGCATGGACATGACTGATGATAATTATGGTGTGTCGTGCGTGTGGGTACGCGCAGCGCAGACAGACGAAACGGGAATGAATACGCGAGCCCCGTGGGGCTGTCGTGCTTAATATTCGCCATCTGGAAGATGTTGACATTCTGGGGCACTCTCAGGAAGCCTTGTGCATCCTAAGAGTCTTTCGCCTCCTTCAATGATGAAGGCGTTTTTGTTGCTGCCTGCAGAAGTTGCGAGGCGAAGTATTAGGGTCCGAGGGACCTACTTGTAGACGAGTGTTTAGAGGTGTGATTGTTTCGGGTCGCATTGATACTAGGGATAGGCAGTGAGCTGATTCTCGAAGCCCCACGCGTCGCGTCGTTACTGAGCGTGTATAGTATTTGAGGCTCAGGTTCGACAGGGTTGGCAGAGGAGTGTACTTGTTTTTGTGATTGATCTCGATGTGGTGGATGTGTTGACGTCAAAATTTGGTGTTGAGCCTTCGCATTTTCACTTGAAATTGGAGGAGCTTTATGGGGTGCATATGAATTGACCATGCAGATGTGTTGGACCGGATGAGTATCAACTGAGCAAACTTGCACTACCTGAGCATGTGAAGACACCGATTCACACACACAAACTTGTGAATTACACGTGGACATCGTAAGCGTGCTAGGTTGAATGATACTCATAGGTCGCGACGCCATTTCACCTCCACCCCGTAAACTCCGAAACTCCGAAACCTAAATAACGCGACTACACAATGTGTTTCCGCTGGTCGCGAGTTCGAAACCCGCGCAGACAAAATTAATACCAAACGCTGACGGGGTGAAGTACAATACCGGTTCTCCGTACATATGGTGTGGTGTGGTGTCGCTCTTCGATGAGCTCATCACTAAAAAACTTCTTGAAAGACTCTTGAACTTCAGATCTACCCCGGTATGCCAAAGGCCCAGCTTTCGATAATTAGTACCAGTCAGGGTTGCCGCATTGCTCAGCACACAATTTTTCTCAAAACACAGACCTCGGGAGATCCGGCATCCTCGGACTCCCACCCGGCCCGACCGACCCGTTCTGGATCTGCTGAGATGTCCATTGTGGTGATGTGTATGAATCTCTCGACCCTGCACCATGAAATAAGTGGGGGTCACGCGTCAAGCTTCGGTTTTTTGATCTCGCGTTGGCGGCCTGATCACATATCGTAGTGGTGTAGCTGGCGGCCAGTATTGTTGAAAGCATAATATTGTCGCCGACGCTACGATACAGGGTCGTTGCGTGAGGTGATACCGATATTCGTGCCTTTGGTGCAAACTGGGTCGCTCGCCTGGCCACAGACACGCTCCTGTTATTGCAGAGAGGCGCTTCTCAAAGAGTTAGGTCAGCCTATTCGCAAACATGAATGACGTGGCTCTGTTATACAAGAAAAAGGTCAGGGAAGGGATTATTACGAGAAAGGGAAAGGAGACAGGTCACTATCTAAATACGATCGCCTGGATCTTGACGACTTGAAGGTCTAGAACTTAGTAGAGAAGATCCTGGGAGATCAAGCTCTGGATTTGCTCCCTGAGGGTGGTATGGGCAAAGCTGTTGCAGCCTTTGTCGAGAGAGATGAGAAAGACGCCTTCTAAAAGTCCTTCGACAAGTCTGTGGAGAGCCAGCTAGAAAAGTTGATGAAAATCGAGGACTCGAACGAAGACAGGATTCGAGCACAAATGGCAGCAGTCAAAAATGCAGCTAACGAAAAGGCCCGGCAGAATCGATCACGCACACCTGAGCCAGCGAGTCCAATGCAGAATAACTCTCCCCTCGCCAGTCTCGTCAGTCCTCAGAGAGCTTTTGGCTCTGTCAGTCCTGTGAGAGTTCCCTCTTCGCTTCACAAAAGATTCCGTAGCCCAGACACTTATGTGGACTCTGTGTCGGTTGCCAGAGGTATGCCAGGTGCGCGAGGAAGAAGTGGAAGGAGGAGTGGTACTAAAGATCGCAGCGGAGCCAGTGTACTGAGTCCAACTACCCACCCAAGTCCCCGAGTTGCTATCGTGTCACAGCACTGTGATGGATTTCAAGACTCAATGCTCTCTCCCCGGAAAGCCCCGCAGCCAGTAACAAAGCCAGATTCTGTGACCTGCGCAGAGAATGCTCTACAAACAAACATGGGGCCAGCGGCAGGGAATCATTCTGAGACTGCTTGTCAACCCGTCAGAGAGGCAGCATCTCAGACTCTCCACGAGTCTTCCGTTCGGCGCGCTTCCCTGCCACCTCCACAAACGGTCTCCGAGTCTGCTGTGCAGCCTAAGTCTTTGACACAGCTTTCGCATGAGCCGAGGGCAGATCCAGGTCCAGATCCGGGATCTAACCGGCAACTCGACACATCGTACCTGCTACATGACCGACAGCGGGACACATTTGAGTCTGAGTCGGGGTCCAGCCAAGAGCGAGGGCTGGAGCAGCCTCGACCAGTCACTCACAATGACGACTGCGACGACATGCTCTTGGTGGTAGACAGTGAAGAAGATGGGGAGGGCCCCCGGTTCCTGCGACACGTGCTAGACAGCCAGCCGTGAGAAATCCGGTAGCCAAACAAAACCCAGCAGCGCGAAAGCCAGCAGCAACAAGATCCCGAGTAGCACGGGCTACCTCAGAATCGACTGTGGAGCCAACTGACCAGACGAGATCCAGGGCGAGAACTCGGAATTCTCGGGCGGCCACGGAGCCAGCTGAACAGCCCACAGGCAAGCCAAGAACGCGTGCAGCTCGAGCGGCTTCGAAGTTGGCTGACAAGTCTGTCTCTTCCAATCAGCACCACGACACTAGTCCCCGTAGATAACAAACAAGAGAGGAGAGGTGACCGCCTAGCTCTGTAATAAATACACAGAGTTGTTGAGCAGGTAAGAGTGAAGGCGAGAGTGCCGTAGATTGAGGGAGAACCCACACTGGCGCGACGAGCTATTGGACGGCAACAAAAGTCGTTAGGGGTGAGGCGGGTGCGACAAGAGGAAGATGAAGAAGGGATGAGATGCTTCCGAGAAGAAAGAAGGGTGACACCACCAGTAGCGTCGTCGATGACGTGCCTTTACTGCTTACCCCAACCATGACAATCTGTCCAATGATCTGGGCTAAGAGGGACTGGGGGATCAGGAGGATGTCGCGGGCGTCGAGGGAAGAGGGACGAAGTGCTTTTGAGCACGACTGGCCGAGAGAGCAGAGGACACTGAGTGGATGGACGAAGACATCTGTTAGGGTTAGTAACCAACAAAGAAACGGTGAGAAGGAAACAGAAGACTCACACCAAGAAGAGGTCCCACTAGAAGCAAAAGCCGGTGTTGGCTGGCGTTGGTAAATGGTGGGCCTGTCGCGTGTCCGAAGTGAATGTTGGTGCCGTTGCGGTAGTAGAGAGCGAATGGCCAGTATCACCGCCATGGGCCTTGAGAAATGACCAGATGAATGGCGTCGGTTTCCAGTAGGGTGAGATGGAAGCGGCTGAAGCCCAACGAGCGCAATGTGGAACACAGAACGAATCTGAGATACCAGGTGTAGGGCCCTATGTCAATGGCGGCCTGTGTTAGTAGTGAACAGTATGCAAATCGAGTGCCGTCAGTGTGACGACAGTCAAGCAGTTCGTCAACGGACGGACTGGTGCACATGCAGGCGTTGTGAGAAGAAGGGCAGAGAGTGGTCGGGGCTTCTGAGCACTCTTGCCTTCTCTCTCATGGCGCAAGCGGCACTCGAAGAATGGGGGAAAACTCACAGTGTGGGCGAGGGTTAGGTGGTTGGGGTGTGGGTCGGCAGAGCGGCACATTCACACACTGAGAGAGAGGGAGATGGTATGAGGGTCTGTGCGTGGTGCTGGGCGACGGTCAGATGGATAGGCATCAACCGGAGCATGTGTGTGTGAAGGCGAGAAGGGGCATTGCTCGTGACGGCGAAGAAGCGGGAAGGCGGTTCGGTAGTGGCTCTCTGTGTTGGCATCTGAGTTTTTTGAAGAGTGAGGATGAAGAAGAAGAGAGAGGTGGGAGGGTCTGGGCTGCATATATAGAGTATTATTCCTGTTTGTGTAACTCATGCAGCCTTCCGAATTGGGCTGATCAAAACAAGACATTTGGAAATAAGGTAATGTGGAGATAACCACCTGGGTAAGTTGGCGGGCTGCATGGGACTTGCATACAAAAAGTGCAGCAAGCACCGGGGGCGACTGAGAACACTTCGTTCGCGCGGAGAACAGTCACTTATGAATCAGAGCCACTTTAAATACCCGTTTACAGTCCAGATAGAACCAGTCAGGTCTCACAGATGGTCCTCTACCAGCCCTGTTTGGCAGCCTATCAAGGTTTAGGTTCTTATCAGTAGCCGAGGCAACGTGGCGAGAGACACAGTGGAGGACTTTTCTTGTACGGACCATCTCGGACACGTGTCGCTGGTGAATAGTTCTGTGGTAATCATGCGAAATTAAAGGGCTACTACCATATCAACAAAATTACACTGCTTGCAGGACAGCATTTATAGCTGTGACCCACATGGGCTCTAGAAGAGCAGCAACGGAGACATGTATCGAACGAGAACTTCAAATAAATGCAGCGGCTCCCTCCCATGCTTCTGAAGACAATTCTTTGTTATAAACTGGTCAAATCTCATCTGTTCTTTTGAGTGGCGAAATAAGTCATATCTCGCCTCGACTTTGTGACTCACACAGCCAGACCCGTCTCGTGACCGGGTTGCCTGGTCACTCGCGCAGAACTTTTATGTTATAGAACCAAACAAAAGGCTGTCTTTCAGACGTCATGTGAAAAGTTGGACACTCTACAAACACCCTCGGACCTCAGATCCTCCCAGACTATATCCAACGCCTCCCTTACACACACAAACACTCTCTAAACAATCAAATGGGCGCCAACAGGATTAGAACAGACAACAGCTACGCCCAGGTACCTCCGCTGGTGCTAAGGATGCGACGACAGAGAACCATTCGCCGTCTTATAGCCAAGTACCGAAATGAGGGAAAGATTGACGAGTATCTTTGCCACGAACTTTACAGGGTGACAATGGGCAACATCTACAAGGATAAGCGAGCTATTATCAAGGAGATCACTGCTGCCATCGGAATACTATGGACAGCATGTCTGAGAACTCTTGGCTGTGATGCGCCCTGTAATCTGGGCTATTGCGGTGACTTGGCTTGACACAAGATGGTGCATCTCATTTGGGGCACAGTTTTGTAGCTTGCCCATATTACAGAGTTGTACGTCGTACATTCTCTGACACTTACAAGTAACATCCGTTCTAATGGCATTCTCACGTCTACAGTAGTTGGAGGGTTATGCTCGACATTCTTTTAGCAAGCCAAAACAGATGAGCAGATATAGCCATCAGATAGAGGAGATTCTCAGGATCAATTTGATACCATGGAGGCCTTTTCTGAACAGGCGATCGGTTCGTGAATCGTAATTGTTTGACACCTGTCAGTTCGATTTTGAGCCAGAGTCTAAACCTCAGTTTGAAGTCATGTCGTCATAATTGGCGTGCCAGCACTGAGCACAAGACACTCCATTACTTCAATTTTAGTGCACTTTGCTGAATCAAGCATGGCAAGGGCTCAACTGGCTGCTATTTTCAAGCTTTAATAAAAGTCTCTGGGTGGTTCTAGCTGACACTTTCCAATTGAGGCAAATATAAGAGGAAATTGTCTTCACCAGTAGCACCAGAAAATTGGTGAGCTCAATGCGAGCAGAATGATATTATGACATACCCTGTTTGCGTCGCCTTTCATCAAATTATAACAGAGACAGTCCATCGCCCGACTTCTAGCTCATGTTCAAAAGGGGAAGGCAAATGTTAGGGCTTTCCCAAATGGGTTTAAGTTCCTGGCCGATGAGGGGCGTTGACCAAAAGTTGAAAAAACGAGAAAACAGCTTTTTCGTCGGGCTTTGCTCGGAATTTTCCGCTGATTACGAGCACCCGGCTCTCGTGCGCGGTTGGAATTTATTCTGGGTGCATATGTGGTGTTGAAATTTTGCACACGTGAAGCTTAATCTTTTACCTTCTGTCATCTGTCAGAATCAGAAGTTTAGATCTCTCTTTTTGCTATTGACTTCCGTCCAACGCGCTATCAGGAAGGATCCTGGGAGGCCGGAAGTTTTGCAAACAGACAAAATTCGTACTTGTAACAGAGCATCTCGACACCAATCTGCAAGGCGTGTCCTGCAGCTGAGATGTATGCAAAAGCCCCATAATGCCATAAGTCTTATACGAGCTTAAGCGTACACAAACAGAAAGCAGTATAGCTGACTGTTACGTGTGCTAACTGTAGAGACATGCGCTTAAGGGAGTGCGCGTATTGGCTATAGACAATGATACAGACCAAGTTTTAGGCCTTTGAATGTATTTCCACGGACCTACCTGGCCTTAGGCAGGATCATGGACGACAAGGGTAGGCCGCTCGAAGTCAA
>ULGU01000019.1:0-24629 GCA_900519015.1 Yarrowia osloensis | reverse complement strand
CGGTGGTGACGACGACCGGTTCACGGCGGTGACGACGAGAGGTTCGCGGTGGTGACGACGACCGGTTCACGGCGGTGACGATGAGAGGTTCGCGGTGGTGACGATGAGAGGTTCGCGGTGGTGACGACGACAGGTTCACGGTAGTGGCGACGACAGGTTCACGGTGGTGACGACGACAGGTTCACGGTGGTGACGACGACAGGTTCACGGTAGTGACGACGACAGGTTCACGGTAGTGACGACGACAGGTTCACGGTAGTGACGACGACAGGTTCGTGCCGGCTGTGACGGGAGGTTCATGGCAGCGACGGAAGAGCCTCGGTGGCAGCGACGAGAGTTGAACGGCCACGATTGGGGGGACCCGTGAGTAGGTGGCTATCCAGTGCTGCCCAAATGATGACGGGTGGACTCAGAGCTGGTAGTGTGGGTTTGTGTTTTCGTAGGGGAAGAGAAGAATGACAGAAGACCATACTCGCTCGCTGGTATGAGGGTTGGCAGAGTGAGGCTGCGTCGGGGTGATGACTGGATCGTCGATGGGTGAGCTAAGCGTTAGTAGATGTGTAGAGAGCGAATCTCGACCAGGTAACGTCTCTGTTTGGAATCGCAAAGGTTGCACGACTGCAGGCTGTGGCACAATCTCGAACGCGTATCCATTCAGACACGCTGACAGGTCGATGGAATCAGCCGTGGGGGTGATTGTGCTAGTCGGGCATGCTAGCACCTCACGTCTTCCCCCCCATGAACGAAGGTGTACTCACATAGATGTGGTGGTTAGAGAGGCTGGCACAGACACAACATGAATAGCAGCGCAGGCGATCGGAGGGGGTGGATACACAGGGCTGTGTTCGGGCGACTGAGTGGAGTGGGGGCTTCAGGGTGTGGCTGTTCGTGTCAGGTCCGGTGATTGTTGTTTGCTGAAGTTGTTTGTGGCTGTGGCTAGTGAAGATGAAGAAGAAGAGATGAAAAAGGGAGGATGGCCTCATTATATAGTCTAGGTCCTTTGTTTTTGACTCTGTTTGTGTTCCATGCTCTATTGCGAATAAGGTGGGCTGACTGTGCCTGCTGACTTCGGGGTAAAGGTGAGAGAGAGGACTTTACAATCATAAGCGCGTGTGTCAAAGCGTTGAAATTACATACATACATACATACAATTCATTTATTCAGTATATTTAAGCACGCGGCCAGTAACTGTTGGTCTCAAACTGGCGACACAGCACATCGCACTGGGTCGCCAGCTACATAGCTCGATTGTGATCGCTGGGGATGGGGAGAGCCGCTGTCCCGAATATACGTACTTTGACAAGGGGTAGAGGGGTGGAGCCCCTCAAATAACCCAGGCCGAACAGCCCGCCGCCTTGGCGGTGATTTTACTCCAGTCTTCAATCCTCCTTCAGCATTCCTTTCGTTGGTGCCGTCCTGGGGTGCTTACTCCTCGAACATGTCGATTTGCAGTGGCGCGCTCAGGAAGGCGATGAGATCTCCATGGCCCTTTCGGTTGCCCAAGAGGTAAGTCATGGAGAGTTTGGAAGCGGTCCGGATCATGGTGTCCCGGGCGCGCTCCCTCATGATGCAGTAGCACATGATGTGGCTGGTAGAGAGTGGCAATCCGCACCTACACATAGGTTTGGGGCCTGCGCCTCTGAAGTGGCCGGTGCGCATTTGCACGATCAGCGATAACACTGGTCGTGGGGCGGACTTAAGCGGTCCACACAGGGTGCTGGAGTGCACCTTGTCGCTGAGCCGCACCTTCGGGAGAAGATTGCGGTAATACGGGCAAGCCGGGCGAGCGTCCCCTCCCGGGTTGTTTCTAGGGGTCGTGGTGTAGTTGTCATACCACTCCTGTAGTCCCTTTTTGCGGTCGCGGAGGATGGACCCCCGGAGCTGGTAGTAGGTGTTGACCGCTGTAGCGTTCTCCAACCAGAGCACCAGCTGCTCCTCCGACGCGCGGTCGTAGTCCCACGGCTTCCATGGTGGACAGCCGAGGTCGTGTGTCCATACTGCTTTGCGGGGCACCGACTCGGGGAGGAGGGTGCGGTTGCTGTACAGGCAGGTCTTTTTGGTTACCCACAGTCGGGTGACCGGGTTGTTGTTGTCGAGTTTGAAGATGTGTCGCAGCATCTTCCTCTGTATCACGGTCGTCCACCTCAACTTCAGCGGTGCCAGCGCTGCCTCCGTGTGGAGGACCGAGATCGGGGTGGAACGAGCTGCCCCGAGGATGATCCTCGCGGCTCGGTTTTGCAGTTTTTGGGCTTTGGCCGCCGTCGCGGGCCTCAACTTGTGGTGCCAAACCTCGATGCCATACTCCATGATTGGCAAGACACAAGCCACGTACAGGGTGCGGGCGGCCTCGCCCGTGACCCCGTACTGGCTCCTTGCTAGTCGTTGAGTGATTCCGAGTGCTGCCTCCCCCAGTTCGATTGCTCGGTTGACGTGGGGTACGAAGCTCATTCGGGTGTCCAAGATGATGCCGAGTAGCTTCACTTGTTTCTGTGGGTGTCTAATCTCCCCTGTCGGTAGATGGAGACCGTCTTTGGTGTCCGGCCCCTTGTTGCCAAGATGCATCAACCCCAGTTTGTCTCCATAGTCGATTTCCATGTGGTGGTGGTCTGCCCAGCTGTGGATGCCTTCCAGCGCCTTCCTGAGTTTTGCGAGATTGTCGCTGGCCTTGCCATCACAGTAAACCGTGATGTCGTCGATGTAGCCGATCACCTTTACCCCGTACGTCTTGATGACCATGTAGAGGGGCGTAGTGAGTAGCAGGAACAACAGGGGTGAGATGGGCGACCCCTGGCGTTGAAATTGATTTATATAGCTACTCAGAGAACGGATTTCTGGCTACCACGCTTCTACCGCATCTCTGTAGCTCTTGTTGACCTTGAGTTGTGGGTCTTGACCAGGTTCATGTTTGTGTCTCTGGAGGGCCTGGGTGTCTCCAGACTTGCATCTGTTACATGAATGCATAAGCTGCCATGCTCTGGACGAGCTGCTAACCGGCTACTACTCAATACGTTCGATCTTGTCAGCTGTATTTACAATGTACGACAGCAAGTTATGAACCCACTTTCCCCGTATAAGGGGCTTGGAGTCTCCCATACCTTTCTGCTCGCCCTGAGGCTGAGATTGATCCCCGGCGTGCCCAGGCTTCTGCTGATCCTGTGTGCCCACAGGGGCCTTGTGTATAGCACAGCTTGTTCTTCTATGAATTGTCTGAGATGTACAAGTACCCCTCAAGCTCAGACACGTCGGCTGTGTCGGCTCCTGAGGTCAGTGATCCATCGACTTAGACCTCACAGGGAAGGCTGAGAGGTTGAGAGTCTCGATAGAGACTTACCTGTACAAGTACATAATCACAAGTGGGAATAGATCTATTAACTCAGAAAAGCAATACATAACGCGTCAATGGTAGGCTGCTAGTACAGCAAACGTATCATCGTGGTGTCTAACCGTCTAAAGGTGGTATCGGTATCATGAGGGTATCACTCATTGTCATCGTCGTGCGCATTACGATCCGTTGCGGCACAGCTGGCAGTTACGTCTGCAGCTGACTATGGCGTTCTGACACTACTCGGTAGAAGTGGGGTATGTACGCACGAGTATCCATCATTAGCAGTCCCCTAGCCCTCCATTCGCAGCTGTCTCGTCGTAGGAGCTGCTTCCAGCCTCCTTCGTTTACCTCCCTTCAGTTTCGTGGTTGTCTCCCCTGCTAGTACTGAGTATTTGTGTTTCACCGAGAAGATGGTGTGCCGTTTGTGGTCTCATTGATTAGAGCCGAAAGACGGTGCTGTCGCTGGCTCAAGTCTGAAGCCTTTGTCGCTATCTGCTCTTGGTGTCATAGTCGTAGCACGTTGGCTAGACATGCGGTGGCCCCACAGTCCGGCGTGATTCTTGCGGGCACAAAGTTGCGGGGTCTCCGGCCAGCACCCCCATACGCATGTCGACACGGCGTTGTTGTCAGGGCACTGTCTGAATAAGCTGCTCAATGTGATGTGTCTGGCTGCATGTCGATTGTCTTGCGGTGGGGAAGGCGGATCATGTGCTGATGTCGTTGGGGCTCAGGCGTGGGGTCTGTGGAAGAGACTTCAAGCTGGCTGTATCGATGGGGCCAATGCAAGTGACGAGTCGCAAGCCGTACCAGTGGTGGTCAACGATTCACGGTGTCAGAGACACTGAAATGTATCACCCTGACCATCCACGAACATGACATGATCGGCTGTGCATGATTTGAAAAGAGGGCGGTTTGTTGCTGGTGTTGCTAGGCTGGTCTCATTTTGATGCCACCGTGACGGCGTCTCACGAGGTTGCGTTGCTCTGTTGTGTGCCACAATCCCGAGTGTCACGCGGGGTGAATTAGGGTTTGGCACGCGTGTTGTGTTTCGTAGCAAGTTGCCCTGGAGACGAATACGGCCCCGAGAACAATGAAAACGAAGTCTGGAAGAGGCGTGATAGCGTTTCAAGAATCCAATTCTGAGCAGCACAGAGATGGCGAGACGAAGAAAAGAAAAAAGTCAGGTGCTGGTCCTGTGTGGTGGTCACACAGGTTCTTATCTATCTCCGGGACTCTTCCTAGTCGCTACAATCAGCCACCTTCAGATCCCTGTCAACGTACCGGTAGTAGATTCGTTTGGAGGTCTCAGAATTGAGACCCGTCACGGATGAGACCGGAACACGGTTCTCGTAAAGCATCGCACGTGCAGGACAGCGTGGATGTATGGCCGCATCTGCAGTCGTCTAGACGCGTCGTAGAGTGAGGAGTCGCGACAAGTAGCGAGCACAAGCCTGCGTTTGGACTCAAGTGCAAATGACTACGAGTACTGGGAACTGCTTGACCGTGCTTCCAAAACCTTTGTCCGNGTCGATTTCCATGTGGTGGTGGTCTGCCCAGCTGTGGATGCCTTCCAGCGCCTTCCTGAGTTTTGCGAGATTGTCGCTGGCCTTGCCATCACAGTAAACCGTGATGTCGTCGATGTAGCCGATCACCTTTACCCCGTACGTCTTGATGACCATGTAGAGGGGCGTAGTGAGTAGCAGGAACAACAGGGGTGAGATGGGCGACCCCTGGCGTTGAAATTGATTTATATAGCTACTCAGAGAACGGATTTCTGGCTACCACGCTTCTACCGCATCTCTGTAGCTCTTGTTGACCTTGAGTTGTGGGTCTTGACCAGGTTCATGTTTGTGTCTCTGGAGGGCCTGGGTGTCTCCAGACTTGCATCTGTTACATGAATGCATAAGCTGCCATGCTCTGGACGAGCTGCTAACCGGCTACTACTCAATACGTTCGATCTTGTCAGCTGTATTTNTTCATGAAGACTTGCAGCTGTTGAATGGATGTTGTATGCCACTCGTCTTGGGTCGCTAATTGGTGATTAGCTTATGCATGATTTTAACGTTTTTGTGCTTGTGACAGGCACAGGTACTTGTAATTGACGGCGGAGACTATGTGGTTGAAGGCACGCCCCAGACGGTCGACCTGACCAGTCTACAAGTGGTACTTCACATCAGGATTCATTCTTACAGTACGATTACATTACCACCCATCAGTTTTGCGCCTCACTGTTTAACGTCTGTTTACAACCGCGCATAACTCTATTTCGTCGCGTCTCCTGCATGAATCAGAACACACGTGTCTGCGCATTTTAATGAGCTAATTTTATCCGCTCCGGTTTGGTCTCGTCTACACAACCACGTGGTGTTCAGGGATGCTCGTGTCTAACCTCCACGGCTTTTAATCCGATGAGTTTAGGCCTCACTGGAGCTTCACCGTTTCACCAGGCAGCCTTTTGCCTGTCCCGCGTGAGCTTCGACACTACAAAAAGTAATTATCGAACATAATTACAGGAAGACGCAAGCCTCAAATGGCGAATGCCTGTACCTGAGCAAAAGACTTGTGCAGCCCGCGCGATCGCTTGTGCACAAGAGGTTGGTCACGGTTTTTCACCATTCGGGTTGTAAGCGATGCGGATCAATGATGACAAATGACGCTTACAAGGCTGAAAAGTACAGGTAACTAGAACAGAATCAAACGGAACCCATTGCCATGTTGTAATTACGCACAGACAGAATATATGAAAAAAGGAGGTGATTAGAGGGGGACTTCAAGTACACATGTTCCGTGCCGAGTTCCCCACTTGGATTGAGACGAAGGTTTCGAAAACAATTCCCGAGCCGCACACTGAGACAAAGGGGGACTTCACCACGCGATGAATGTCACGACCGCTCAGCGATACGATACAGCCCAACGACACACAGCCACAACAAAAACAACATATTAAATACATCAACCGGAAAATGTCAGTGCCTCAACTAGATCAACATGACGATCAAAGGGAGGGCCACAGCCACGCCCAAGGATAAAGTGGAAGCGCTGTTCGCCTGTCGCTGTCCATTGATGCCGGTGCTAGATTGAACGCCAGCGGCTGAAGAGAGGGGAATGCCCGACGCGGAAACAGAGGGCCCTGGCTGCGAGCCATATCCTGCAGTGTTCGTGCCAGACTGGACACCACCCTCAGACCCCTCAGAAACTCCTGTGACCCAAGTCATCTCCTCGCCCTCCTCTGGACGAAGGCCCCGCATTTGAAATCACCGCTCGGGCTTGAACCGCTAATCAGAGTGGTCGGGGGAGAGACAGTAACAAACACGAAAGTGGTACCATCAGGGGCAACATCCGGGGCCACGTTAGCTTCGGACACCCCCTCATTTCCAACAGTCAAATAGACGGTTACCGTGGCTGTAACAACAACGGAAGTCTCACGTGAGCTCGTTGCTCCAGTACTGGGAAAGGCCACATGAGTCACCTGCTCGATGAGCTTGCCTGCAGAGTTTGCGAGTGTCGTAGTTTCTGCCGTGGGACCCGTGACAATGAGGGTAGAATCAACACTCTTGAGTCACCTGCGCGTAGAAGTTGCCTTCTGATTCAGTGAGAAAAGTGGTGCCTGGTACAGGTCCTACAATGACTTTGGAAGAGACTGGAGCACGAGTGATCTGCTCGTAAGGGGCCCCACCCGTGTTCGTGAGAGTTACGGTTCCCTCTGAGAAGCCTGGAACAATATGTGTCGACACAATGACTTGAGTGGCTCTTTCGTAATAGTTGCCGTCGACATCAGAGATATAATCTGAGCCGGCTGTAGGCCATATGACGAGATAGACGGGTAGGAGTGACTTGTTCGTAAAAGGCTCCATTTGAATCAGTAAGAGTCTCCGCTCCCGGAGTTCGACCTGGGACAACAGTGGAACAGAGCGGGGTTCTTGTGATTCGTTCATAGAGCTCACCATTAGAATTGGTCATAGTCTCTGTTTCTTCAACAGTTCCGGGAACAGTTCAGCTACCATGTGCTGGACGAGCTGCTAACTGGCTACTTTCCAGTTCTTTTGATATTTTCAGTTATATTTATGATGTATGTTGCAGTAGCACGTTGAAACCCCACATCACCCGTTCAAGATGCTTGTGAGTCGACACGAGGGGCTCGAAGCCCCAGGTAGCTGCCTGCTCGCCCTGTGGCTTAAAAGGAGCTCCCGTATGCTCCGGCTGCTGCTGATCCTGGCTACTGCCCACTACATACACGACTTCGAATGCGTACCGCGCAGTGCGTATTCTAGTGGTGCATCGCAGGTCCCGTCCTCGGGGGTACGCTTGCTCATTGCGTCTCGCTAACTAGTGCTCCTTCTCGAGACAGAACCGGTCTTACACGACTTTGGATGCGTATCGCGCAACGCGTATTCTAGTGGTGCATCACAAGTCCTGTTTTCGGGTGGTGCGCTTGCTCCTGGCGTCACGCTGATTGGCACTCCTTCGGGAGACGGTGCATGTCATACACAAGTTTTGAACGCATATTGCGCAGTACGTGTTCAAGTTTGGTATTACAAGTCTTGTCTTCGGTGGTAGGGCCACACAGCAACGGGTACACTAACACGAAAACACGAATGCGGAAGACACAAGAGCAGGGGACGGGGGACATGAGTGAAAATGACAAGACCGTATTTAATGCAGATAGAGAGCAGGGCTGTTGGGGCACATGATGGAATAAGAGCCTTGAGGTCGGACCAAGGAGATCAGATATTGCTGGCTTCCAGTCGGAAGAAGGGTGGCGAGGTTGGGAGTGAGACTGGAGCGGAAAGACTATGTTGCCATCGATGCCGGTATGGAGCCGAGAGAGTTGCTGAGCCACGGCGTGGGTAGTTTTTGGAGTGGAGATCGAAGACCCTGTTCAGTGAGAAGTCTCTTCATAGACGACGGGCTTCGGGTCAGCGCCGTTCACAGATTAAGGAAGCGACTGACACGCTACAAGTAGAGGGTGACAGGAAACTTGGCATAATACGTTGGCGGTGTAAAGAGACTCGAAAGAACACGAAGTTGCAGGAAGTTGACAAACAGATGGTTGAAAGTGGTTGTTCTCGGATTTGGTTTGACTCGAATGGCATTGAATTAATCTAAAGAGTGACGGGCAATATGATATTGAGCATCAGGCAAACTGAGAAGTATCGGGACAAATTGCTGGCATTGCGTCTCTGTGATAGCCCTTGATCTTGGCATGCGCGAGAAACACAGATGGCCAGCACAAAGAGACACCGTGACATAGCACACGACCGCAGTTGAAACAGTAAGACGGTTTAGACAACAAGCTGAAAAGGGCCTTCTACAGTCAATCAACGTGGGATAGAAGCTGCGTACTCTGTACTGTTCAGCACAATCGAGATCATGTATGGTGGTGGCTCAGGCTCGACTCTTTCGGGACAACTGCGTGTGGGTGAAGCGCAAGCCTGAACTTCGGTTCATTTCTTGGTCTTGGGAAAGCTGAGAAGCTGGGAGTCTCGGTAGTAATTCCTACGTGTACTTGTACGGTACAAGTACCAGATACAAAATCGCAAACAAAAAAGGGGAACTACGGTAGATTCATTAACTAACAAAAGCATAACGCGTCATTAGTAGGATACAGTAATCGTATCACCGTGTCGTCTGAACAGCCCCCTTCATGTTCCCGTCAGCCATGGCAGGCTTCTTAGCGGCTTCTGGAAGGACAGGTCGCTTCTCAGTGGTGCGACTGGCAGGCTTACCAAGGGACGTGCCATTGGACTCCTTCTCGCTAGGCTTCTGAACTAAGGGATTTTTTTCAGAAAGCGTCTCCAGAACAGAAACGGGGTGCGCGGGGAAGACATGTCAACATGCGAGTACTGAATCGGAGGGACTTCGGCCTTCTTTCGAACAGGTGTGTCTGAGACGAGTTTTGATTCCCGTTTTCGTTCCCATTAAGTACCTGGCTTCGATTACGACACTGTAGAGATGGACTATTGAGCGAGCTTGGAAGACGAGGAAGATCTCTTAGGGACAGCCGCAGCCGCCGCTCTGGATGAGCTCTTGTCACCAGCGAGCGTCTCACCTGATGGGGATTGCTGGCTCTTGTTGCGATCAGGAGTCTTCGTCGACTCAAGAGAGGTCCTACCCTTGGCAGAAGCATCCTTCTTGACACCACTGAGTCTCCGAGGAACCTTGTCACGCTTTTCCACTCTGGAGTCTTTGCCGACCACCGTAGAGGCATGTTTCGAGGACAAAGCCGAAGGCTCTTGGTCGGATGGAGGAGGCTTCTGTGGTTTGATAGACGATACCTTGGTCTTACCACCTGGTGGCGGCTCTTTGGCCCGGTCACGAGCAGTAGCTGTTGATTAGAGTATATTTTATGTATTTAATATGATAACGACTTAGACACCACTTTACTGAGACACGTTCCGACAACGAGACTCTCAGCTCCTAGCGAGCACCCAGCATGAGGTCTTCCTACTCTCTATGAGTGCGGGATAGAGCACACTCGGCAGCAGCCACGGAATCACTTATTAGTGATTACGTCAGCTACACCTCTCGACCAATGAGGGTGAATCTACCCTCTGGAAATTAGATTCAACAATAGGAGCTTAGGCAGGCGTCTATTCCATCGGGGCCGACTCAGGATTGACCTCGGCCACACGCTGAAGATAGGAATCAAACAAATGCCAACGCGGTTTCAGGTCCACGAAGACGTTGTCGGACGTAACGTCATGCAAAAAGTAGCTTGAGGAAAGGGCCAGAATGCGGTCAAGCTCATCCTGTGCGTAATCCTCCAAGAAGTCCACAGCTTCATGTTGAACCACCATCTTGCCATCCTCTTCATCCAAGTAAGGAGAGACGAAAAGCCGATCCCAGCTGCGTTCGCTGTAAGGAGATAAGGGGGCACCTATGGCGGGTACGGCATAGCTCAGGCTACAACGCATGGGACTCGTGTTCATTCTACCGAGGTAAAACGAACGAGGTTTCGGCATGTAAAACTTCCTTTGAAGCAGGTCTCCAAAAGACGAGTCCAAGATGTACTCCCAGCAAGCAGCAGGGCCTCTTTCAGTGAGGAAGCCCAAAGCGTTGTTTTCCTTGAGTCTCTGTAGTCCTTCATCCAACCTTTCCGTGATCTGTCGAAGAACTTTAGCCGGAGCTGACGGCAAGTCGCACAAAAGCTTACCGTGTTTCGGCGCGTAGATGCAAAAGCGCGTTGAATGAGGCGGAAGACCCTGTACAGCGTCCTGAATAACCCTCACCAGTGACGAGCTTTTTTCTCCACCGTCCCAAGGATTGACACACACCATGAAAGCAGGCTGACCGCGTTTTCCCAGGAATCTGTCAATGTGTCTGCGGACGTACCAACTGATGGTTTGGAGGCCCTCCCGCTCCCGTTGAAACGGATACGTGTAGGCGAGAGCTCCAGTGGCAGCATCAATGAACAAAAGGGTGTACATTCCCATTCCCCAAGGCTCTTCTTCTGTCAACCGGTATAGAGCAAAGTAGACCACGCCGTTTTCGACGTTAGGATGAGTGAAAGCCTTGTTTTCCTGGAGATGATCAAATATGCCCCGCCAGATTTCTGTGCGCTTTTGCGCCAGTCTCGATACGTTTATTGCTGCGTACCTGAGCTGTCGAGTCTTGGTGCCGTGCGACTCCACAGAAAAGTCGAGACTTCTAGGAGGAAGACTCCAGGCTATTATCTGTTCCACCAATGACTGGGTAATGCCGTGTATGTGGAGAATCTCCTCCAAGAAGTTGACGATTTTGAGCGCGTCGGTCGAGTAGTCCAGGAGTGTGTGGGCTGTCAATATCACCCAGGGGATATCCCACTGCTTCAGTTCCAACCGGACAGCATCTTCACTAGAGCATAGAGCTTCAAATGACGTGGCCTTTTCCGGCCACATCCTTGTAAAAGTCGTTTTTGACATAAGTCCCGTGTTGACCGTGATCTGGACCTGAGGGCTGGTGGAGTCCATCAACTTGGTTACCCAGCTGTCGAAAAGATGGCAATAGCGGTGGTGGTCGTCCAGCTGCTCAGGAAGCCTGACAGCATTGAAGTCGTGGGGCTGCCGAGATATCCGTCGAGGTTCCATGGCTGTCGTTCACATGCACTTTGTCAGGACGATTTCGGGACCATAAAATTTGAAGCACTGGCGATGCATGCTCTCACAGCTTAGGCGCACCTTATTCCACAGCCTCCACCGGACTGGATTTCGAGTTACTCTGGCCATTAACAAAGGTTCCTACAAGAAGAGGTGAGAAGCCCAGTAAAACCATTGCGGAGACCATATCAGAAATATTTAATTACCTTCCCCACACACTATACGGCTCGACATTCCCGTGAGAAAGCCTAAATGCACTCCAAGATCCTCCTTGACCACCACGCACAAACTGTTGGAATTCCTCCAATGCAGAGCTCCAACCCAAACATCATGGCATGACTAATCAGGTATTACACCTGCATGAGGAACGAGTCGTTCCGACCAATAGGATGTTTTGTACTGGTGAACCTTAAATGAGCCAGTTGGTATTATAGAGAAAGAGATTCTCGTGTAGTGACGGTACCTGAAATCAACCACAAGTTTGGATTTGCACGGTGCCGTCTTGATTATTGTCATTAAGATTGTGTCGTCGTAGACCTTGACTTGTAGAACTATTAGCACAAACTGTCTGCTATCGTCAGTCACCACGGCAAAGGGCTACCCAGACTCGGAAAAGTTTTCCCAGCTGCTCCAGAGGAGTAGCGGGGGTGATGGGTTTGAAAGGTCGAGATGCGTCTTTGTGAAACTTGTTGTAGACACTGGCGACGGGAACAGAGCCGTCCAGACTAGATCGCGAGCTCTGCTGTCTCAATTGGTCGGCTGTAAGGTATCCGAGAAGAGCCCTGTTCTTTCCCGAAATGACGGGCAGGTATGAGTACTCCTTCTCGTACGACAGCTCCAGAGTTTAGATGCTGATTGCCACCATCCAGTGACCATGTTCAGAGCTCATGACCATGAGGGAGTTTACCTGATTGCGACCCGGACTCCTTTCGACCTCTATCTGAAGTAGCTGAGATAACACCGAAGCCCACGGAGATTTCATCGCCATCTTGACTTAGAAGCAAGCGCCGCAGGAAGACACCAAGCTGGGATGCCGAGAGAAGGGTGAATACGAGAGCAACCCACATCCAATATTGACGATCGCGGGTTAATTGAGCGTGCCTCTACCTATTGAATTCTTCTACACGTTGGCGGCATCCATCCAAGCGACATCAACCGAACACATGCCGTTGTCAGACGACCACACTGTTGCTGGTACCATGTCATAAATTTACCAGTACTGGTTGAGTTGTGTATGCCGTCTTTATGGCTCGGTAGATGCAACGAACAAGCCGCGTGAACTTCTCAACGCTACCAGCAGAGGCCGAGAGATTGGTGACCAGATTGACCAATTGAATTAGGCTGCAATGCAGAAGTCGGCAGCAGCCGAACTCAACACAGTTGCGCTCCTGACCAGTCCGATCAGAATCATATTAGGAGTACTGGTAAGGGTGTGCGCAGTTCTGGGTTCTCTGCATCCAATTGCTCGTGTCTCAAATCCTGGCGCCTTGCTGTCAGGGGTATTAGGAAGAGACTTGCCATCACCATAAATCTCAACTCCGTCACCGGACCCGTCTGATCATCCAGTGAATCATGAGATGTTGACTCTCATTGGTAACATTGAAGACCTGTATCTTTCACACCGTGACAGCGATGTGGGCCATTAAGATTACGCTCTTTTCCCCCACCTTATACCGGTACAAGTAGTCAGTAGATTTTAGCATGAAATCTAGAATGGTAATTACCGAGACCATCTCGTCAACGATAACACATCTTCTTTTCATGCCTATATATTTCTGGAATGGTCGCAAGCGTGGGAAGCAACACGCGGTTGTGGTGGCTGACAGGTTTAAACCTTAACCCAGCTCAGGGGGCCACACTTCCCCACTTGCTCACAACACACCCTGAATCACAAATACGATACGGTTGCCAAATCGACTTACGAACAATGCCTCGCGAGCCCAACAAACCCCGCAATGCTAGGGCCTCGATCTCTCCGGCCGCATATAAACCCCCTGTTCTTCGAGGTCCCCCGATAATAACGACAAAGAGTCTCGACGACCTTCGCCACGATGACGATTGGGAACACCCGATTTTCGGCGACCCAGAATATGAGCGAGCTTTCCCCCATCCACCCAGAATCGTTGGGTACACTGTCGACACCACACACGACAATGTGTGGTGTTGGCTGAACGAAGCAGCCGAAAGACAGTCGTTCGTGTTCGGCCTCGATGGGGAAAACAAGCCGGCGTTCGAAGGGCCGCTGGAGGATGGTGAACACCACACAACTAAATTGCGCTGTTGCCACCCAAAATGTCATTATAAGGTCGAGATCCACACAGACAAATATGGCAAGGCTAAAGTTGTCTATGACGAAAAGGAGCTCGTCGTAGGCAAACGCCACGAACGCCACTCGCCTTCCGAGAAGACTGAGCTTCTGATGAAGGAAGCAGAATCGGATCGCAGGTATCACAGGAAATACCACGAGTCTGATGACGTTCCCCACGCTACACCCCGTCGTAATCTCAAGGAGTTCATGAGCTGTGTCAACTATTGGTCCCTTCACAGCGGGTTTCTCTACAAGGATGTCCCCACTCAAGGGAAAAGAGAATCGAAAATGATGAAGGAAAAAGTGGTATACCGGTTAAAGTGCGATCAGCCGAGATGCGAACATGAAATCTATCGCTGTGAAGATCCTGAGGATGGCCATTACGTCGTGAGACCCCATGATAAAGACTTCGTCGCTCATGATCATGAACCTTACTCTATGGAGGAAGTCACCAAAAGGTGGAGAAGGGAGGAGAAAAGGCCGCTGTGTGGGGGGCGGCTGCCACCTTCACAAATGTCTTGGTGGGGTCGAAATCGCCAGGTATCTTTCCGACGAAAGAAGACGCCATCAAATTCCTGGAGGATTTTGGGCTGGCTTTTGTTGATTTCAGAGGCAAAAAATCCCCAGTCAACTGGGTCACAACTTCTCATCATTCGAAGAAATCAGCCTGCCCGGATGCAAGTGGCAAGCCGCCCACACGGGAATTGAAAAAAATTGGGGATGCCTCCGTCTACAAATTTGACGTCAAGATCACGACGAGAAGACGCGCACCGCACTACAACTCCGTTCGGTTCAGATGCAACGGAGGAGGACGTCGGGACGCCCCGCCTTGCCCCGTGTTCACCACAGTTGCAGAAGTGGAGTTCAGTGACCCCGAAAAATCAGAGGAGGTGATGACGGGCTGGGAGATCCGTCCCGCTCTCAGGGGACAAACGCACGTGCACTGTTGGTGGGACGAGTCTACACTAGCGTGGATGACTGACGACCATGGCTCTAATGACAAATGTAGTCATGAATAGCAAATGGCACGAATCTACACAAATTGAAGAATGCCAAATACGTAGTTGCAATAAAGACGTAATTTTTGCGTGAACCCGTCCAAGTCGCTTCGTTCTGTATTTCCGGGGGAGAAATTGTTGGTTTTTGTGTCGTTGCTCTTGTGAGAGCTTCCCATTCCCCGTTATATTGATGGGGCAAATGCATGTGACGGGTCAGGTGCCCTACTGTAATTGACCTGATGAGGAGTCGTATGTCTGTGGGGAGACTGTGCGTGATCGGTCACCGTGGTACAGTACCAATGATACAAAGAACCTGAGCCGTGCGATGTAAGAGATACAGACGAAGAATCGCAATTGGAAGACATCCGTCTGCTAAACTAATGGAACGTTTGATCTTGTTGTTTCGTGAAGCGCTACTTGTGGTGAGAGAAGTACCATACAAGTAGAGTCTCAGCGCCGTTCTCCTGCCTTCGCTGCCACTTGTGCTCCAGTACTTGCAATTCACAGCCAGAGGCAAGATCTACTGTACTATAAAGTGCGCACTTCTGCTGTGTTTTCATAATACTGGCCACTCACACGGATCTTATCGGTGATGTGGTTTTTACTTGTACGATACAATACAATACAATTACCGGTACAACTCACAACTCTACGGCTCCAATATCGGGTGGGACACTATGGTCCAAAATGTATTAGCCCCAGAGGTTCGGTGTTGAAATCACCTAATCCTCGATAGATAAAACAGGTTCGGCCAGGTACATCCTCGTCAGAGGTTCACTGCCTACTCCTTGAAAAACGACTGCTCATGCGCTGGCTCTCACTGCTCTCTGGACTTACTGGCAACTGGCTGGCCTCGGCTCTTGGCCCTGGCTCCTTTGACTGCGTCTGCGCTCTTGCACGGGCGAAAATAGCTCTTATTGCGCTCTGGACTTAGTGGCTGGAATGGCGACATGCTCTTATCGCCTTTCAGGACTTAGTGGCATGGGTATCGCTGTCACGGCGTGTTCACCTGGCCATGTAGGACTTACTGGCTCTTGCACATGACGTTGGTGCTGGCTGTGGCTCAATGGCTCTCGCTCTGACCCGTGGCTGCTCTCTGGACTCATGCCACCCTCTCTCGCTCTTACTGCCTCACGGGACTTAGTGGCTCGGCTCTGCCTCGTGGGACTCACGGCTGTACTCTGACTGAATGGCTCAGGTGACGCTCTTACTGCCTCATGGGACTCACTGGCTGGTGACGGGCGTTTGGCACTTACTGCACGCTGTGGACTTACCGGCTCTTTGCTCGCGTCTGTGACCTGGATTTGGCACTTATTGCCCCATGGGACTTACTGGCTCTGACTCAGGTATCTGTGGCTCTGGCTTATAGCTCTGGCTCTTGTGTAGCTCCGGCACTGGCGCGTAGCTCCGGCACTGGCTGTCCTTGACCCAGAGGGTGTCCGCCAAGCAGATCTTTGCTCTAGAATGCGTCTCAGCTCAGCGTTTCAGCTGGCTCTTCGGCGACTGGCAGCGCTGGCGTTTCAGCTTGGCTCTTCAGTCCTAGGCGGATATCTCGACGGGAATTCCACCCGCGAGCAAACAGGACTTTCACCTGAGAGTATCGAGTATCTCAGTGAGTCTCTCGTGTCTCGTTTCCGTCGGCGGCTCTGGCTTTGCTGGCTCAACGACTCAGCTTTGGCTCTGGCTCTTGGTCTGGCGGCTCTCTGTCTTGCAGTATGCTCTTGGCTCGTGACACGTCACGGCGGTCTGTGTGGATTTATCAACTCGACATGGAGGTCAACCCGAAGGATTTATTGACTCTTCTCAAGCGGTCAACCAGAAGACTCTTGGCCAGGTCAAAGTACTCGCCTCTGAACTGGACTCGCTGAACAGCTCAATCGCCCAATCAGAAGCTGCCGCTCTTGGCTCATGCATCTTTCAACGCGTCATAGCCTCAACCGACAAAAGGGCTCGTGCAAATCGCGTCATCACCCAATGGGCTCGTGCAAAATCGCCTCATCACCCGACAAGTCAACGGACGTCGCTCAAGGCTATCCTCATTGTCTCAAATCAACAGCCATCTCAGCCCTCGTTGGATGACAGGTTTGCTTCTCAGCCCGCTTCTCAGCAGGCTGTACCGCACCTTCCGTCTGGCAGAACGGCCCCGAATCCTGAGCAGGTGCAACTACTCGGAGACTGGCCCGAATCTGCGGAACGTGTCATCACCCAATGGGCTCGTGCAAAATCGCCTCATCACCCAGAAGGGCTCATGCAAAAATCGCGTCATCACCCGACAAGTCAACGGACGTCGCACAAGGCTATCCTCATTGTCTCAAATCAACAGGCATCTCAGCCCTCGTTGTACGACAGGTTTGCTTCTCAGCCCGCTTCTCAGCAGGCGATACCGCACCGTCCGTCAGGCAGAATGGTACCGAATCCTGAGCATGTGCAACTGCTCGAAGACTGGCCCGAATCTGCTGTTTTGAAGGGGACTAGAGGGGGTTTATATGTTGGTTGGGAGCGTCTTTTGAGTTACCCAGAAAGCACACTGCGGTACTCACAACAAAGCAGAGATGTGCATTCCAATGCACATGCATCCTATTTGCCACATATTCTCTCTCCTGCGTTCCAGCCCGATTTCACCCAGAACTTTGGAAGCCCTGAGGAGCCTTTAACGTCAACTTTCCGCGCAGAAAATTAGATGACACAAATGTCCAAAGTTCGGAGCTTCTCATGATACTCTCGATTTTGATCTGACACGACGTTAGTGGTCAGAGTATCGTGCTTAAGCTTTATGATTAGTGGAGATGCATATATCCGCGTGAGCTCCAGAAACTCAACTCCGAACCGGAAGAACCCTTGCCTCGTGTCCCGATTGGTGTGTAGTCAGCTGAGTTAAGGGAGCGTGAGGCACTGGGAGAGGATACAGAGGGTGTGGAGAACTTGGAGGAGCTAGAAGATGAGGGTCGGAACTGCCTGGAGAACCGCTTGAATTGCTGGAGGACCTTCCAGAGTCAACAGAACCGTTGTCAGACTCTTCGCCATAGTCCGGGTCACTCGAGCCACCAGCTGAAGCACTCAAGTTTCCGTCATCACCTTTCCGCCATGAGAGCCAGATCCGTCGACGGCCAGGGTATCACCAGGGGGGAGTGTACTAAATATAGTGACGGTGCTCCCTGCTGTTACGAACTCATGAGCATTCATCAACACTAGCAGTATCACACATGGTGGGTGTATGGTGGTGGGGGTGTGGTTCAATGTGGTGTAGGCACTGGCGAAACTGTGACAGGCTTGTAGAGATCGCCGTTGTTGTGAGAGTCGTAATGCCTGCAATTGCGCCAGTGACAGAGCTGAAAGCTGTGGAACTCCAGTTGGAGAAGCCACTGCTGTATGGATAAGAGGGGTGACGGTAGCAAGCCCAGGGGCAGTAGAGCTGCTGTTGAAGAAGAGAACAGTCGTTAACGCGTGTAGCAGTTGGCATCGGTGTCAGTAACAATTGCAGTACCTACGGTAGAGACAGTCGCACTGCTGGTCGTGACACAGCCTTGGGCAACTCACACAAGCTACTGTAGTCAGGGATGGTGCTTGTGATTGTTTCGCTGCCTGATGTTGAATCCGTAACGGTGGTTGTGAAAATAACACCACTGCCGGTAGCCAGAGGAAGTGGGATAGTTGCAATCTGCTTGTAGGAGCTGCCTCTATTATCTGTGAGAGTGGAAGTGTATTCAGTGGATCTTGTCACAGTCTCTGTGGCGATGTGGGATGCAATGACTCGCTCGTCGTAGCTGCCATAGGAATCGCGAAAGAGTTTCATTCCAGCTGTTCCTCCTGGAACTGGAAGAGTAAAGGTAGGGGTGGCAGCGACCTGTTCGTAAGGCCCACGGTCAGGGTTGGGAGGGTGGTAGTTCCCAGGATGTTTGTGTACGTCGGGGCAGGTAGAATGACACCAACCTGAGTCAATCCATAGCCATTGGGAAGGCCATTGGTATTGTGCCACTTTTTGTCTTCGAAACTGTATGTGATTACACCCTCGAAACGCTCGCAGTAGCAACCCAGGAGTACTACGAGTGGTTACAAATGGATTAATTTCTGCTACTCTTGATACAATCATTGTGGATGTAGGCTTGTTATTATTTTATAGACATGTCTTGGTATTAGGACACACGGTCGCTGCGCGGTGCTACTCGTGAGACACTTGTGGCATTTCTCAAGTGCCGTGAAGACAGAGAAGCAAATGCGTCTCGCAGGTATCTCATGGGTATCTCCTGACGCGCCCTATTTGGTCACTATGGGGTACGTGAGCTGGCTTTCAGGTCCGCTGGGCTTCGGAGAGAAAATCATGTGATGCCAGTAGAACACGTCTACTGGTAGCCTGGATCCCCTCTCTACCAACGACATAGCCGCCTCCCCGTGCGGCAAGCGATAGTGCCACAGCGCTCCCCGTCCGCTTTTGTTCCTGGCTTGTGCCTCTCGCGCTCAAAATGTTTCTCTTTGTGCTCGGCTATCGTCATACTCACGCCGGTTCGCCACCTTCCCTCTGGTAATTGTGTTCAATACCCGTGAGGCGTGTCTCTTTGTGACTTCTAGAACAAGGACACGGGCAGTGTTGTTGGGCAGCCGTGGCACTGCGAGATCTATTCGCGGCGACCTGTCGCGGTGTGTTGATGGTGTTTGTCTTCGGTTGTGAGTCGTGTCTGTGTCCAGTTTGACAGCGCTCGGTACTTGCGATGTGGTGGATAGTGGGTGTTCCGTGGGCGAACTGTCTATGCTGTGAGCGGGCATGGACATGACTGATGATAATTATGGTGTGTCGTGCGTGTGGGTACGCGCAGCGCAGACAGACGAAACGGGAATGAATACGCGAGCCCCGTGGGGCTGTCGTGCTTAATATTCGCCATCTGGAAGATGTTGACATTCTGGGGCACTCTCAGGAAGCCTTGTGCATCCTAAGAGTCTTTCGCCTCCTTCAATGATGAAGGCGTTTTTGTTGCTGCCTGCAGAAGTTGCGAGGCGAAGTATTAGGGTCCGAGGGACCTACTTGTGGACGAATGTTTAGAGGTGTGGTTGTTTCGGGTCGCATTGATACTAGGGATAGAGTAGTGAGCTGATTCTCGAAGCCCCACGCGTCGCGTCGTTACTGAGCGTGTATAGTATTTGAGGCTCAGGATCGACAGGGTTGGCAGAGGAGTGTACAAGTACTTGTTTTTGTGATTGATCTCAATGTGGTGGATGTGTTGACGTCAAAATGGTGCTGGTGTTGAGCCTTCGCATTTTCACTTGAAATTAGAGGAGCTTTATGGAGTGCATATGAATTGACCATGCAGATGTGTTGGACCGGATGAGTATCAACTGAGCAAACTTGCACTACCTGAGCATGTGAAGACACCGATTCACACACAAACTTGTGAACTACACGTGGACATCGTAAGCATGCCAGGTTGAATGATACTCATGGGTCGCGACGCCATTTCACCTCCACCCCGTAAACTCCGAAACTCCGAAACCTAAATAACGCGACTACACGACGTGCTTCCGCTGGTCGCGAGTTCGAAACCCGCGCAGACAAAATTAATACCATACGCTGACGGGGTGAAGTACAATACCGGTACTCCGTACATATGGTGTGGTGTCGCTCTTCGATGAGCTCATCACTAAGAAACTTCTTGCAAGACTCTTGAACTTCAGATCTACCCCGGTATGCCAAAGGCCCAGCTTTCGATAGTACCAGTCAGGGTTGCCGCATTGCGCAGCACATGAATTTTCTCAAAACACAGACCTCGGGAGATCCGGCATCGTCGGACTCCCACCCGGCCCGACCGACCCGTTCTGGAGCTGCTGAGATGTCCATTGTGGTGATGTGTATGAATCTCTCGACCCTGCACCATGAAATAAGTGGGGTCACGCGTCAAGCTTCGGTGTTTTGATCTCGCGTTGGCGGCCTGATCACATATCGTAGTGGTGTAGCTAGCGGCCAGTATTGTTAAAAGAATAATTTTGTCGCCGACGCTACGATAATGGGTCGTTGGGTGAGGTGATACCGTTATTTGTGCCTTTGGTGCAAACTGGGTCGCTCGCCTGGCCACAGACACGCTCCTGTTACTGTTGAATGGAATAACCTTGACGTGGGTGATTACCATTCGAGGGACAAATTCACCAGTGTGTATGAATTTGGTCAACCTGATGCCGTGCTCAGTCGAGCTCCCCACTAGGGTGCTTAGCCTCTCCTGACGAGTCTCTCTGATAGAGAGCAGAGGCTGGTTATCGGAACGTCCTCCCAGTAAGTGATATGTAAGTCGTTAATGTATTTGTTATATAAGTTTTACTTTATTCAACAGTTACTGCAGAGAGGCGCTTCTCAAACAGATAGGTCAGTCAGCCGAGTCGCAAACGTGAATGACGTGGTTCTGTTATACAAGAAAAAGGTCAGGGAAGGGATGATTACGAGAAAGGGAAAGGAGAGAGGTCATTTGCTAAATACGATCGCCTGGATCTTGACGACTTGAAGGTCCAGACCTTGGTAGAGAAGATCCTGGGAGATTAAGCCTGGATTTGCTCCCTGAGGGTGGTATGGGCGAAGCTGTTGCAGGCTTTGTCGAGAGAGATGAGAAAGACGACTTCTAAAACTCCTTCGACAAGTCTGTGGAGAGCCAGCTAGAAGAGTTGATGAAAATCGAGGACTTGAACGATGAGAGAATTCAAGCACAAATGGCAGCAGTCAAAAGTGCAGCTAACGAAAAGGCCCGGCAGAACCGATCACGCACACCTGAGCCAGCGAGTCCAATGCAGAATAACTCTCCCCTCGCCAGTCTCGTCAGTCCTCAGGGAGCAATTTGCCCTGTCAGTCCTGTGAGAGTTCCCTCTTCGCTTCACATAAGACTCCGTAGCCCAGACACTTATGTGGACTCTGTGTCGGTTGCCAGAGGTATGCCAGGTGCGCGAGGAAGAAGTGGAAAAAGGAATAATGCTAGAGATCGCGGCGGAGCCAGTGTGCTGGGTCCAACTACCCACCCAAGTATCCGAGTTGCTATCCATCGAGCTTCACCTGTCACATAGCACTGTGATGGACTCCAAGACTCAATGCTCTCTCTCCGGAAAGCCCCGGAGCCAGTAACAAAGCCAGATTCCGTGACCTGCGCAGAAAATGCTCTACAAACAAACATGGAGCCAGCAGCAGGGAATCATTCTGAGGCTGCTTGTCAACCCGTCAGAGAGGCAGCATCTCAGACTCTCCACGAGTCTCCCGTTCGGCGCGCTTCCCTGCCACCTCCAGAAACGGTCTCCGAGTCTGCTGTGCGGCCCAAGTCTTTGACACAGCTTTCGCATGAGCCGAGGGCAGATCCAGGTCCAGATCCGGGATCTAACCGGCAACTCGACACATCGTACCTGCTGCATGACCGACAGCGGGACACATTTGAGTCTGAGTCGGGGTCCAGCCAAGAGCGAGGGCTGGAGCAGCCTCGACCAGTCACTCACAATGACGACTGCGACGACATGCTCTTGGTGGTAGACAGTGAAGAAGATGGGGAGGGCCCCCGGTTCCTGCGACACGTGCTAGACAGCCAGCCGTGAGAAATCCGGTAGCCAAACAAAACCCAGCAGCGCGAAAGCCAGCAGCAACAAGATCCCGAGTAACACGGGCTACCTCAGAATCGACTGTGGAGCCAACTGACCAGACGAGATCCAGGGCGAGAACTCGGAATTCTCGGGCGGCCACGGAGCCAGCTGAACAGCCCACAGGCAAGCCAAGAACGCGTGCAGCTCGAGCGGCTTCGAAGTTGGCTGACAAGTCTGTCTCTTCCAATCAGCACCACGACACTAGTCCCCGTAGATAACAACCAAGAGAGGAGAGGTGACCGCCTAGCTCTGTAATGAATACACAGAGTTGTTGAGCAGGTAGGAGTGAAGGCGAGAGTGCCGTAGATTGAGGGAGAACCCACACTGGCGCGACGAGCTATTGGACGGCAACAAAAGTCGTTATGGGTGAGGCGGGTGCGACAAGAGGAAGATGAAGAAGGGATGAGATGCTTCCGAGAAGAAAGAAGGGTGACACCACCAGTAGCGTCGTGGATGACGTGCCTTTACTGCTTACCCCAACCATGACAATCTGTCCAATGATCTGGGCTAAGAGGGACTGGGGGATCAGGAGGATGTCGCGGGCGTCGAGGGAAGAGGGACGAAGTGCTTTTGAGCACGACTGGCCGAGAGAGCAGAGGACACTGAGTGGATGGACGAAGAAAGCTGTTAGGGTTAGTAACCAACAAAGAAACGGTGAGAAGGAAACAGAAGACTCACACCAAGAAGAGGTCCCACTAGAAGCAAAAGCCGGTGTTGGCTGGCGTTGGTAAATGGTGGGCCTGTCGCGTGTCCGAAGTGAATGTTGGTGCCGTTGCGGTAGTAGAGAGCGAATGGCCCGTATCACCGCCATGGGCCTTGAGAAATGACCAGATGAATGGCGTCGGTGTCCAGTAGGGTGAGATGGAAGCGGTTGAAGCCCAACGAGCGCAATGTGGAACACAGAACGAATCTGAGATACCAAGTGTAGGGCCCTATGTCAATGGCGGCCTGTGTTAGTAGTGAAAAGTATGAAAATCGAGTGCCGTCAGTGTAACGACAGTCAAGCAGTTCGTCAACGGACTGGTGCACATGCAGGCGTTGTGAGAAGAAGGGCAGAGAGTTGTCGGGGCTTCTGAGCACTCTTGCCTTCTCTCTCATGGCGCAAGCGGCACTCGAAGAATGGGGGAATACTCACAGTGTGGGCGAGGGTTAGGTGGTTGGGGTGTGGGTCGGCAGAGCGGCACATCCACACACTGAGAGAGAGGGAGATGGTGTGTGGGTCTGTGCGTGATGCTGGGCGACGGTCAGATGGATAGGCATCAACCGTAGCATATGTGTGTGAAGGCGAGAAGGGGCATTGCTCGTGACGGCGAAGAAGCGGGAAGGCGGTTCGGTAGTGGCTCTCTGTGTTGGCATCTGAGTTTTTTGAAGAGTGAGGATGAAGAAGAAGAGAGAGATGGGAGGGTCTGGGCTGCATATATAGAGTATGATTCCTGTTTGTGTAACTCATGCAGCCTTCCGAATTGGGCTAATCAATAACAAGACATTTGGAAATAAGGTGATGTGGAGATAACCACCTGGGTAAGTTGGCGGGCTGCATGGGACTTGCATACAAAAAGTGCGGCAAGCACCGGGGGCGACTGAGAACACTTCGTTCGCGCGGAGAACAGTCACGTATGAATCAGGGCCACTTTAAATACCCGTTTACAGTCCAATGGAGAACCCGTCAGGTCTCACAGATGGGCTTCTACCACCCAGCCCTGTTTGGCAGCCTATCAAGGTTTAGGTTCTTATTGCTGAATAGAAAACCTCTATTCAAGGTGTGTTAGGAAATCCCTCAGGAGTGAGGATATTTCCCTAGGCAGATGGTGTGCTCTACCCCAGTCCTCCAAGAGTGTAGGCAACCCCATAAGGAATCTCTCCGACTGGAGAGTGGGGTTGTGGTGTCGGAACAACCCCTAGCAAGTGATGTGTAAGTCGTTAATGTATTTGTTATATAAAATTATCCTTTATTCAACACTTATCAGTAGCCGAGGCAACGTGGCGAGAGACACAGTGGAGGACTTTTCTTTTACGGACCATCTCGGACACGTGTCGCTGGTGAATAGTGCTGTGGTAATCATGCAAAATTAAAAGGCTACTACCATAAGAACAGAATTACACTGCTTGCAGGACAGCATTACTAGCTGTGACCCACATGGGCTCTAGAGGTGCAGCAACGGAGACATGTATCGAACGAGAACTTCAAATAAATGCAGCGGCTCCTTCCCATGCTTTTGAAGACAGTTTTTCGTTATGAACTGGTCAAATCTCAATGATTCTTTTGGGTGGCGAAGTGAGTCATATCTCGCCTCGGCTTTGTGACTCACACAGCCAGACCCGTCTCGTGA
>ULGU01000004.1:2463739-2645233 GCA_900519015.1 Yarrowia osloensis | reverse complement strand
AATTCACCTAATCCTCAATAGATAAACAGGTTCGGTCAGGTACATCCTCATCAGAGGTTCGCTGCCTACTCCTTGGAAACGACTGCTCATGCGCTGGCTCTCACTGCTCTTCGGACTTACTGGTAACTGGCTGGCCTCGGCCCTTGGCCCTGGCTCCTTTGGCTGCGTCTGCGCTCTTGCACGGGCATAAATAGCTCTTATTGCGCTCTGGACTTAGTGGCTGGAATGGCGACATGCTCTTATCGCCTTTCAGGACTTAATGGCATGGGTCACGCTCTCACGGCGTCGACGCCTTGCCTTGTAGGACTTACGGGCTCATGCACGTGACGTTGGAGCTGGCTGTGGCTCAATGGCTCTACTCTGGCTCAATGGCTCAGGTGACTCTTACTGCCTCTTGGGACTCACTGGCTGCTGACGGGCATTTGGCACTTATTGCACGCTGTGGACTTACCGGCTCTTTGCTCGCGTCGTGACCTGGATTTGGCACTTATTGCCCCATGGGACTTACTGGCGCTGACTCAGGTATCTGTGGCTCTGGCATTCGCTCTGACTTGGGCGTATCAGCTCGGGCTCTCTTGGCTCTCAATCTGCACTTATTGCCACGTAGGACTTATCGGCTGAACTGAGGCGGCTCTGGCTTATAGCTCTGGCTCTTGAAGCTCTGGCACTGGCATGTAGCTCTGGCACTGGCTGTCCTTGACCCTGAGGGTGTCCGCCATNGACTTACCGGCTCTTTGCTCGCGTCTGTGACCTGGATTTGGCACTTATTGCCCCATGGGACTTACTGGCTCTGACTCAGGGATCTGTGGCTCTGGCATTCGCTCTGACTCGGGCATTTCAGCTCCGGTGACTGGCGTATCAACTCGGGCTCTCTTGGCTCTCAATCTGCACTTACTGCCTCGTGGGACTTACCGGCTCGACTGAGGCGGCTCTGGCCTATAGCTCTGGCTCTTGTGAAGCTCTGGCACTGGCATGTAGCTCTTGGCACTGGCTGTCCTTGACCCTGAAGGTGTCTGCCAAGCAGATCTTTGCTCTAGAATGCGTCTCAGCTCAGCATCACAGCTGGCTTCTCGGCGACTGGCAGCTCTGGCGTCTCAGCTTGGCTCTTCAGTTCTAGGCGGATATCTCGACGGGAATTTCACCCGCGAGCAAACAGGACTTTCACCTGAGAGTATCGAGTATCTCAATGAGTCTCTCGTGTCTCGTTTCCGTCGGTGGCTCTGGCTTTGCTGGCTCAACGACTCAGCTTAGGCTCTGGCTCTTGGTCTGGCGGCTCACTGACTGGCAGGATTCACTTGGCTCGTGACACGTCACGGCGGTCTGTGTGAATTTATGGACTCGACAAGGAGGTCAACCCGAAGGATTTATTGACTCTTCTCTAGCANGCTCTTGGTCTGGCGGCTCACTGACTGGCAGGATTCACTTGGCTCGTGACACGTCACGGCGGTCTGTGTGGATTTATGGACTCGACAAGGAGGTCAACCCGAAGGATTTATTGACTCTTCTCTAGCGGTCAACCAGAAGACTCTTGGCCAGGTCAAAGTACTCGCATCTGGACTGGACTCGCTGAAAGAACAGCTCAATCGCCCAATCAGAAGCTGTCGCACTCGGCTGATGCATCTTTCGACGCGTCATAGCCTCAACCGACAAAAGGGCTCGTGCGAAACGCGTCATCACCCAATGGGCTCGTGCGAAACGCGTCATCACCCAATGGGCTCATGCGAAATCGCGTCATCACCCGACAAGTCAACGGACGTCGCACAAAGCTATCCTCATTGTCTCAAATAAACANGTCAACCAGAAGACTCTTGGCCAGGTCAAAGTACTCGCATCTGGACTGGACTCGCTGAAAGAACAGCTCAATCGCCCAATCAGAAGCTGTCGCACTCGGCTGATGCATCTTTCGACGCGTCATAGCCTCAACCGACAAAAGGGCTCGTGCGAAACGCGTCATCACCCAATGGGCTCGTGCGAAACGCGTCATCACCCAATGGGCTCATGCGAAACGCGTCATCACCCAATGGGCTCATGCGAAATCGCGTCATCACCCGACAAGTCAACGGACGTCGCACAAGGCTATCCTCATTGTCTCAAATAAACAGGCATCTCAGCCCTCGTTGTATGACAGGTTTGCTTCTCAGCCCGCTTCTCAGCAGGCTATACCGCACCTTCCGTCTGGCAGAATGGCACCGAATCTTGAGCAGGTGCAACTACTCGGAGACTGGCCCGAATCTGCTGTTTTGAAGGGGACCTGACGGGGTTTATATATTGGTTGGGAGCGTCCTGTGAGTTACACAGAAAGAGCTGCGTGGCAAACACAACAAAGCATTGATGTGCATTCCAATCTTAATTGCCACATACTGTATTCTATCTCCTGCGTTCCAGCCCGATTTCACGCGTGCTTTCGGAGCGTGAAGAGGCTCCTTGGAGTCAGCTTTTCGAGTGAAAAAATACATTATTTGAATGCTCAGAATTCTTGGCTTCTCGTGGTGCTCTCAGTTTTAGTCTGACATGAAGTCAGCGGTCAGAATGTCACGTTTAAGCTTTCTGATTATCGGAGATGCCCACAAATGCACACATTGACTCTCGCAGGTAAAACTTTGTCGCAGCAGAACGCACTCGAAAAGGTTCGAATGCACAGGCAGGCTGCGAGATTTGGGGTCGGTGGGAACAAAGTCCGACGATAAGGGTCCGGCCGAACTGCCTCGAGAACCGCTCGAATTGCTGCAGGACCATCCAGAGACAACAGAACCAGGCCCTTCGTCACAGTCCGGGTCACTCGGGCCACCAGCTGAAGCGTTGAAGTTTCCATCATCACCTTTCCGCCATGAAAGCCAGTTCCTTCGACGGCCAGGGTGTTACCAGGGGGAACAGTGCTAATTATCGTGGCAGTGCTCCCGGCTGTAACGGACGAGTTCGTAACGACTCATGAGCCTTCATCCACACTACAAGTAGCAGTAACGCACACGGTGGGTGTGTGGCGGTGGGCGTGTGGTTTACGGTGGTGTAGTAACCGCCGAAACTTTAGAGATCGCCGTTGTTGTGAGAGTCACAGTGCCTGCAATTGCGCCACTGAGAGTGTTTGTGGAGACGATGGCTTTAGAGAAGACTACAAGTAGCTACAGTAAGGTGAGAGTGACAGAGCTGAAAGCGGTGAAGCTCCAGCTGGAGAAGCCACCGCTGTTAAAGAATGGGGGTGACGGTAGCAATCCCAGAGGCAGTAGAGCTGCTGTTGAACAAGAGAACAGTCGTTATCCGTCTGTAGCAGTTGGCATCGGCGACAGTGTCAATTGGAGTACAGTACCCGCGGTCGAGACAGTCGCACGGCTGGTTGTGGCACAGCCTTGGGCAACTCACACAAGCGTTTCAGGGATAGTGCTTGTGATTGTTTCGCTTGATTGTTTCTCTGCCTGATGTTGAACCGGGAACGGTGGTCGTGGAAATAACACCACGACCGGTGGCCAGAGGAAGTGGGATAGCTGCAATCTGCTCGTAGGAGCTGCCTCTGTTTTCTACGAGAGTGACAGTGCCTTCAGTGGATCTTGCCACAGTCTCTGTGGAGGTCTGGTTTGCAATGACACGCCCGTCGTACAAGTAGCTGCCATTGGAATTGCTGAAGAGTTCCGTTCCAGCTGTTCGTCCTGGAACTGGAAGAATAAGGGTGGCAGTGATCTGTACCCTTGGGTCTAGTTACATGTGGATTAATTTCTGCTACTCTTGATACAATCATTGTGGGTAGGCTTGTTATTACTGTATAAACGTGTCTTGGTATCAGGACAGACGGTCGCTGCGCGGTGCCACTCGTGTAACACTTGCGGCGTATCGCAAGCGTCACGAAGCCAGAGAAGCAATACATCTCGTAGGTATCCCGTGGGTACTGTATCTCCTTAGGCGCCCCCCCTTGATCATGATGGGGTACGTAAGCTGGCTTTCAGGTCCGCAGTGAATGCCGGGCTTCGGAGAGAAAAGGCATGTGATGCCAGTAGAAGACGTCTGTTGGTAGCCTAGATCCCCTCTCTACCAACGCCGTAGCCGCATCCGCGGGCGGTCCAACATGAGCGCCACAGCTCTCCCCGGTCGCTGTTGTTCCTTGCTTGTGCCTATCGTGCTCAAGATGTTTCTCTTTGTGTTCGGCTATCGTCATACTCACGCCGGTTCGCCACCTGACCTCTGGTGTTTGTGTTCAACGTGGGGCGTGTCTCTTTGTGACTCGTAGAACAAGGATGCGGGTAGTGTTGTGGGCGCGCCGTGTATCGTATCGTAGCCGGCAGTGCCTTTCTGATAGGTCGGTGACGTGATACTGTGAAATCTATTCGCGGTGACATGACGCGGTGTGTTGATGCTGTCTGTTTTCGGTTGTGAGTTGTGTCTGCGCCCAGTTTAACAGCGCGCGGTGCTTGTGATGTGAATGATAGTGCGTGCTCCGAGGGCGGGCTGCCTATGCTGTGAGCGGCGTGTGCTGTGAGCGGCGTGTATGCTGAGGGGCACGGACATGACTGGTGAAATGGTGCGTCGTGCGTGTGAAAGAGTGTTGTGGTCAGCCTGTGGCAACAAGGCCTCAGTTAGAATATTAACTACTACGCGCAGCGCACACAGACGGAACGGGAATAAATACGCGAACCCCATGGGGCTGTCGCGCTCAATACTCACATTTAGAAGAGGTTGACACGATGAGACACCCTCAAGAAGCCTTATTCATCCGAAGAGTCTTTCGCCTCCTTCAATGATGGAGGCGTTTTTGTTGCTGCCTGCAGAAGTTGCGAGGCGAAGTATTAGGGACCGAAGGACCTAGACGAGTGTGTAGAGGTGTGAATGGTTCGGGTCGCGTTGGAACTAGGGATAGGGTAGTGGGCAGATTCAAGCTCCACGCGTCGCGTCTCCCCTTTGTTACTGGGCGTGGACAGTATTTAGGGCTTCAGTTCGACAGGGTTGGCAGAGGGGCCTAATTGTGGTTGGGCTCAATGTGGCGGATGTCTTGACGTCGAAACCCGCACAGACAAAATCGATACCAAGGGCCGACTTTCCAAGGAGGACATAGAGCGAGTGGTGAACGACGCTGGGAAGCACAAGGACAAAGACGAGAAGGAGGCTGCTCGAATTGCCGCCAAGAACGGTCTGGAGTCCTACACCTACTCTCTGAAGAACACTCTCTCCGAAGAGAAGTTCAAGGAGAAGGTGGACGAGGCCGAGCGAGAGAAGCTTGAGAAGGCCATCAACGAAACCATTGAGCTCCTCGATGCTACTCAGTCCGGAGCTACTGAAGAGTACTCTGACAAGCAGAAGGAGCTCGAGAGTGTTGCCAACCCCATTCTGATGAAGTTCTACGGAGCTGAGGGTGGTGCTCCTGGTGGAATGCCTGAAGGAGGCATGCCTGGAGCTGGAGCCGCCCCGGGTGGTGGAGAACGTCCCACCGTAGAGGAGGTCGACCAAAGGTCTACAATAGTGGGCCCTGCTATATATAATTAAAAGTATTTATTGACTGAATCAAGCTGTAGATTGAATTTCTGTTAGATATGTAGCACTACTTGCCGGGGGCAGGGAGCTGGTTAGGATCGGCTAGTTTGGCCCAGCACTCATTGTAGCGCTCCTGGAGTTTGTGGCTGGTCTCGACAGCGAACTTGGTCACTCCCATCATAAACATGCTTTCAAACATGAAAGCCATGGATCCTTGGCCGACAAAGGCAGGCTTCAGGGCATCTGACCCATCGGGAAGAAGGCCTGGAGTGGGTTTGAGCTTCTCAGTGGCTCCCACGTATGTGTCAGCGTCAGGACCGTGGGGGGCGAAAACGTTGTGCAAAGAGGCTCCTCCAGGGGCAAAGCCGTCACCAGCCTTGGCATCGTAGTCTCCGGAGATGAGGCCCATGAACTCGGACATGCAGTTTCTGTGGAAGTAGGGCGGTCGGAAAGTATGATCTGCGCACAGCCATCTTGGAGGGAAGATGACGAAGTCAGCGATGGCAGTTCCAGGGGTGCTGGACTGGCACGTAAGAACTGTGAAGATGGAGGGGTCAGGGTGGTCATACGATACAGAGCCAATGGTGTTGTATCTGCCCAGGTCATACTTGTAGGGGTAGTAGTTTCCGGTCCATGCAACAACGTCGAAGGGGGTATGGTCCTGTACGCACTCGTGGAATGAGTGGTTGAACTTGAAGATCATGGTCCACTCGTCGGTCATAGAGGCTTCGCTAGTATCGTAGGAAGCCTTGGGTGCCAGGAAGTCTCGCTCGTTAGCCAGTGAGTTGGCTCCAATGGGGCCTCGGTCGGGGATTTCAAAGTGGCCATCAAAAACCTCCAGGATGTAGCCTCTCATCAGCTCGGAGGAGTTGCCGCTTGCCTGCTTGACGTTGAAGCGCACTCCTCGAGGAATTACGCAGATCTCGTTGGGTCTGACGTGGAGAAAGCCGAACTCGGTCTGAATGTCGAGCTCGCCACACTGAGGCACAATGAGGAAGTCGCCATCACCGTTGTAGAGAACCTCCTTCTCCATGGGAGCATTAGCTGCATAGATGTAGATGGCCATTCCGTGCTTCTGGACAGGGGTTCCAGAGCCACCCAGAGCTCGGATACCCTGGACAAATGTGGTCTTCTCACGCTCGCAGTAAGCACCGTCGGTACCGGGGAGGCCGTTGGCGATCACACTCTGCAGGTCAAAGGGAGACCATCTCATCTGGTTGGGCAGGTAGTCGAGTTCTTTGAGTTCGTCATAAGGGTGCACCAGCCGAGTGCTCTTCTTGAAAGGTCGATGGACAACGCTGGGTTTTCGTCGGTAAACCCATGCCTGGAAGTTGTTTCGTCGAGGGGCAGTAAAGGCAGTGCCGGAGAGTTTTTCGGGGTACAGACCAAAAGGGGTCTTTTGAGGCGAGAACTGGCCTACAGGAAGGGCGCCCTTGACAGCCTCTGTGTCGTGATGGGACTGGAAGCCGCTCTGGTACTCGTACTTGTCGGCGTTGTCGAAAGTCGTTTGAGGCATTTCGTTAAGGGGTGGGATCTGTAGATTGCGTCTTTATTTTTGCTATTCGGGGCTCTGTTACACTATATAAGCTATCCTCCACTCTGTGCCCTTCGCTATGGGTCGAGTTGGGCTTACTGGATAAGGTTCCCTGATAAATGAGGGGAACGTCTAATCGTGCAGGTTCGGAAAAACACGGTAATAGATGGGTTCGTTTTTCAGGGGTAGATTAGGTAAATTAGCACCGCAGATGATATTATATCGATCTCGTAAGATCAGCTCGACATATCAATATTCGCCCATTTCTGTGTACCCCTTACCGTCCGGTTGCCGGCTATTGACATCACGTGAAAAGAGGGGCCGGTTATGGGTGGACAAAGGCTAGCGTGCATGATGAATGTAAAAGACCTGTACCCCACAGAACGGAGGCCCCATAAAGCCGTTTGGACGGATTATTATGGAGCAAAGTTATAATTACAAGAGGTGCACTACGGCACTGGGCCCATCTTACAATCTCTTCATTCGCACCATAAACTATGTTCACAATTGATAACATTCCCTTCGGCATTGTCAGCATAAACGGCAACTCTCCAACCATCGCCACCATAATTGAGGGCTGGGTTTACGATCTACGAGCCCTTGGCGATTCGCAGCTGTTCCAAAACATCCCTGGGGTGCCTGCCGCTCTTAAGAGCTCCACTCTGAACGACTTTGCGGCTCTGGGAAATGAAGCTACGGTGGCTCTGAAAAAGGAGCTGCGAGAGTTTGTATCCAGAGATACGGCCCACCAAACGCCATGCGTCTTTTCCGAGTCGAAAATCACTGCCTTTCATCTCCCGTTCCATATCCCCGACTACACTGATTTCTACGCGTCCAAGGTGCATGCGACAAATGTGGGAGTGCTCTTCAGAGGAAAGGAAAACGCCCTTCAGCCCAACTGGGTCCATCTCCCTGTAGGCTACCATGGCAGAGCATCGTCAGTGGTGGTTTCGGGAACTGACTTTTTGCGTCCTCAGGGCCAGATTGCCAACCCTGGCTCCGGAGCTCCTGCCGTGGCTCCCTGCAAGAAGATGGACTACGAGGTGGAGCTGGCGTGCTTCATTGGAAAGCCAAACAAGATGGGACAGCCTATTCCGGTGGAAGACGCACATAAGCATATCTTCGGGTACGTGGTCATGAACGACTGGAGCGCCAGAGACATTCAGGCCTGGGAATACGTGCCTCTGGGACCCTTTCTGGGCAAGAACTTTTGTACGTCTATCTCTCCCTGGGTTGTGACACCGGATGCACTTGTCGGCGCTGAAATTGAGCTCACCAGAGACGCCGAAGATCCCCCCTTAGCGCCGTACCTTGACGGAGGTAAACAGATTTTCGATATTGACTTTGAGGTAGCGGTCAACGACAAAAAGGTGGGCGTGTGCAACTCAAAAGACCTTTACTGGTCTTTCCCTCAAATGATCGCCCACCACACAATCGGGGGGTGCCCTCTAAGCACTGGAGATCTGCTGGGATCAGGCACTATTTCCAGCACCGGCGACTCTGGAGATGCCCTCACAACCGTGGGCTCCCTACTGGAGGCTACGCACAATGGCACGCGGCCAATTGACGGACTCTCCTTCCTTAAAGATGGTGATGTCGTCACAATCTCAGCCAAGGCCAGAAACGGCATTGATCTAGGCTCCTGCACGGGAGCTGTTCTACCTTCTTCTAACTAAATAATACTAAATAATACCAACATGTACCTGTTATTAGTCCTTAATATATTGGCTATCGCATATCTACAGACTTATTAGGGTCCATCATCTCTGACCCTCCTAGCGTTGCCCGAAACCCCTCTCAGGATCCAAAACTTGAAGATGGGAACGAAAACCGCCAGATCTTGAGACAGAGAAATGGCGAAGATAGACATGGCATCGCAGAGACCGATATGAGCAAGTAAATCAAAGGCATCCCCTTGAGGGTGTCCCACAACCTGGCTGAAGCTGTAGCAAAATAGCGCCAGGCTGGTCAGGTAGAAGACAACAGATACCATGCGAAACACGCGGGACTGGTTGTACTCTCGTCGGGAATCAGAATCGGGAATAAACTTGCGGATCCTAACGTAGGTATCAGTCTTTTTCACGTCGAAAAACGGAGACCGCAGCTCCTCTCGCAGAGGAACGAACGACTCCTGGTATCTCGAGTATCTCCAAGCGGTCTTGATTCGACTTTTGACGGTATCTCTGCTCTCTAGATCGACCACGAGCGTCTTGTGTCGATTGGGTATCAAAAGCAATGGGAAGAATATGAAGAAGAGGATGATCTGGATGCCGGCGACGGGGAACGCCCACGGAGAGTTGAGGCGTGCAAACAGGTTGGAGAAGTCTGTCAGCTCGGACCGGATGAGAGAGAAGAACGGGGCAGTGAAGGCACGCGCTAGGTTGTTGAGCGAACTAAGGGTGGTTGCCCTAGGGTCTTCCTCAACCACGTGAAGCTCGCAGGTGTTGCCATCCTTGGTTATCTTGCCACCGATGCAGCGGAGTCCATGAGACAGCCGCGACAAAGAGAGGTTCCGAGAAAGACTTCTTGAAAAGGTGCTTCTCTTTTCGCTGATTTGGGTGAACTCTGGAATCACCTCCTGTCTCCAACGAGACACGCAGATAATCTTGAAGTGTGGCAGGCCGTCGTTCTCATCCATCGCTTTGGAACTGGAGGCGTTTCCAAAGCCAGCAACAAAGACAAAGTAATCTTTGAGCAGAAACAGGAACTTGGACCGTGACCTGCTCTTTGGAAGCGCCACGTAATCCGTGACATTGTAGTGGCAAATGTACTTGGCTGTGTCGTTGGCCACATTAGCCACAATCAAAATAGACATGTGGTTGGACATGACCACAAGCACGGCAATGTGGTAGCAATGTGAGGCGATCATCACTTGGGTGACCTCTAGCCTTAAATCGTAAGGCGGAACTTGATCGGGATTCATCCTCAACTGCCTCTCGTGGAACCTCAGAATGGAGTCGAATGGGATGATGTGGTGTCTGTGGTTCTGGCTGGTTGCAGGCCCCAAATCGCTGTTCTGAAACGGTCGCAAGGAGTATCCGATGAAGCCCTCCGAAGACACCCAGGCAACAAGACATTGGCTGATAGTCAGGTCGAAGGACTCTCTGTCGGTTTCGTACACCCAGCTGGGAATGCCACTCCAGTAGTACGTCACATTGAGCAGGCGTCTCTCCGAGAACACATCCCCAATCTCAATCTGAGTGACGTATTCAGATGGCACAGCTGTGTCGGCTTGGCTGTCAAGTGGGGACTGCATCTCATCACGGTCAGCTAGCGTCTCACAGATGGACAATCGGCGTCGCGTTTCCATTGCCTGCCTCGACGGAGCAGCTCCAGCCCCCTTGCTGTGGTGGTATTGTCCGACCAATCCGCTGTTGTATCTGAAGGTATCGGTTTTGTTGTATGGCACGGATTCTCTGGGAATGACGAATTCACGCGACGGGTGGTTGAGGATCCGGTTTTGCATGGCCTGCATCGCGTCCTTGTCGGACGCAATCTTGCCAAACTCGCTTGGTGTGTCGATGAACCGGGATGTTTGTACCAGTGGGTGGACTGTGAACTGGAAGGGTTGGTCTGCGGAGAACGCGGCGGTGGAGGCAGGAAGTGTGGAGTGCCTTGGTTGTTCCTTTTCTGCGGCTCCTGGCAGGTTGTATTGTGACTTTGGTAGAATGAAGTCCCGTGGAGAAGGCGATCCCAGTGGCGGTTGGGGTGGCGCATCATCTGAGTGCTGGTAGTCGACCTCAACGGGGTTTGTGACTGAGGGCATTAGCAGCAGCTTCTTCTCGTTGTATGTGTCATGTTCGTAAAACCGGGACTTGATATCCGGAGTCGGCGCTGTCATGTTTGTGTGTCTAAGTGCACACGCCTCTATGGCAGGCTACTGTAGTGTGGGACTGTACGTGGGTGTGTTTAGACTATGGTCGGGCCAGGATATTGGATCAGCTGTCATGGTAACCGTTTGTAGATATTATGAGTAGCGACTTTGAAGGGCTTGACCTTAATAGCGAGCAGCCCGCATGCGTTGGTGAACGAGCGTGGAGGGGCAGTTTCCGTATACATACAGCCGGTCGTGACGTTATGTACTGTCTTCTTCGCATTCCCACAGCTCTTGCCCCGCCCGGTTCCTTAAGAGTCACAAACATGGGCTAATGCCACGACCTCATCCGCATCATTCCCCACGTTGAGGAACCCGGAATTGTGCATGCAGCAAAACAGGTCAGCCGCGCGTAGCTCCCAAGAAACTGGACTGGTCTTGCCGTTATCTATAGTGGAAGACATTACTTTGAAGCAGTCTGATGGCAACAGCAGTCAGAGAACCTCGGCTTATGTCTTTATTTGCTGTTATCGTCCCTCACATCTCATATATTGTGGAGGTTGCAGCTTCCGCTAGACATTGTTACATTGAATGTTGCTTTTCTCCAGTTGATAGGTTCGGCGTCTATAGGTTGTCCATGCGAGTCGGACGATCGCCACATCAATTCTTGTTCGAATTTCTACCGGTCATTCAGGTCTTTTCCTCCCAAACTACCAGCGGCAACTTGTAGCAGATGTTCGTGGTACAGTGCAGTTTCGAGCACTGTCAGCGCACGCAGCTGATCTGCAGACGACACGTCAACCCTCACCTTCACGTGGGTCTTGGGAGAAGCAGGGGAAACGGCATTTATCCTCATGAGGTTTATCCAGACCGACACCAAATAAGCTAACAGAGATGACACGATACGACCTTGCCTAAAAAAGAGTGGACATGCCTACATGCGATTTTCTTGGTCGTATCGTATACTAAACGAGTTATCTGCACTTCTTGGATACATGCCCAAAGCATCATGCAGGGTGTATATTTGGCCATGTTGGGTTCTTTGACATCATTCGGCGAAAGACGCTTGACAGATCGGGGGTGCAACACTGGTGAAATTAATTTTACGGTTTGTGCGACCCCGATAATCAGCGTGCCCGCGAAGCTTGAGACACGCATTCTTCAGATTTGGATTTGCCTCCTTTGGCATTTCCGCCGATGCAGGATGGATGATGAGCATAGCCGTCACAAGCCACTGCCCCAGTGATGGATCAGCACTACAGATATCAGTCATCTTGCGACGCGTCTCAGAACTGGCGACTGCTGTGCTGCAAAGCGCACACTCTGAATAGTACCGGTACGAGTAGCACTCTCTCTTAGGCTGGAGCTATTTTGGCACCCTAAATGTCGACCCCCTATGACCAAGGACACCATAGAGGGAATCGACCACTTGGCATATACGGAGCGGCGGTCTCACACCCATGAAACATTCCCACGCCCACAAGTTTCCAAACGAGTAATTTAATGTGAAGATAAGGTAGCAAGTCGATAGCGAAAGTGGGCTATGTATCTTTCAAGCAACCTAGGAGTGGCACTTGCCAGTGGTTTTGACACCGGGAAGCTCCACAAGGGCGGGTTCGACATTCTCAGGCGCTCGCGGCGCGGCGTATACACCCCCGGCCAAGAGCAGGATATCTACAGGCAGGTCCTGCTTCGATGAAACTTCCATCCTCTGCAGCCTGCCCGCATCACCCCTGTCATACGCGTCTGGAATGGTCTTCAAGCAGGGTAACTATATATAGATTTCCAGGTGCTGCCACTGGGACGGACTCGGGTTAGGTTCGAGACAATATTGCAGACGTGGCGAATATAGGGTGATGCGACTGTCGTGACCCAACGAGACACCAAAGACAAAGCTCGTATTTGAGGTGACGACTTGCGTCGAAAGACTAGCTGCCAGAAAAAGCGCCATTTGCTATAAATTCATCAGAGTCCGGAAATGGACCGTAATATGGGCTGCCCGCTCCTATTTGAGAGCGACCTAAAACCGTCATGGTCAGGATTCCAGAAAGGTACTCCGCTCTAAGGTTCGCTTGTTTGCTGGCATTGTGAAAAGCCAAAAAATGGTAAAGTAGCGGACGCGTGCCTCCACACGTTCTGTCTTCTTATACTCCTACACTTCGCTTCAGACACACCCTGTTCACTCACCACACACACACAACATGGTACGAAACAGTGTGCGAGTGACCCGATTCGCCATTCTGGCGGTCGTGCTCATGTTCCTTCTCTACAAGTTGAGCTCCTCGTCCGTGGACATCAGCGGCATGGTCTCCAACAGAACCAAGCCTGATCTGAACGAGTTCAAGACGGAGGTCGAAGAAACTAAGGACACAGTCGTCGAGCACGCCAAGGAGGCTGCCGGTGACGTCAAGGAGGGCGTCAAGGAGGGCGCCAAGAAGGCTGTCGACACCGCTCACAAGGTTGTTGACGCTGCCGCCGCCAAGTTCAAGCCCCTTACCGACTACCAGCGAGAAAACGCCACCTTTGTGACCCTGGCTCGAAACAGTGATCTGTGGGAGCTCGTCGGATCTATCCGACAGGTCGAGGACCGATTCAACCACCAGTTTGCATACGACTGGGTTTTCCTTAACGACGCCGAGTTTTCCGATGAGTTCAAGAAGGTGACCACCGCCATGTGCTCTGGTAAGACCCACTACGGTAAGATTGGCGAGGAGCACTGGGGCTTCCCCGACTTCATTGACCAGGAGCGAGCTGCCCGAACCCGAGAGGAGATGCGACAGAAGCAGGTCATCTACGGAGACTCCATCCCCTACCGACACATGTGCCGATACGAGTCTGGATTCTTCTGGCGACACCCCATCATGAACCAGTTCAAGTACTACTGGCGAGTCGAGCCCTCCATCAAGCTGCACTGTGACATCAACTACGACGTGTTCAAGTTCATGCGAGAGAACAAGAAGTCCTACGGCTTCACCATCTCCCTGTTCGAGTACGGCGCCACCATTGAGACTCTGTGGGAGACCACCAAGAAGTACATGCACCAGTTCCCCCAGATGGTTCACCCCAACAACTTGATGAAGTTCATCTCCGACGATAACGGAGAGACCTACAACAAGTGCCATTTCTGGTCCAACTTTGAGGTTGCCGACCTCGATCTGTGGCGAGGAGAGGCTTACTCCTCTTACTTCGACTACCTTGACCACGCCGGTGGATTCTTCTACGAGCGATGGGGTGATGCTCCTGTCCACTCTATTGGTGCTGCTCTCTTCGCTGACAAGGACTCCGTCCACTACTTCGAGGACATTGGATACTTCCACAACCCCTTCAACAACTGCCCCACCACCGAGAAGATGCGACTGGACGGCCGATGCATGTGCCAGGCCAGCGATAACTTCTCTTGGCACTCTTACTCTTGCACTGGCAAGTTCTTCGATGCCCAGGGCATGACCCGACCTGAGGGATGGGAGAAGCAGAAAAACTAAAAGAGGTTGGCTAGAGAGCGTTGACAGTAATTGCACTGGTTGTAATTATATAAGTTGAGAATTTGATTATATATAATAAGCGCGGGGATCTTAGTAGAGGTTGTAGTTGCTTGTCAAGTGGGTGGACTTATACTTGTGGTTGGTTCAGTGACACTGGAACTGGTTCTGTCGAACACCTTTCCCAGTCGCGACTATTCCTCTGAAGTCTGTCTCTGCAAGTGTATGATGGTGTGAGGCGACATGCATGAAATTACACCGCTTAGATTGCGGTTTTTAGGTGTTCCTAGTTTATGCCTTGACGGGAATGCTATAGCTAGGCTCTTTTAGAAATGTCCGCCCAAGCCTATATCAGTATATACTCCTTTTTTGTCCTATCCTTTCCGCCCTCTTCAGTCCCACTCTCAGCTTTACACTGACTTCGTCGCCAATATAGTTCATTGGGAACTGCAAGCGTGTCATCTGTCTTCACCACTCTCACCAAAGCATCACAACACACAACACTAATGGCCATCCAATATCTGCTGTTGCTATCGCGTCAGGGCAAGGTCCGGCTCGCGAAATGGTTCACAACTCTCGGCACCCGTGAAAAGGCCAAGATCGTTAAGGAGGTGACTGCACTGGTTCTGTCCAGACGAACCAAGATGTGCAATGTCATTGAACACAAGGGTAAGTAAGATGGGGAGGGGGAGCGGTGACTGGTGAGATCCAGCAACTTGCCACGTGTCTTTTGATGTACTGTTTGGTGAGCTGTCGGCACCAGCGTGTTCGATAGCAGCCTACGCGAACAGTGCGCCGAGGCTGTGTTGAAATAGGACGGAGGCAAAGCGACGACGGCACATTCTTTGTTGCGCTGCTGCAGCTCTGTTCCTTTCTGTTCCGTGGGTGCAGGACGTTCAACACTGAGGTGTGAAGAGCATCACTGCTCTGTGTGTTGCACACGACTTTGCAGAGGCAATGAGCGGTAGTGACAACACAGAGGCTACCGACTCGTCAGGTGGGCAGAGGGCAAGCGCCCGGTAGCTCCAGACACTGTCAAAATACCGCTGAGATCATTGTCAAGCCACCTGCAGCCCGGTTAATGTCACCGGCTTGACACGACCAAAACAAGCACTAACCCAGAAACCAAGGTTGTTTTCAGACGTTATGCATCGCTATTTTTCATCACAGGCATTGACTCGGATGACAACGAGCTGAACACCCTTGAAATCATTCACAGATACGTCGAGCAGATGGACAAGTACTACGGCAACGTGTGCGAGCTCGACATCATCTTCAACTTCCAAAAAGCATACTACATTCTTGACGAGATTGTTGTCGGAGGAGAGATCCAGGAGTCGTCGAAGCGGGAGGTTCTCAGACGAATCTCGCAGCAGGATGCTCTTGAGGCGGCCGAGAACGAGGAGGAGGGCTTGTCAAGACTGTTGGCATGATTTGAGACTTTAGAACATATGGGGGCCGCAAGATATAATGAATGTACTGATACTAATATGAAGAACCGTAGTCGCATCGTTTGAGAGTACGAGTAGTTGACCTGGAGCTCTTGTCTCGGTTTTGGAAACCTCTCGTGTGTGCATGAGTCGCTAGGACAATGTTACGTAATCGGGTTAGGGCTGACCCGAAAGGGTATTACTCGTAGCGCAGCGTTGCAGTTGTGCTGTTTGTGCGGTTCAAATTGCATCACCATGCCTGTGAGAAGTACAATACGGTCATATTCGCTGGAAATTTTCCGGTCAATTGGTCTATTAGTATTCGTCATCTATATATAATTTGCTTACTGGATAGTGTGAGTAGCCTCGGCCTCCTTAAGGGTGAGCTTTCCAGAGTAGATCTCGTCGACTCGCTTGTTGATGTCAGCAAAGGAGTGGAAGATGTTGTAGGGCAGGGACATCTTCTCAAGGTAGACAATGAGGTCCTTTCCGGCCTTGGCGAACAGCAGATCAGTCTCACTTGCGGCAGAGAGATCGGAGACACCGTCACCGCAGTAAAACATGGTGGGCCGCTTGCCCTCGGGGAGCGCGGCGTAGGGCTTGATGCATCGGGACTTGTCGTGGCCAAAATGCGACTCGTCTCGGTAGACAATGTTCCACTCTCCATCGGGCTCAATCTTGACGTCGTTGGCGATGATCTCAATGTCATCAGCGGCCTCCTCTCCGACCAGCTTCTTGAGCAGAGCGAAGATGACGGGCTTCATGCCAGATGAAACCACGACCACGGGGATGTTTCGTTCCTTGCACCACTTATAGAAAACGGCGAAGCCGGGATCGAGGTCAATGTTCTTGAGAAGCTGCTCGATGCACTCAGGGAAGGGAGTCTTGACTGAGTCCAACATGATCTTGAAGGCCTCGGAGAAGGACATTCGCTCGTGAAGGATCTCGGCGTTGTAGAACTTTCGCTTCTCGACTCCAAAGCCGAGATTGTCGGTGAGCCAGTCGTTGGAGTCTTGCAGAGTGATGGTTCCGTCCCAGTCGGAGAAGACAATGGCCTTGGGGTTGGTGGCCATTGCGGGGGTACCGTTGATTGCGGGGGTGGCGGTCATTGTGAATGTGTGAGTGGTGGTGAAGAGTAACTGTCTTGTGCAACAGAGAAGACTATATAAACAAGAGGAGTTGCTACATATATATCAGGACCCGGACAAGCACCATTGAACCTTGTTCCATATGGAGTTTATGCGTGTTCGGGAGAAGGGCAAAGAACATGACACGTGGATCGGGGCCACTGTGGGTGAGTAAATGGGATTTTGAAACGACCTTCGTCTAGGTGAGACTATCTTGGCTTATTTACTGTTTCCACTTTCACCTCTGCCCACACGTCGTGATCTTTTTGGTCTCAACATCGCCTAATTCCGTGGACCCAACGTAATTTTGATGGAGGGCATAACTGCAGGAGTTTTAAGAGTGTCTGTGAGGGAAATAGACGTACAGTATGAAGATGGGGTCACAGAAGTTTACGCCGGGAAATGGGCATGGCTGAGAGGCGTCCGAGGCGCTCACGCCTCTGGTCTCAGAATGGTGGGTACCCTCAACCCCCCCACCAGCTTCCCCGTGGCCACAATGCATCTCATGTATTACGGGCATCGCATATTCAACGGTCAGGGACGCTTGACCACAGATACAACCTCAATTCGTCGTATGTACAACCGTTGGTCGTACCATTACACGTGAGCTTATTGCTTCATGGTTTACGTGTTGCAAGTGGCGCCCAACTTTCAGATCGCAGCCATTGGTGCCCTAAATGGCTGCTGGTATTGGCGGAGAGCTCTGACACTTCGGACATAGCTCAGAGTTAGATTCGGCATGGCCTGCATATTGAGCATAATTAAGATGCGTTGGGTGGGTGGATGTGTGTATATATTGTGAATGTTTTAAGGGGCGCAGATGAATGTGGTAAAAAGAGCTCAAAAGCGCCGCACTGTGGGGCTATGCCATGCAGTTATATTATGTTTTACTTGTTTAGCGCCGTCAATTCCCGCAGGAGAGCCTTCTGGTCGTAGATTGGCTTTCCATCCTCATCAACTTCCTTCTCCCTCATCTGAATAACACCGATGTGATGATCTTCAAGTTCCTTCAGGCATACGGATGGCAGCTCGTAAGGCGACAGGACGTGAGTCAGGAACCGAGTCCAGTCACAGTCGGAAATTTCCTGAGGAGTGCACTCGCGCTGAAGCTTGGAGTACAGACAAGCCTTGATTACGGCCTCGACATGCTCAATGGCGCTCATGCCACTGGTCTCACGATCAGGGGAGCCATTCAGAAGCATAACCTTGGTCTTGGTCTTTCCGCTCTCAAGCTCTGTTTCGATAGAGTCAGCCACACCTCTCAGGAGAAGAACGGGGATCAGAGATGTGTACAGAGATCCGATGGAATAAAGAACGCAGTCTGATTCTGCCAGAGCACGCTGAACTCGAGTGCTGGCCTTTGGATGAATCTCTAGTCCAAAGGGATTGATGTAGAACACTCTTCTAATGGGCGACTCCAATGGGACCTGATAGCTTTTTGAAAAGTTAAGCTGTGAGTTTGTGAGATCTGGATGGGTGAACGGCATGTGAGCATCTTCTCCATCGATTGAGCAGGATCTGGGTTTGCCGTACCCCAAAGGTGCTGTTGTAGGCACCATTTCAGGATCAGCCTCTACCGACAACGAGTCGATAGAGGGCTCTTCAGGATGAGAGATTTGACTCTGGCCATAGATGACCGTTCCATTGTGCAATAGGGCAGCAATGTGATGCATGAAGTTGGTATTGAGTGCCGGAAGCACTTCTGTGTCGTGTGAAACGTGCGTGATCCGCAGCATCATCTCCACGGCCGATTCAAGAGAACCTGTAAACAGTCGAGCGCCTGTCAGGAACAGATTTCCGATGGATGCAGACGAGTACACAAACTCCCGTCCTGGTCTTGACCGTTTCAAGAACTCTGCACCCACCTTGATGAAGAATGGCCGGACCATCTCTCTGTAATGCGAAGGAACACCAACCCACATGGGGTGTGTACCATTGACGATTTGTGACCATTCAGCCTGAGCATCCACCTCATCTACTGGCAGCCGATGGCACAGCAGGTCTCTTAGACTGTTTGAAATTGGCGGGTCTGTCGGAATGATCCGGGTGCATCTAGATCGGATATCGCCGATAGCGGGACCTCCCACCACCCGGATGATTTCAGACGTCGATCCACCATTGTCGGAGATGGGCATGATGTAGGAGATGCTGGAAGACAGCTGTTCTAGCATCTGAACCATGCTGTTGGTGGCGGTCCCACCCGAGATCACGGAGACGGTTAGCATGGTCGTGTGATGGTTGCGATGCAGTGTCTAGGAACGGGAGGGTGAGGTTTAGGTCGTGTGAGTTAGAAGTCGAGAGAGTTAGGCGTGAGCGAAGCCTGGGAGTCGTGGGCTGAGATCGTGGAGTTGTTGCTCGGTGGAATAGGTGATAGACTGTCGTCAGAATGAGTGCGATATAGCAGGCTATCTGGTGTACATTGCACAGTTATCTCACATGACGCGCTCCGTTAACACACCACCGTTGATGCGAGTCAACTTTAAATCGAATCATGGTCCCTGGTTCCAAAAGAGCCTGGGCGATTTGGAAAGAGTCTTTCAGAGCAGCGCCTTCAATATTGCCAAAAAACACATGAACTTCAAAAGTATCGTGTATTGTCATCAGCGGTATGTCGATATAATAACTGCCGTATGCACACTCCCTCTACAATTGCTCTGAATGTCGGTACGAGTTGTCGACTCATGAGAGTCGTGAACAACTTTACGGGGACCCTCGGAAAGCTTGGCTCGAGCCTACCATTGACGAATCCATCAACCCGTAGGGTTTCGTACCTGAATTGTTACGGACTTAGTCACGCCTAAGTTTTTTCATCACCGAACCCCAGCTTACCCTTCCCTCTTATTTTTGCGGCACACTTGTTCCGAGCTGCATGAAATATATGCAGTGTCGAAAGCATGGGGTCAATCGAGCTGGATAGACTGGGGTTCACTGAGGATTGACTTTGGGTCCAGACAGCCATGATAGGTGATGTATAGGTCGACAAAAGTAACTGATAGGGCCATTGGCGATGATGTTCCGGGTGGAAAAGAAAGAAAGACGCACCTTCCCTCTTCCCTCGGACCTACCTTCTATAATATACCCTTTCATATACAGCTCTACCGTCTATCATGTCATGCACTCGAATGTCTGTGTTGGGAAAGTCATGGCTGTTATCGCCCAATCCAAAGTTAGAGCACCAGTAACCGACTTGCAGAATTTGCGGCGAGGTCTACATTTGCATCCATAATTAGGGCCAATGACTAATTATTTGTGCATACGTGAGGTCCAAGAGCTACCTGCTTAGATCAGGAACTGACGGGTGAAACATTGGCAAGAATCGGTTGCTTTTTTGCTGCGCTTTTGTGATCTACAAATGAGTGGAATTGGGTGTCGTCGATGTCCAAATCTCTTAAAAAATTAAAGTTGTCTCCATGTGAACGGCTAACTGTGGGTGTGCTTACCATCCCACTAAAACCACAGCAGATAGTGCAATGAGACCTTTTGATTGGTTGCAAAGCAGCATGCAAAAAATACACTAGTATTCTCCACACAACAGGAGCCGGCTTAAGCTGCAGCCCACAGGCACGGTGCGTGTGGTGACTGAATTTCGGCTCTAGCGTATCCGTTATCTGAGTCACAGGTTAAGTTTCAAAAAGTCTGCTCGACACAATTTTCAGCGCTTATATACTCCCAGCCCTCTCTTCCCCCAGAATACAACTTGTGCACCACACAACACATTCTACAACACACACACAACACACAATGTCTAAGGGAAAAGTCTGCTTGGCCTACTCCGGAGGTCTCGATACCTCTGTGATTCTCGCCTGGCTCATTGAGGAGGGCTACGAGGTTGTTGCCTTCATGGCCGATGTTGGCCAGGAGGAGGACTTCGAGGCTGCTCGAGAGAAGGCCCTCAAGGTCGGCGCCGTCAAGTTCGTCGTCAAGGACATCCGAAAGGAGTTTGTCGAGGAGCTGTGCTTCCCCGCCGTCCAGACCAACGCTATCTACGAGAACGTCTACCTGCTCGGAACCTCTCTTGCCCGACCCGTCATCGCCAAGGCCCAGATTGAGGTTGCCAAGGAGGAGGGATGTTTCGCCGTCTCCCACGGTTGCACCGGTAAGGGTAACGATCAGGTTCGATTCGAGCTCTCTTTCTACGCTCTCAAGCCCGACGTTGAGGTCATTGCCCCCTGGAGAGACCCCGAGTTCATCAAGCGATTTGTTGGACGAAAGGATCTGCTCGAGTACGCTGCCGATAAGGGCATTGCCGTGACCCAGACCAAGGCTAAGCCCTGGTCCACCGACGAGAACCTGGCCCACATCTCTTTCGAGGCCGGTATCCTCGAGGACCCCGACACCACTCCCCCCAAGGACATGTGGAAGCTCACCGTCGACCCCACCGACGCCCCCGACACCCCCGAGGACTTCACCGTCAAGTTCGAGAAGGGTATCCCCGTCGAGCTCATCTACGAGGGCGACAAGTCCGTCAAGGAGCCCGTTGAGCTCTTCCTCACCGCTAACAAGCTCGCTCGACGAAACGGTGTCGGCCGAATCGACATTGTCGAGAACCGATTCATCGGTATCAAGTCTCGAGGCTGTTACGAGACCCCCGGTCTCACCATCCTCCGATCTGCTCACATTGATCTTGAGGGTCTGGTCATGGACCGAGAGGTTCGAGCTATCCGAGACCAGTTCGTCACCCCCACCTTCTCCAAGATTCTTTACAACGGTCTGTACTACACTCCCGAGTGCGAGTTTGTCCGAGCCATGATCGGTCCTTCCCAGAAGTCCGTCAACGGTCAGGTCCGATGCCGACTCTACAAGGGTGGCATGTACATCCTTGGCCGATCTTCCGAGACCGAGAAGCTCTACGATGCCACTGAGGCCTCTATGGACGAGCTTACCGACTTCGACCCCACTGACACTTCCGGTTTCATCACCGTCAACGCCATCCGAATCAAGAAGTACGGCCAGGCCAAGATTGATGCCGGTGAGGAGCTCTAAGCGTGTATATAAATGAATATTAATGATTTCAAATGAACAATTCGTACCAGTGCTTGTAGCGTAGTCGCTCGTACGTGCTCAATTGAGGCTACGACGTCTCGTAGTTCAATAATTTGAACTTCTCAAAAAACTGGCTATGCTTGCAATAGAATTATATAGTGGCCACATCTGAACACAACTCATCTGAGATGTGCAAGCACTGGTCTGTATGTCATACAATGGGCCACAATTTCTCACGAAACGGCGTCGCGTATACCGCATCCCTACTTACATCATCACACCGACCCATTTACAAACCAATAAGAATGCACGCTCCTCATTGGCTGGCAGACGCCCCATATGGCATGATTATGTGGGGTAGATGTACCGTATTTTGAGTAGCCCAAGCTCAAGTTGAAGCTTCGCGTCGAATTGCCCTACAAGTAGCGGTTACTGCACTCAGTGTGTATTGTTTTAATTGCGTCTCATTCATCATGTCATTACTGTAACGGATTTTATGTTAGTTGGACACCCAGTAAGATGTCCAGCCAGATTGTGTACCTGCGATCCCGATAGTCGTTCATCTTGGGCTCATCACAGGAAGTACTCGCTTCGGGCAGCCTGTTGTGGCGCCAGTCGGTTTGTGTCCTCGACGGCAGAAAAGATGGAAAAGACGGGGTCCAGGTCGTCCTGTAGCTTCATGACGGAAGCCACGTTACCACATCGGTAACAGTAGTTGGGGGCGGACCACACGGTGACCACATCGTTGTCCGGGAAGTGGTACTTGAAGCCCTCCATGACAAGCTGGTGAGCCCGAGCTATTAACTGCAGGCCGTTGACATGGTTGAACTCGCGTGCAACCTGATGGCCAAAAATCCAGCCAGCGCCTCGTGGGGAAACCGCCCACGTCTTGGTGGTTGTGTCTGGGTCCGACCATACCAGGTCGCAGAAGCCGCCCTCGTGTGGAATCTCCTGGGCTCGAGACAAGACTCGAATCTGGTCGAGCATGCGAATCTCTGGCGACAGGCCGCCGTGGACACAGAGCACCTTGCCGTCGATGATGGCTGCGAGCGCCAGGAAGTCAAACACCTGGCAGCAGTACTTCCAGACGGTGGTGGATCCGTACTTGGTGATGCATTCTTCGTAAAAGCCATACACCTGTGTGATTTGTCGACTCTCGTGGTTTCCCCGCACCAGGGTCAGCTTGTCGGGGTACTTGGCCTTGAGGCACATGAGCAGAGTGAATGTTTCCAGCGAAAAGTAGCCTCTATCGACGAAGTCTCCCAGGAACACGTAGCTCACCTCGTCGGGTTCGCCACCGGCCACACGGAACAGCTCCAGCAGATCGTGGAACTGGCCGTGGATGTCGCCACAAACGGTCACTGGTGACTGTACCGGCTGAATATTCGATTCTGCGTTAGATTCAGTCGGGTTCGCTGGGCCTCGATCCCTTCAAACGGCCTTGCTCGTTTCCCGATCGCCCCCAAAGTCGTCTTCACCGCACCCCCTGCCTTCGTCTCAATCACTCACCCTCCATTAGCAACTCCTTGACAATCTCGCACAGTTGCTTCATGTCTGCCTCGGGCAAAAATTTACATTGCTTAACCTGTTCCAGCCATGCGTCCGGACCTCTCTCTACCATTGTTGATGTGTTTGTGCGTGATGATGCTGTGTAGTGTTGTTGTCTGATGCTAAGCTGGTGTAATGCGATAGAGTGCGATGTCTTGTTGGTGGCAGGTCCATCTTAGTGTCGATTCCACAATTTTTGCAGAGTCTATTACGAAGCTTAATATGAGCGGCTGACCAACGAACCCCATCAGATAGCAGTAATAAAGGACTACATGGGAAGACCAGTCAACCAGTCGACTCTCCAGCGTCGTTATTATCTGATCAATTGTGTTTCATCATCTCGAATTGCACCTGTAATGAGTGACGTGGACCAACGTGTCGCACAAAGTTGATTAGTCAGATTGTGTTAATCACAACATGGAACCCTCTGGAGTCTTTGAACACTTCCATCAGCCCCTCTTTCTGATAAGAGACACACTCATTACGTCACTGGTAGGAAAATACACAGATTTCTGCATCCTTGCTTTCATCTGGAACCACACACTTTACTGCCGTACACCTTGCGAATCGCATGCTCCCATGTTGGGCAGCACCCCTTGTGACTAATTGCGCATTAGCAGTGCACATACCACGAGCCGAAACAATGTCCTGAGTAAGCATGAGTTAAGAGCAGGGCTAAAGGCGGACGTTAATGCTGTATGTTTATTGCGACAGCGAGTAAGGGAGACTCAAGAAATTACATAATACAGCCTTCAAAATTAGTATTCCCGCACCTCCGCAAAATATGGAAATCTCACTGGTCTCTCTCATACACGAAGCTGGCCCATAGCGACGGCATCTGCCGCCACTATCGTACTTAAAGTCATATATAAATACATTCTATTGTTAAATAAGTTAGTGGAGAGAGACTCATGCTCAACTCGTGTGTTTCTGGATCCAGTCCAGATGGTCGTATTCGAAATTCGTCACCGCCCTCAGGGGCCACTCCGCGTAGCGAACGAGCTCCTGCGGCAGCCGATCCACAATTTCATACAGATCCTCCTGTAGTCTGTCGCCCCACCAAAAGAGAGCATGGTATCGGTGAGCGTAGGCGCACCAGAAGCAGATGACGAGCAGCGCGTAAGGGTTCAGCTGGTCCTTGAGCTCGGCAAATTCGGGTTGCCAGTAGACGCTCCACGCCACCACATGCGCAACACTCTTGCCCTCAATATCCAGGTTGTACAACTCCACCAGAGTGTGGATTTCTCTTTGCAGAATGTTCCGAACCCTTCGCGCCTCCGCGTCGTAGCCTGGAACCAAGTTCGCGATCTGTCGGAGCTCATCCTCATGAGGTAAAGGCAGTCGCCCTGGTAGAGGAACCTGGTAACTCAGCACCTCGATAGGAACGCGACCGATGTTTTGATTGTAGATCGCATGTATGTCGTTTATGATCCTCAAAATGCCAAAGACGTCACCATAACCATCGAAGTTGATGAGAGGAACGAAGTCACTAGTTCCTATAGCGCACAGAGAGATGATGACGGATGCAGTCAGCACGCTATCGAAGTTTGCTGTTTCGTCCAGCCTGGAAATCTCCTTCTTCAAGGTCTTAAGGGCCTCTGTGAACTCCACAATCTGCTTCTCGAGGTGTTCATCCGGCAAATGCACATATCCAACCACCTTGCCCATGTTTCTAGGCTTTCCTTTCGTCTTGGGATACGGCTTGTCCCCCTCCAAAAGGTATCTGTAAGGGTTCTGATTATGGACCTTGTGGATCTCAGCAAAGACTTGGCAGGCTTTGGCCAACGCGGGACACCCCATGGAAAGCTGAGGGGCGGCTCCCATCCATCGGGAATCCTTTTCCCCCGTTACTTGGACTAAAATCGGCCCTGTGTGCTCGACGTAGAAGTGAAGACGCTCGAGCTCGAGCCGGGTTAGATTCATGACCTTGGCCATGGATGTGGCTCTGATCTTTTGGGGTCGAAGGTGTTGGTATTCTTCGTAGTCGGAAGCGTCATCATCTTCGTCTCGGAGCCGTTTGTGCTTGACGACGAGCATGGTGTACTATCGCATATGACGCTGGTGCTGTAGGTGATGACGATGATGTTGAAGAGTTGTCAGTTGACGGGCAGCCAAGATGGTTCATAACACCTCTCAGAGCTGTAGAACCACGCTTGCTTTCGTTTTGCTTTTACTTAGATACAGGGTTGGCTTCATAGGGTTTCCGCGCTCGGATAAGTCGCAATAAGCAACAGGTAACTGGGTTGTGCAGCTTCAAATCCTGAGCCACGTTCTTCGAAAATGCTGATCGTTGATGTCGCTGGTGCCTGACCACGGCAACAAGCCAAGGGTACAATTTTTAGTACAGTGAGCTGATTCAAGGACCAAATAATTCCGCCAAAACACTGCGAAAACCCCCACGCTGCTCATTTCACGCTCACCTTTTTGATTCATGGGTCGTCTATTCCGAGAGTTTAAAGAACGAAGCGAAGTTTGTGTAGCAGAAGAGGGTTTCTGTGCAGGGCCGAATGTGTAGGGAAGCAGGGAGGTTGGCAAGTGAGGAGCAGGTCAGCAGCGTGTGAAACCAACTATTAGACTGTCCACGAGTCGTGGGGCCCGAACAAGCTGGTTACTCATCGGTTATGTCGCGATCGTTTCATCCCGGGCTTCTACTGGTTTCACCAAAGTCTGTGTTTATACAAGCTATCGGGTGACGGCACGACTAGCTGGCGATTTAACCGAGACCACCCCTTCCCCTAAAACAAGCCTATTTAGGCGATCTCGCATGCAGTTTGAAAATCATGAGGATTTGTGATCAAGGTGATCAAGTTTCGTAGACACGGCCGGAGGTGGTACAAGGCGAAGTATATACCCGGCCACTACCACAATACTACCACGAACCACAGGTACTATTGTCCGTTGTGATAACACCCGTTTCTACTTGAAGTCGTGTTTGGCTCACGGTGGCTTCTTCACAGTTTCTTTGTTACCGACCCCAACATGCCGTTGAAAGGTAAACCAGGTGGGGATGAATAACGGGTTTTTTTGAGAGCAAAGCAAGTGCAGGGATGGTTTCCGTTAGAAGTGCAGGTTTTGTCCACAACATGACATCTCTGGCCTGGACAGATATCGCCCAAGAAGTGCAGGGTCAGTGGTGAAACACTCGAACGTGACTGAGCTTCACACCCCCAAACTGAAATCATGGCTTCCCTTGTATCTGGCAAAAGCAAATTGCAAAGAAGGTGGTGTGCTGAGTCTAATGGGTGAGGCAGTGAAACGCAATTTGAGCCTGGCTACATTGTGGCGATCGACGAGGCCCGTGCTCGTCCTATGAAAGGCTCACACATGAGGCTTATATGAAAGTCTGTGTGATGAATTGTGGTTCATAATTGATGGATAAATGCCAGCTATAATTGCATGCTCGCCTGTCGTCGTCGCGAGGTTTACATCGTTGCGAAAACGTCGATCGAACACGCTAGCAGCGATCGAGCACCAGCCGGCCAACAGCTACAGGGATGCGCAGGGGACGGCTATTCCCGCAGTGCTGAACACAAATCAACTCAAGTCCTGAAAATGCAGTCGGCCAAACGCGCATAACGGGAAGGCCGGAAATGAAACAGAATTTACTGTCTGACCACCAAAAAAACGATCAACACAATCGTAGGATTATTAAGAAGTAGCAAGCTAACGACAGTGACAAAGCTGTTCCAAGGCATGGGCCTAATTCCTATTCCTATTGAACCTATCACTTATAGCCATCAGTCTAAGGCACGCGAATAATAGCGGGTACTCGTAGCACACGGAGTCAAATTGGCACTTGTCATAGCCACTCTTCGCAACAAGAAACGTTAACGCTGTACAAAACAGGCACAAGGGCCAAAGGATATGCACTATAATTAATTACTGCTTAAGCTGAGTGGTGCGAGTTTACACCATCTATATGGTTCATGTGTTGTCCTTTCACAGAGTGGACGTTCCTAGAGTCATCTCATTGAAACGATCCTCAATGGTGTCCTGCTCAAGAGGAGCAGGGGGCGGGGGAGCAACCTGCTTTGTGGTGTTGTAGAGAGAATTGTAGACGGAGGCGGGGAGTATCTTTTGTGCATCCCACTCTCTCACGCCATCTAGCAGATTGTTAGCGTTGTTTATCAAACCGTCCTCTCCTTCGGTCTCACTCTCGGCCTCCAGATGTCGGTGCCATTGTCCTACCGAATAGATGGACTCTGAGGAGTGACTGTTTTTGCTGCGGGGACTGCCGGGGGTTCCGGGAGTGTCGGGTCGCGAGATTTCGAAAAAAGCAGGCTCGGCAACCTCTCCAGGCAGATGCAACGGGAGTGCGGTGGAGGAATTGACTTCCGAAAGAGGAGGAGAGAATTTACCCGTGAAGACTGAGGGGACACCGAGAACTGCAGGCTGCTCCTTCTGCTTGGGAGCCTTTGCGGGGTGTGGCTGGTTCTCAATGAAGTGTGTTTTGACCAAGTGATCGATCACAGGCCAGCCAAACGCGTTGGCGAACCTTCGTCGGACCACAATGTTATTGTGAGCGTCGGGTTCGAGACGACACAGCACCTTTCGCCACGACATTTCGTGGTGATACTCGCGGGCAATTCTCTCCTCCATCTTCGCCTTCTCCACCAGATGCTTGTCGCCTCCATCAGCGATGCAGTTGAGCGTCTTTTGTTTTTTGAAGCGACGGGGAGGAAGATCAGACTCGTAGTAGACTCGGTCGTGGATGATGGTCTCAGCCCGGGACTCTGGGTCACAGATGAACTTGTGAGACGGTAGAGGCATGGCCAATACAGAGGCTGCCGACTCGATAACCGAACTCTTGGGGGGAGGTCGCATAGTAGAGTCGGACATGTTGCCCTCTTCTTCGTCATCAGACATCTTCGTCTGAGACCGCAAGTAGATCTTGGAGGGCTTCTTTTTGTGTCCATGAGGGATCATGAGCGACATGGCTGCCTGGATTCCGTGGAAAATGCCCTTACCGGCAGCGGGCACCTCATGTGCCGGGCGGGAACCCGCTGCTCTGTCGTCAGAGTTGGGAATCTCACCTGCCTGCGGGTCTTGAGCGGCCTGTTTGGAGGCCTCGTCGTAGACCTTAGCCTCTTCAGCCGAAGTAGCGTTAATGTCACCTGTAGGCTTTCCAGTGTCACTAGCCACCTTCTCCTTATCCTTCTCCCTTTCATTACTGCTCCCCTTGTCTCCTCCATCTCCTCCAGGTCCTCCTCGATCCTTGTCGTTGGACCCGTTGTCATCGCCCTTTTTGGCGGAAGCAACCTTACTCAGACCCTTCCAGTCCAGATACAGTAATGCGGATGTTCGTAGTGGGACAATACCGTCGTTGAGGGCATTGGCGTAGACCGTTCGAGTTCGGAATTGCTTGAGCACCTCGTGTGTGTGTCCTGTGGGCAGCATCCTCAGCAAAGGCTTGTATCCAGGCAGGGGCTTTTTGGTGAGACCGAGATCCTGGCCAGTTCGGCCAATGAATCCAATGTCCAGTGCTAGTCGCACATAAGCTGGGTTTTCATTGCTGACACCCAGTAAGGGCGAGGCCAAGGTGATGAGATGCTGGGGTTTGATTCGGTCGAAAAACGTGTGGTCATGGGATCGAATGTATGCAATGGCGTAAATCATGATGAGCCCGCCGAGAGAGTGGCCGATAAACGAGATCTTGGTAGTCTCCTTGGTCACGAGCTCCTCCATGATGTGTTTGGCCACTCGCCGACCCAGATACCGCACTCCTCGCTCGGTCTTGGCGGCGTTTCCATGGTAGCCTCTCACAATGACGTTTTCACCCGTTTGTCGCACAGCCTCGTCGATTTTCTCCTTGAGATAGAGCATGTCTGCTCCCGTGTTTGAGTGCAATCCATGAGTGATGACCACCAGGTGCACAGGTTCGTTCGGTCGTGGCACCGGCTGATGCCACAGTGTCACAGTGTCTTGTCGAAGCACGGTTATGTAGTCGGAGAGCATTCCCATGGCGTTACCAGAGTACCGGTGTAGGTGGTCACGCGTCTCGCCCACCAGAATCTCATAGTTGATCTCTGCCGAGGCCGAAAAGATGATCTGAGACACAATGTCCACAGTCCACGTGTACGACTCCTGTAGCTTGTTCATATGCAATTCCACGTAGTAGTTTTGGCCCGCCTTGAGTTGCGGTTCGAACGACGGCTGGTCTGCCGAAACGTAGCATTGCTCGTCTTGGTTGTATGCTTCGGGCACCACGTGAACGTAGAGCAAAAAGGGACCTGTGAGGTATGCTGCTCGCATTGGCATGGACTCTGTGTTTCTGATCTTCAGCCACAGCGACGACGGGTGACCCAAAGGCGACTCTGGTGTCATGTCTTCCGGGTGCTTGATGGGCGAGTTCATGGGCGAATCGCTCGGCGTGTAGGTGATCTTGTACCGCTGGACACCGCCAATCTTGACGGCGTCGCTGTCGCGATACAGGAGCCATTCAGGCGCGTTTTGTGTCGGGTTCATGGGCTCGTTGACGATGAAGCTGAGATTTTTGGAGTTCAAGGTTGGCCGCATGCTTGCTGCACCCCAATGAAATACGGTTGGTACACGTGAAATGCGTGAGTAGAATTCTTGGCTGGTGTAATCGGAGTACGATGTAGGCAGGACGGATGTAGTGGCGATATCTGCGTCCTCGAACTGATGCTATTTTTTGGGGCTGAAATTGAGCCCCTTAAAATGCTTAGCTGTGTTTTTTGTCATATTTTTCAAGACTTTGGAAAATGAGTTCTTTGTCCAACCCCCGCTATAAACCACAAATGTTCCCCAACAGTCCAATTTTGGACTAAACTAGTTTGTACTAAGATGCCAAGGTGTACCATACTACACGATGCGATACCGACCGGATGAGGTATATATATGTACGTGGCAGTTCTTCGTGGTGCCTTACTCAGCCATCTAATTTCCACACACGTGCTGTAAATGCCTCATCGGACACGTGCCTCATCAAAACGAAGCCCAACAGAGCTGAGACTTGATGCAGTATTTTGTATTGTGATTACAGTGCCACGGAACCGGTTAGCACTGTAGGCCGTACCCAAGCTACAATAGCTAACCGTCCGTGCTCTCAAACACGACAACTACAGCCATTCATTAACCATTAGTCTATTAGTGTACAAATACAGATCCTCCTATTTATTCCCATAGCTTGATCTCACTGCCTCTACCAGCAGTAACCAGTTTGCTACTCTCCTGAGGATGGGCAGCAATGCACCGCAACGCACTATCGTGGGCCTTGAAGCTACTCTTGAGCTTGCACGTCTTCCAGTCCCAGAAGTAGGCGTTTCCCCCTGTGTCTCCAGACATGAGGTACTTGCCGTCCGCCGAGAAGTTGACCTCAATAGCGTACCCTGCCGAAGAGGCGCCAGTAAAGGTCTTCTTTCGGTTCTGTCTGAACCGGTCCTTTGCAGCAAACACTACGATCTGGTTGTCCATGCTCTGAGCAGCCACATGGTTGCCGGAGGGATGAATCTGCACAGAAGGCATGGAGTGCTGAGCAGGGTCGGCGATATACTTGATGGGGACGTTGATTTGAAGATCCCAAACTCGCACCGTCTTGTCATCAGAGGTGGTCATGAACCGCCGGTTCTCATCCACAAACGTGATTGTGTTCACAGGTCCCAAATGATGGTCGTATGTCTGGATAGTCTCCTTAGTTGTGATGTCCCAGTGAATAATCTTGCGGTCAGCCATAGCCGCGAGAAACTCGTTGTTGTTGTTGGGATTGAACTTGACTGCATTAGGGATCTTTCCCGTGGAGAACTGTGCCAGACACTCGCCAGATTCTGTGTCCCACAACTTGACAGTCTTGTCATATGAAGCAGACAGGAACTTCGTTCCGTCGTTGTTGAAACAGATGTCCTTAACAGCACGCGAGTGGCCCGAGTACGTTCGGATAAGGTCGCGCTTGTGGTAGACGTCCCACAGCTTGATTTTAGAGTCGTTACCGCAGGATAGCAGCAGATGACCAGCCTTGGGAAACAAACGCAGCGCGTTCACACCACCAGTATGGCCAGTGTATGTGTGAGCCTTTCGAGCGGGAACATGCCACTCGCTCTCACCGGGATCACGTGTCAGCTTGATACCCAGATCTTGAGGAATGTGCATGAACGATCGTCCTAGGTAGTCCGTGCCCTTGACATGCAGAATAGAGCTCTCCTTGACGGTCTCGGGCTCAGTCTCAGCATCTGCAATTACCACATTGGTGTTGTCCTCGACCTCCTCCTCGCTGTCGTCCTCCTCTTCCTCCTCACTCGTGCTCTCTTCATCGTCGTATGCAGCCCATGGTCCCTTGTAGGCCTTCTTGCCCTCCAAGACGCCCACCTCTCCCTTTTTGTGGCGTTTCAACGGCCGGCTGTTCTGTGCGTCGTCGCCACCGACATGCTGGTTATGTACGAGCTGGCCCTGGGTGGCAATAGACGGATCTAGCGCCACTCCCGTGCTCTTGAAATCTTGGTGTTGCTGTCGGAACGTCGATGCGTCAAACGCTTCCTTTTGCGCGTGGCCAGTTGGTGTGTTGTCGGCTAGAGTGCCTCGCTGCGCGGGCTTGTGCACCAGCTGGGCTTCTTCGGGTGATTCATCAGCTTGGGGGGCCGCATTGAGGAGTGCCATGGTCGCTGTGATGTCAGGTTGATAGTGTTCATGCATGCAAAAATTAAGACTTTCGAAAGAAGCTTCGGGAGTACTTTATCTAAAATATTTTTGCCAGTGGAAACGAGCTTCTACTCATACAACACACACAAAAGATGCCTAAGCGAGCTGCCGAAGATCAGAAACATCCCGCCGAGACCTCCTCGGACGAAGAGTACGACGAGTCTTACCTTGAAGAGGACTCTTACGCCCCCGACTCCCCTGACGATCCTACCATGGAGGACGACGAGGAGGTCCCTGAGACAATCGATGTGGACTTTGAGTACTTCGACTTCAACAAGGACATTGACTACCACGCCATTGGAAACCTGCTGCGACAATTGCTCGATTCCGACTCCACCTCCTTCAACCTCTCCGAGCTTTCGGACATGATCCTTGAGCAGGAGTCTTGCGGAACCACAATCAAGACCGACGGCAAGGAGTCCGATCCCTTCGCCATTCTCACTGTGGTCAACATGTCCGAGCACAAGGACAACAAGAAGGGAGTCATTGCTGCTCTCATTGACTATTTTGTCGCTCGAACACAGGACCTTCCCGAGCTGCACAAGCAGATGCGAAAGCTGCTGGGTCCCTCCTCCACCTCCAAGGTTGGCCTCATCATTTCCGAACGACTTATCAACATGCCCGTCCAGGTTGTCCCTCCCATGTACAAGATGCTGCTGGACGAGACCAAGGACCAGGACTTTGATTACTTCCTGGTGCTGTCTAAGACCTTCACCGAGGCCGAGACCTCTGTGGACGAGGAGGATGAGCGACCCTCCAAGAAGAACAAGAAGGGCCCCGGATACAAGCCTGAGACTTACTACTTCCACCCCGAAGACGAAGTCATTCAGGAGAAGAGCACCCAGTACGGCTCTTACGCCTTCAAGAAGGCTTCGCAGGAGGCCGACTCCAAGCGGGCTTTCCAGGAGTACGGCATCTTCCCCAAGGGTCATCTGATGCTCTTTAAGGCCAAGGATCTGGAGGCTATTGTCTCCAAGATGGAGGTCGAGTTTGCCCCTTAAGCAGGACCCGAGTACCAAAGTATCTTTCAGATCAATGGTCTGTGCCCAGAGGACCCAAACAGGTTGGCCTCCTACACCAGGGTTGGAGAACACCGCAAAGAGTGTATGAAGAACCCCATAAATAACCCCTTGCTGCCGCGCGGTAGCAGGTAACTTCCGGCATGGCCAACAACTAGTATTTAGTAATATCTATATAATGACGCACTCTCACTGTTCTGTAAAACCCCGTACATACTTGTAGGAGGATATATAACTAAAACGTCGAGTAAATGACCAGTTGTTGTCAAATAGTTGGTGTTCTGCACATTCGCCACCCAACTTTTCGCATGATATTGCAGTGCCACAAGAAGAGCTTGCTGAGATCCGTCGTGACAGCTCACTGAGGTGTCAAAGTCCTGATGCCCTTCAAACCCCATCGGTCGCAGCAAGGTTCACAAAATGGGTTCTCCGGGTTTTGTGCCAAGGGCCACAAGTGGTAAGGTAATTTTGCACATTCACTCAGGGCCTGCAGATAGTATGCGGTGTGGGGTGGGAAACGAGGGCAACGTCTTTTGGCAGTGGCGATTGTTTATTAATAGCTGCGGGGGCAATTGATCTACTGTTGAGTGCGGCAAGAGAAAACAAAAATCCATAAGTGAACAGATTACGTAACACTTACCCTTCAGTTGCGCCTGCCGGCTTCTTTCGGATATCGCGCATGGGAAGGAACTTCTTGGGTGGAAAATCTAGCCGAGGTCACCCGAGGCGTACAACGGTCCCTGGCGCTACTAACAGTCTTGAAATTCAACAAAAAGGGTCTTGGCGCTAAAATACGTCACTGACTAGTGGCGTGCTCTCCTTATGTGAGCCAACAGTTTAATTGCCATCTGGTGGTGGTCATCCCATCCTAGCGCGGGTACCCCACAGCAGTGTGAAAGTTTGTGAGCTTCATGCAAGTTGAGCTCATAGCAACATCACCACCCAAACCCCATTCGACCCAAGCACACTACCTGTGAGCACATTACCATCACAGCGGCAAACTTGAAAATGTCGGATAAGGAGAAGAAAAAGAGCAGTGCGACGCACGCGGCCTTCCCGCCCTCGACAGCCTCGCAGCCTCAGTCAATGAGCCCCCTGCTGTCTTCCACTCCCCCCACAGTCACCAAGGCACTAGCCCAGGCATACCCGTACATTCTGGCCAGCGACAAGGTGCTGGGTCTGCTGACATGGACTGAGGATGACCAATGGCAGAGCTTCCTAGGGGTGGCCGTCTACGTGACCGTGGTCATGTACTACGAGTACCTGGTCATCTATTGCGGACACATTCTGGCCGTGGGTTTCATCTGGGCATTTGTGTACATTCGACAGAGCGTGGAACGACGGCAATCATCAGAGCCCTCTCTGGACGCAATTGTGCACACACTGACCAACGTCACCACCAAGGCAAATCTCTTGCTGCTCCCAATCACCTCTCTGAGCCTGACCCCCAGAGACGTGACACGACTGGCATTCACCACACTCTTCCTGTCGCCTCTGTACATGTTTGGCGCCTACTTTTTCCTCGGACCCCGCAAGTTCTTGCTCACCACGGGTGTCTTCTTCCTCACCTACCACTCTATGGCTGCCCGGGTCACCCGAGCAGTCATCTGGAAGTCCAAGGCCATTCGACTGGTCACCTTCTACCTCACCGGACTCGATTTCTCCAACACAAAGCGAAACCTCGGCGCCTTTGGCTTCACCCAATCGCCTCTGTCGGTTCAGTCCAAGGATGGAAAGCCCGTGCGATTCACCTACGTTCTGTACGAGAACCAGCGACGATGGCTCGGTATTGGCTGGACCGCAAACCTGCTGGCCTACGAGCGAACACCTTGGACTGACGAGTTCCTCAACGAGGTCACTCCTCCTTCCGAGTTCAAGCTGCCCGACACTGAGGGCACTGGCATGAAGTGGCAGTGGGTCGATCCCACCTGGCGACTTGACTGCACCAACGACGGCGCTCTGGTCATTGTTGGAAACAAGGCTTTGAGTACGCCCGATCCTTCTCCTTCCGAGGGCTGGATCTACTATGACAACACATGGAAGCGTCCTACTGCAGACGACTCCTTCAGCAAGTACACCCGACGGCGACGATGGGTGCGAACCGCTGAGCTCATCACCGTCACCAAGCCCACTGATGTGGTGGTCACTGTCGAGGAGGACATTGTGACTGACGCTGCTGGAGACGTGGAGATCATCACCACCGAGACTGAGGAGAAGGTGCGTCGACGGAAGGGTATTAGATTCGAGGAGGACTCTTAAAGAGATAAATTAAGTATATGAATGTATCATTTGGATTACGGACTACTGTACAGCTGTACGGGCTTGGGGTGTCTGTGAAGGTGTTAGGGTATTGAGGTAGCCGGTCTTTGTTTGTGTTTCAGAAGCACACATCTACGCAAGTTCATTTTTTTGATTTTATTTTGTTATTTGATTTAGATGTGAGACCAAGGATCAATGGCAATAACTGTTCCGAACTTCTCGTTGCCAATGAAGAACACTTTATATTCATAGCCCCACTCGTCGAGCCAAGCCTTGACCTCCTTGGTCAACATGTCTGTTTTGGAGACAACATGGTAACCAACGCCTGAAATAGCGTACACCAGCTTCTTGTTTTTTCTGTACTGTTCCTCGACTCCCAGTAGAATGTTCTCCAGATGCATGACACTGGTATCCAGCTCGAGTCCGTGAAGGTCGCAAAAGATCTCTCCAAGGTTGTCCCGATAATTGTAGAGAATGTCAGAGGCCTTTCTGCTTGCCGCAATAAGCTCCTGTTGGTGCTTCTGGCCCTTGTTTGAGTAGATTTTGGCAGCATCAGGTCGGTTCATGTGCCAGTTGTCAGCGGACAGATTGAGATACTTGTTCCGCATCTCGATATGCTTTCTGCTCTCCTTCCGCAACTGCAGGTACTCCTGGATAGGCTCGTCCAACTGATGGGGGTTTTCGACCCACGGTGTGAACTCTGGTCGAAGAAGAGGCAGGGGATTGTGTTTTTGTACAGCCATACGCGCAGCCGGTGTCTTGACTGGCGACTTTTTGGCTGGCGTAAAGCTGGGAGCTGTGGGAGTGAAACTAGGAGCTGTGGGGGTGAATGAAATAGCCGTAGGCTTGGGCACGAAGGCAGGTGCGCCAGAAGCAACACCTGGCACAAAAGATCCGGTAGGCTTCACCTTGCTGAAGTCGAACTTCTTCTTCGGCTTCTCCGCTTCAGCGGCTGCCGCTTGTGTATCGTTGGAACTGGCCACAGTAGCCCATTTGCTGCCTGGCTTCTCCTTCTTTTTGGGCTTGGGGTCACTAGCTCCCCCACCAGCGCCTCCCAACGTAGGAAAATCCTCCAGCGAATCAAGAATGGGCTTGGAAAAGTTCTCCAGAGGCTTAGCGGGCTCGACAGTAGGTTCAGTTTCGGGAAAGGAGTGCAGAAAGGCGCAGGTTTCGCCGTTGAGACATGCACCACGGACCCAGAAACGACACACACGAGATGTCAGATCATGTGAGTACCTGCAGTCGGCTCGCAGACACTCTCCAAACTGCACAAAGTACTTGCACAGGACCTTCTCCTCTCTTCCTGGCAGCAGAGCCAAAGCTGCGTAGACCTCCTCCTCGTCCTCGTCGTACTCGTCCTCGTACAGGGTGGGATCCTCGTAGTTGGCGTAGTCGTTGTAGTCGTTGTAGTCAGGCTCTTCCTGAGGATACTCCATTTCGTAGACCTGGGCGTCTTGCTCCTCTTCCTCCGCATGCTCTGAACCTGAACGGTCGTCGTACTTTTGCAGCACCACGATAACCACATTGATGTCGTAGTTGTGTTTCTCCAGTGTGCTCTGAATTAGGTCGTCAGAGTAGTTGCCTCCAAGCACGGCTCTCAGAAGATCGAAAGGTGCCAGATCGGTCTCTCCATGACCCACATGTCCCTCGCTGTCGGGCACATAGTCTTCCCAGTAAACCTCCTCCTCGTCCTCAGGCAGCTTGTCCCGCAGAGGAACAGCCTTGCCACGCTTTTTGTAGTCGTCCACAACCTTGGACCAGTCAATCTCCGGAAGTACCTCTGGGATTTTGACCCAGTCGATACTTTTGGACTTGTCGACACCCACAATCCGTACGTCTCCATGACCATTGCGGTGCCGCGTCACAGAGCCCTCCTTCTCACGGTGCTTCCACATGAGATCCAGCACCATGCTCTCGCGCTCGCTGGACGACATTTCTCCATGGTGCTTCACCACGAGCTCTTCCAAAAGCTCGATCTTGTCCTCCTCCAGGACACTGTCATCGTCAAGAATCACATCTGCCTCCCTTGACAACTCGTCCATAATGTTGCGAGGTAGCGGTTGTCAAATTATCGGCTTGTTTCTCTTTGCCACAGGCGATATTCCATCCACAAATTCAGTCTATCCAGACTAGCCGTTGTAAATAATTTGAATCTTAAAACCGGCGGACGAGATTGTTGTGCATTGGGGCTGTCAGACGACGTCCATTAATAAGCACACCTGGAATGTCGAGAAGTAAGTAACCTGGCAGATTTAATGTGATTGCACCAAATCGAAAATTTATTTATAGATGATCTCTAGCAGCGAGTACCTCATCTGACTCCAGTTTCCCCTTTTAGCAAACGACACAGTTTTACCCCAAATTGTCAACACCAAAACTCGAACTGACAGCAACGTGTACATTTTTTCGTCATCACGTGAATAACATCACCAAAACTCCCAGATATTCACTCTCTCAGCGTCAACCAGCATGATGGACCCGCGGCAAGAGACGTGCGGAGACATCTTGTCGACGCGTAAACGTCGGCTCGAAGAGCTATACTACGTCTCCCTGCACCCCCGGTACCCCCAGGGCTTGGATGCCAAACAGAAACTGAAGCAGTTCCAAGACCAGTTCGACCTCACACAAAACCGACTTTTCGACGAAAGCAAACTACCAAAGGCCGTTGAAGAGCCCAAGCCAGCCCCGACCCTCCAAACCTCGACTCCCGATGCCGGTTCTTCGCCCGAGATGAAACGACGACGTACGTCTAGTATTGCACAGCTGTCGCCTACATTCTCGCGCACGTCACTCAAAACAAACGAGCAGCAACTGCAAGAAATGCTGCTGTTTCTGGTGCCCAGCAACATCCCCGAGCCCGCCACGGAAACAAAGTCGCTGGCAGAGCTCTATTACACAACACAGACGCTGCCGCTGTCCAAACTCATTCCATCGGCACACAAAACACTCACAACAGACTCGTACCACCTGGCGTTGCTAGAGGGCAAGCTCGCGGTCGCACACGCTCGTATCGAGGAGCTGAAACGGGCTGGAAAATGGGGCCCCAGACAGCCCAAGCGGTTCCAGGACCCTATCCGACGGAAAACGCACTGGGATCACGTGCTTGACGAAATGGAGTGGATGTCTACCGACTTCAGGGAAGAGAGAAAATTCAAGCAGGCCATGGCTTGCGAAATGGCCTTTGCCGTGTTGGAGTACCACAAGTACGGCAAGGAGGCGTGCTGCGTGAAGACTAAGCCTATCAAGTTCTTGCCAGAGGAGACTGAGGAATCTGGAGACGCAGAGAGCAAAATGGACGTCGACACAAGCATGCCGCCACCGAGTATTAATCCTGCGGAGGTGGCCAACCTCTCGGCAGCTGACTCGGTCACCGTTGCCGACTACGACACATTCCTCTCTAAGCCCAAGACACAATCGACATCGACGAAGGAGGACAGTGATGAGGAGCCAGATGAGCCCACTACCGACAGTGAGGAGGCAATCGGCGAAGTGGCGGTACCCAAGCGCCCTGCAGCTCCCAAACTCCCTGAGAGCTCGCCGTTCAAGCTCTATGCCTCAGTAGACAAGCTGGACCCTCTTTCTAAGGCTCTCTTTGACAATCTCCCCGTCACAGCACCCCCTGGTTCTGCCGTGAACGCACTGCAAGTCCCCTACAGCGATCCCCTCGACAACTCGAAACTCGCACCTGTCACACATCTGCTAGCTGCCCCTCCGGAGCAAGATGACTGGTGGTCGGTGTGCTTGGAAGACTCGCCTGCCGATGAGGATTCTACTCCCCTACGATCTAACACCCGCTCCACGCTGTTCAACTCGGAGACCATGCGTCGCCACGTTGTCATCAAGGCTCCTCAGCCTCCACAGACAAAGTACCTGGACTTTCGTACGCCAACAATGTGGTTGCTGGCTGACGATTCGCAGCTTCTTCGGCTAGTCAAGGAGTACTCTTACAACTGGGACATTGTGTCCGCCCACATGCTGCCCCAAAAGACTTACGGATTCACAGCTAACATTGAGAGACGCACGTCGTGGCAGTGTTTCGAGCGGTGGTTTCAGCTTAACCCCACGTTTTCACTGACAGATCTGCGAGGCCCCTACGCTCAGGCTGCCCAGCAGTGGATGGCTGCTGCTGCCAAAGCCCAGGCCCAATCTAAGCGACGAATCTCGCCTCTCGGTGTGTCGAACGAATCCATACAGAGAGGTCACCGGAAGCTGCGATGGGCTTCCATGTTCGACGGTATTCGGAAGAGCATGCGGAAGCGGGAAACCACTCCTCGGCCCAACCCCCAGCCTCCGCGAAAGTCGCAGCTCTCTGAGTCTAACAAGAAGGACATTGCATCTCCTCTGGATCTGTGCAAGATGAAGTTTGAACAGGACAAGAATCTGGCCAAGGCTTACGCTCAGCAGCGAATGATGCCTGGCCAGATGCCTGGCCAGATGCCCCCAGGACCCTCTAACATCCCTGCCAACCGCCAGTTTCCTGGTCAGCGACCTCCTCCGCCTCAGACTGCGGCTCAGATCCAAGCACACACTCAGGCACAGGCTCGAGCTGCTGCCGCGGCCTCCGGACATATGCAGCAGCGTATGGCCGGTGTTGGGATGAACAGAATGCCCGGCCAGATGAACGACCAGCACCAGATGATGCAGTTTGACCGTCAGCGACAGCTCATGGAGCAGCAGAAGATGTTGCAACAGCAGCAGCAGCAGCAGTTTATGAGAAACCAGGGCCAGGTGCCTCCGCAGCCAGGCCAGGTACAGGGACAGCAGGTGAACCAGAACGTCCAAGGTGCTCAGGTGCCTGCTGGTCAGGCTGGCATGGCTCAAAGGCCAGCCGGTCAGATGCCCCAGGGCCAGATGCCTGCTCAGCAGGGACAGGTCCCGCCCGGGCAAGCTGGGAACCAGGCCCAGATGATGCGGCCCAACATGCGAATGCGACCGGGAGGCCCCCAGGCAGCCGCCCCCAACGAGCACCTCAATGCTCTGATTCGCCAGCTGCAGAACCAGAACCCTGCCCTGTCCCTGGAGGCCGCCACGAAGCTGGCGCATGTGCAGGTGCAGCGGTTTGTCCAGAAGCAGCAGCGTGTCGCACGCCAGGCTCAGGGCCAGGCTGCTCAGGGCCAAATGCGTCCCGGCCAACCCCAGGGTCAGCCCTCCCCTCAGATGCGATCGGGCTCGTCCACCCCCATGAACATGCAATCACCCCAGCTGATGAACGTGCAGCTTCAGCAGCAGCAGCAGCAGCGGTCTGCTTCTCCGGGCCAGAGTCCGGCCCAGCAGCACGCCATGCTTATGCGAATGAACCAGCAGCAGCAGCAGAACCAGGGGCAGGCCCAGGGCCAAAACCAAGGACAAGGTCCATCCGAGTAGGATGGTTGTCCGCTTATTTATGTAAACAGATAATATTATTGACACAACGTGTAATTTCAATCACTTAATTTTATGACTCGTCTAATGGTTTCAATCAGCCGTAATTTTTCTTCTACTGTACGCCTCGCTTGATCTTCAGTCAAGCCTGTAAACATAACTCATCCATTGCCTATCAACTGTTAATTAGAGCACAAGGCTCTACTTACTTCTTCTCTCCGCCATTAATCAGGCCATTGACTCCGCTCTTGAGGGAGTCCCAGGCACTGGTGCAGGCCTTGCCGAAATGCTCGCTCGACTCGTCGACTGCAGATGTGAATCGCTTGTTGGCAGAGTCGAGATCGGACTGGGCGTGAGAAGCTCCCTCCTTGAAGTTGTCCCAAGTACCATGCTGGCTCTGAGTCGGCGCCTTGCTGTCGAAGGTGTTTCTGATCTTCTCGTTCTCGTGTTCAGTGTTCTTCTCGACCTTGTTGAACTCGTTCTTGGCATCCTTGTTGAAGTCCTCGACCTTATTGTCAACACCGTGGGTCCACTTCTGGTTGGCGTTCTTCAGCTTCTCGCCCTCCTCATGAGCCTTCTTGTCGAAGTCGCCTGAGAAAGTGTCGTGAATCTTCTGGTTCTCCTTGTTGAGGTTCTTCTGGGCCTCGGAGGCACCCTCCTTGAGCTCATCCCAGCCCTTTCGGACGTCTTCTCCAAGGTGCTCAGAGCCTTTGTGGAGGTCCTGGCCAGCCGTGGAGGCGTCCTTCCGGATAGTGTTATCGACGTGCTCGGCAGACATTGTGTGAGTGTGTGTGTGGGTGGGTGGTAAATGTTAGTGAGAACGAATCAATTGGTAGGGGAGTGTACATCTCTATATATGTACCGCACTGCTGCCTCACTCTTTTATCTCCGGTCTCCGAGTTGAGAGTGTTCCACAGATCACTTGATGATTCTGAAACAAGCGTGGTATTAAGCTATCAGTGCATTTCACGCTTAGGCCTTTGTCCGATGATTGCTATCTGTATGCGGTATGCGGAAGAGGCATTTTCAGTGTAAGACACGTTGTTATCATTCTGCGCGATAAATCCTAGCTGGGGAGCGGATCTGAGAGATCTGAAGAACGTCATCCTCACAGAAGAAGACGTCTCCGAAAGACGGAGGCGTGCCTGAGTCCAGCTAGCGCCCTTCTGCGAGATTTACTTTTGTCGTACATTCACATGATTAACCTCTGCTGCCTTGCATGGCCACACATCCGATGACGTTGGCGCGCGTGGTGCTACAAGTTGAGTGGTATTATCGCACATGCCGAGAGCCCCGTAAAAATGCGGGAGGGTGGTTTCTTTTGTTCGGAAATACGCTGGCGAGGCTTGGTGCATACGAGGTCATTAGATCAGGGTCCTTCCAAAAATAGTCCCTGACAGAGTCAGTAGGTACAGACATATATCTGATGTCAATTTAGGTCTTGTAGGTCAGTCGACTTTATCGGTGTGGACGTGTGAAGTCATATTGGTAGCTCCAAACTAGCACCGAAGGTAACCATCACAGCCTAAACACGTGATGCCTCGTTTAATTGTACGCTCTTCTATGTATGGTCGCCCGTTCCATTACTGCCGTGTTCTCGCCACCATTCCATGACGTTCTCGCTTATTCTTGGCCGAAGCTTAAGACTTGAACAAAGAGCTGTTCAGTAAGGTTCACTGCACATCAACTCCACGCCAACATGAAACTCAATTCGGTCATCATCACAACACAACTCAGTGTTCACTTCATTAGGGGGTATTACTATTAATTATGGTCGTTATATAAAAATCAAGACACGCTTAGAAAAGCATGGCAACGGCAACAACACCGGCGACAGCGGAGACACCGAGGGTGGCAGCACCGTTAGCCTGGGCGGGGGGAGCAGAAGCCTTGGGGGCCTGGGCAGCAGGGGTTCCGTGGGGAGCCTGGATCTGACCGTCGTTGATCTGGGAGACAACGGCACCGGCGGTAGCCTGGGCACCAGCAGCAGCCTCGGACTTGGGGGCAGCAGCGGCAGAAGAAGCCTTGGAAGCAGCGGCAGAAGAGGCAGCGGAGGCGGCGTGAGAAGCAGAAGCGACTGCAGAAGAAGCCTTGGAAGCAGCGGCAGAAGAAGCGGGGGCAGCAGCAGAAGAAGAGCCATCAACGAAGATAGCTCGAGCGACAAAGCCAAGACCGTTGGCCTTGCAGAACTGGTTGTTGACGATGTCGTAACCGTTCTGGCCGTTGGGGCAGGCGGTGAAGTCAAAGTTGGGGACGTAAAGGTGGTTGTCACCGTTAACAATGATGTCCTTGGTGGCCTGGCCGTCGTTGTCCTCAATGGTGGCGTTGACACCGAACTCAACGGGCTTGCCGTTGGCGTAGAGAGATCGGCCAATCACCTCGTAGGTGGTGGGGTTGCCGGTGTTGAGGACGAGGTTCTTTCCGTTAGACTGGATAGCATCGTTCTGGATGTCGGAACCAGATCGGATGGCAACGAGGGTGAACTTCTGGGCGGAGACAAGGCCGGCGGCGGCGGCGAGGAGGATGGCGGAGAACTGCATAGTTAGATTGGGAACGAATGTGTTTGTTAGAGAAAAAGAAGAACAACAAGAGTGGATACACGGGGGCTATATATACAATTCTGCGGACTCTCCACCCTCCAAAAACTCCACCCTTGTCTGTCCATACATAACACCAGTGGTGCAATACGTTACGACCGTGTAGGTATAGAGTTAATAGTCCCGGACTAACAGCCGGCATTACCTTTCCAAGTAGTGAGACTTGTTTCCTATTCTCCACTTTTCCGGTTATATATACTGGAATACGTGCTATGAATACGGGAAAAGGTGTTTTCTGGGCCTCCACTTTGTTTCCGGTAGTCAAAACAGGGCCGGTTTTGTACCATCGAGTGCCATACTACGTCAGCACAGGTCTTGAGATTCTCTCCACGACCCCCAACGGCCAAGGTTAGAGCTCAGTGAGACTTCCGAGTGTAGCAACAACAAGTCCAAAAGGGAAGTTGATTTGAACCCTGTATCTATACCCTCGCTTTGGGCCGATGCCATGGGGTCTGACAAAGGGCTACCATTCGAGCAGGCTGGGGAATCGTGAACACATTGGGGTTTTAAGTATGAGACAACCTGTAGGGAATGTGGTTATGTGTCTGGGCATCAGTATCGGGGGTTCAAACGTCGCAAGATCTTTCAGATTATTGGAGAACGTGCCTATATGAAACTACGCGGGGTACGTAAGTTGTCTGTCTGTTGAAGTAATGAGACAGTCGCAAAAATATGGGTGAGCCATGTTAACACACCGACACCAAGAATGTCCATAAATAGCAATTATCGACCCCGCTGGCTCTTGTTAAAATCACGTACCCGACCTATAGTTCTCATTTATGACTTTGTTGTTTTGTTTTCTCGTTACATATCACCTTGCAAAACCTTGGCCTGGATAGGCCTCTGAGGAGGTTCTTGGGCCACGGGTTTTTCCCGGTACAAGTAGCTATTATGAATCTCAAGCCAAGACCTTATATGGCATTCAAATTGCCAAGAAGAAACAGAAGCTGTCTTGGGGTCTTCACTTTTGAGAAGACGAGCTTGACAACATATCTCACCCCCACACTCGACCCCCACTTATTCATCGATTACTCTGCTGTAGGTTCTCAGGAAAAGTGAACGTTCTACACGGTGTAGTTTGCTATAAATACATCTGGAAAGGTTCGAAGTTGAGAAATCAGGCAAGCAACTTTCCTAAAATGGAAGTAATTGCTCCAGCATGTTCATGAGTTGGCTTTAGCTACAACTAATTATCACTAATCCCACTAGTTCGAGCCTCACATAGCTGCTGCGCGTAGCCGAACTAGCGCCATGTTGATCTGTAGACTCATCGGCTATACCAGGGGCGCATGTCAGCTACAGTAATCATAGATTCGCACTGAAAGTCAGCTGGTTGTATGAAATCCCTCATCCCACGGACTCTTGTAGTCGCTGTCATAAAGCCACAACCCGAACACATCCGGCTGAGACATCTATAGGGAGGCTTGGTATGAAGTCCAAAAACTGCAAATCGGATTGAAGGCTCTGAATTACTTTTTTCCACTCCAAACACAACCCCAATGTCCGTTTGGCTTTTGGGCACGGCTACCGTAGGTAAGGCTCTGACCGAGAATGTGCACAGGTCGATGCACATTACGAGCTGCTGCACCCCCGAGTACAGGAACAAAAACCCACCGCAAGATGGTTCCAAATCGAGAGCAAGTCGACACTGGCCAGTCGAACATATAAACTGCAATTCCCTCATCGGCTCGATAAAGACGCAATATCGATCAACAACGCCAAGCCCGTATATGTACTCCACCAAGCAACGGGGTGTCGTGATCACCCGAAAATAAGGGACATCAGAGGATGATCCTGGGAATGTCAGAGAGTGCGGGTATCGTACAGTAGTTCTACGTCATGTCTATTTCTGGAAGTCTCCCTACTTGTAGCTATAGCACTGGCTTTATTTTAAAGATGTACTGGTACATACGATACCGCACGGCACAGTGACATGTAACATCAAGAGAGACTTTGGCGAGGAATGTGCCTGGGAATGAACTGTAACGTAGCTCAAGCCACACGGGATGAGATGGGTTCAGGAGGCTGTGTCATGAATGTTGGAGGTCGTGTTGCAAGGGTCCAGTGGAAAAATAACCAGTTTATTAATAGTGCGTGCTTGTGTACCTGAACGGAACGTGTTTCCAACATCGGAAGTCAGATCACCATCCTCTCGCCCGTGACGCTGCTCGTGAGAAGGACGCAGACAAACATCAGATACGATTAGCGCATGTGCACATACCCGTGAAGGTCGATCGCCATTCGGGAGATCTTTTACAAACAGCCTGAGACATTCTACTCGGGCCAAAGGTAAGTACATTACTAATCGTGTCATGGAAAAAATATTAACAGTCATTACTCGTTACGGACATGAGGAGGCTTCACTTGTAGTAGCATAAGTTCGCATTACAGGTCCTCCACAGTTCCGACCTCTTCGACAGCCTTGCCTCCAACAGTGAAGTTCAGCTTGAATCGCAGCTTCAGCTTGTCGCCAGCGTTGCCAACGTGGGCCTCCTGGGTCACTCCGTTGATGGAAGCAGCTCCAAGAGTGTCGGAAGATGCAGGGTCAAGCTTGAGAGTGACAGATTTGGGAGCGGCAATCTTAAAGTCCAGCGCGGTAATGTTATCAGTGAAGGACTTGTTAGAGAACTGCAAAGTGATCTCCACGTTGCTGCCGGTCCTGCTGACCAGGCCGGTCACCTTGATATCACCAGTCTGCAGAATGGAGATCTCCTTACCAGCGGCAGCGCCAGAGGAAGCACCCACAAAGTTCCAGGCCTCAGCGGGATCCTCGGAGGGGGCAGTCTTGACAACGTGGGTCTCCCCGCCCTTGTTGGCAGTCAGCTGGGAGAGAGAAGAGAAGTTGAAAGCAGGGGCAGGAGTAGCAGCGGGAGCAGGAGATGCTGATGGAGAAAAGTCCAGATCAAAGAGGTTTCCGGATCCGGCGGGAGTGCCAGAATGCTTTCCAGAGGCTCCAGCAGCAGCTGCAGGGGCAGCACTGCTCGCGTTGGTGGCTCCCAAAAGAGAGATGGAGCCACCCTGGCCAAAGCCAGAGTTGTTGTTGAACGAAAGACCGTTAAGATCGCCAAGCAGATCGTCGACGGTGGAGCCGGAGCCAGATCCGGTGTTTCCAGCAGCAGGAGCAGCTCCTCCCGCAACAGGCTCGTCGTCTCCAAAGTCAATGAGGTCGGAAACAACGGCCTTGGAGGTCGCAGATCCGGAGGGAGCCTTTGTGCTGACGGCGCCTGCTCCTCCAAAGTCGCCCTTTCGAAGCAGCTCGAACTTCTCAACCAGAGAATGCAGGTAGTCGTTGAGTTGCAGAAGCTTGGCCACTGTCTCCTCGTCCTGGCCCTCTTCCTCGGTCATCTTCTGGAGTCGGGGGTGGGCAGCCTTGACCGCAGAGTACATCTCTGCGTAGACGTCGTCGGGCTTGAATGGGGTGCCGCTGGGGTGTGCCTGCATCATCTCGTCCAGCAACTGGGCCTTCGTTTTGACCTTCTCCAGATCCTCAGCGGCCTTGGCGGCGTAATTGGTCTTAGATTCCTTGAAACCAGCCATGATCTTCATGAGATGATTGGCCTCCTGGAGGTCCCGGGGCGAGCCGGATCGAATGAGCTCCTGCAGCTTGGCACTGTGGGCATCCTGCTCCTCAGCCTCCAGCTCGGCAGCAGACTTGAGACTCTCAGCCTCTCGCAGGACGGCAGCGTCGTCTCGGTTGACCTCGGGGAAATGGTAGCCCTTGTAGGTCAGCAGCCGGTGCATGTCTCTAATGTATCCCAGGTCGTCCTTGTAACGCGAGTGTTTGCACAGCGTTTCTCTCCAATCCTGCAGCACTTCCAGAATCAGACACTGGGTGTGGGTGTAGTTCATCGGGGGCTTCTCGGGGAACTTCTTGACCAGCTCATTGAGAAACTCCTTTCGGGAGATTTGTAGATGGAACGGGTAGCCGCAGTTCTTGACGCAAATGTCGAGCAACGACAGCGCCATGATGGACACGTTCCGCGACTGGTGGTTGATGAGCTTGACAATGGCCTGGGCCGCGTCTCGGGCACTGTTGCCCTTTTTGGAGTTGATGTAGTCGGCGACCTCAAAGTCCAGCGCTAGGTTGGGCTCCACCAGATGAGGGGCACAAGCTGCGCTGATAAGCTTGAACAGTTTGGCATTGGACTGCGACGATCCGCTGCTGGTTCGGGGCGTGGCTTGCACATAGTAGTCGTCGTCCACTCGAAAGCGGGCGGTGTAGTCGGCCATCTTTTGTGTGGTTGTGTGTGAGTGTTGTGCTGCGGAGTCGGAGGTGTGTTCAGCCAGGTCGAGATGATGTGGTCGATTGGGAGGTGCGGAATACATGCGTTGCCACAGTTTAGGGTTGGCGTGCGTTTGTCAAATGAGTGTTGGTGCGGGTGATTGAAGCGGGTATCAGTAAAGGACCGACAAATATAGAATGGAATTGCCATATCGGTAGCTTGGTACTATTGCAGCTGATTTGCATGTGTTCACCAGGCAAGTTCTCTTCATCTCATCCCACGTCTCCACTGTGTTGCGCTTAAATTTCGTATCGGTAAATCTGTATGGTTGGTAACCATGTGGCTGACTGGAGGTCTCACTGTGCTGAGCCGAAGGGAGCCGCTTTGTCATCCGAAAACTTTTCACCTCAGACTTTTCAGCATCCCATCAAATACTCAATCACCAGCTGTCTTTTATATCTTGGTCACCACATTGGCATTGGCTGGTAACAAGCCCTGTGTGCCCTTGTAGGGCTTGGCGCATCTAAATGCCGCAGCTACAGCGTGGCCATAACACGGGTCGTGGTGGGTCTCGTCCCATGCGTTATCTGACGTCTTTGCAACTGTAAGATAATCGCTGCAGTTTTCATCTCCCAGCCTGTGTCTCAATCTCGCTCATATCACACGTTGTCGCAAGCAGTAGCTTTGGGGAGACCCAAGCAAATAGCCTCGTTCATGCAATGCATCGGCTACAGTGTCCATGTGTGCGACTGTCAGAAGAGCTGTTGTGGAGGACCACAATCGGAACTCAAAATCGGAACTAGACAGATTGATCTTTTAGATAACTACAAGTAGCGAGACAGACTGACACAGAAGATTGCAACAGAGCTCGCCTTCTGCTCTCAATGACTACGTACCAGGTACGGCTCAATCTTTACCACCTAAACAATACTACCTATAACAGTGTAAATACGGGGAATACCCGGACTCCTCTAGCTAAGCTAGGATGGATGTTGATACCATCATGGGTCTAAACGTCCATAGTGTTCTCGCAAGGGTGAGTAGGTTTTTGTCGTCTGTCCGAGCGCTTATGCCTCCTTGGGGGCAGCCTTAGAAGCCTCAACGAAGGTCTCGAGGGCGTCAAGGGCCTTACCAGACTTGATCGACTCTCGAGCAAGCTCGACGCCGTGCTTCCAGTCCTTGGCGGTGCCATCAACGACTGCCAGAGCAGCAGCGTTCATGATGACGTAGTCAGAGATGGGGTGACCGTCGGGCAGCTCGTTGGATAGAAGCTGCTTGAGCACGGTAGCGTTCTCGGTGGGGGTACCGGAGGACACTTCGGACAAAGGGTGTCTAGACAGGCCAAAGTCCTCGGGAGTGAGGTAGAGCTCCTCAATTTCCTGAGAAGGAGTGACTCTCCAGACCTTGGTTCTTCCGGCAGGAGAGATCTCGTCGAGACCCTCCTCTCCCCAGACAACCAGAGCAGGAGACTGAGACATACCCTGAACTCTGTTGATGTGGGTGATGGCCTCGGCGAAGATCTGACCCAGGGCCTCGGAATAGACACCGATGATCCGGGCCTTGACGGGGATGGGGTTGACAAGGGGACCCAGAACGTTGAAGAGGGTGGGGATACCCATGGACTTTCTGACGGGGGCCACTCGGTTCATGACGGGGTGGAACATGGGAGCGAACAGGAAGCAGAAGGGTCCCTTGGCGACAATGTCGGGCACGGTGGACTGGTGAACTCGAGACATGTCAGCTCCGAGACAGGTGAGCAGATCTCCGGCTCCAGACATACTGGTGGAGGCCTTACCGCCGTGCTTGCCGACCTTGATGCCCATACCAGCAGCAACAATAGCCGCGGAGGTGGACACATTGAAGGTGTTCTGTCCGTCGCCTCCGGTACCGACAATGTCGACGTAGCCCTCGGGATCAAGCTTGGAGGTGTCGGGCAGACGGGCAGCGTGTCGCAGGGTGTTGGCAGCAGCCGCCAGATAAGCCGCGTTCATGTCGAGACCCTTAGCATGCAAGAGAGCCAGAAAAGTGATGATCTGGGACTCGGGAACCTTCTCCTGGGCGACCAGAGCCAGGACCTCGGCGAGATCTTCAGGGGTGAAGGTGTCGTCCAAAATGGCCTTGAGCTGGGTGTTGAGCGGCAGAGACATGGGTGTTGATGACAAGTGAGAGTGGTGAGGTATGGTGCACCTTAATTGAGTCACTGCACCGACCGTGAAAGTTTCTCTGCGGGATGAGGTCAACATGGAGTATTTTCCTTGAGACTGAAGTGGTGGGTGTAGAAGCGTAGGAAGAGATACACTGTTGGACTTCTTGTTATACTACGACCCAAATTTACATGTTGTACTAGTTCCATTAGTCACACAATGACTCACTAAAATTGACGGTGGGTAGGCCCATTTAGGTTCACTCGTCCTCACAATGGTCAAGCTCCGAAATATGGCGAGGCCACCACTGAGGTAAAAAAATTGCCTTTAATAAACGAAGTGTTATGACGTATGAAAAGTGGTCATATTGGTGGCTCTGGTTAGGACTTTCCTGGCAGCAACTAAGGCAGAAATCTAGCCAGATGCCACACACTAATGTCCATGTAAGGTCCGTGGGGGGTCCACGTCCATGCCACATACAGCTTACATCCTGAAGTTCCTGACCTCATCAACACGTTGAGTTTCATAAGATCTGGCTATATGTCCGAGTTAAAATAACGCTATCTATGTCACAGGCACAACAGGAAGGAGTGATACCAGCCCATCCCTTACACCGTGACAACAGCGAACACGACCTTTCTCATACAACATGCGCATTGCAGCTTTAGACCAATCATGCAACTTGTACCTGTTACCGTTCATCTACTGTAGGAGTAGCGCAGAATGGAGACAGTTAGCATGGCAGGGAAAGGACTATGAAATGGGGGTCAACGTAAGGTGACGGTGTGGGCACATAAAGATGGTGCACTTTTCGATAAGTCCCGTTTACCGTATTCTGGAAGATGTCACTCCTCATGCAGACTTTTGATGAAGGGCTGTGTCAATGATGCATGAATCTGGGGTAACGACTCGGGCATGTCATCAGGTTATGAGTGAGTATGGGAGCAACAGGATACTGCGGCCGCCTCGAATGCATGCGCTCTGGTACGTACTTGCACAACAAGTATGGCTCGCACTCCTCGGACTGCCGTTGTGAGCTGCACTTGCTCTCCTGGCCCCTAACGTGCCACAGGTTTAAAGTGAAATTTAGTTCGCTAAAATGAGACTTCTCGAACGGGTCCATACCAGTCCAAAATATCAGCCAACCAGATACAGCCGCTGGAGACTCTCCCAAACACATGCCCACGGGTCTATTCTTAGCACGGGGAAAAAATCTTCACCCACAAACTCAACAATAGCCACCCTATATATGATAAACCGTTAGAGTAAGGTGTTGTGTCAAGCAGGTTACATGACATGAGACAAGCGAGACGGGCTCGTATTATCGTATTTCGCGTTAACGCGATCCCAAGCCCCGTTCGAAACACGTTAGAACTAATTTCTTTTCAAATTGCCAATATTTCCACGCTCACTGCTGGGCCTAAAGTTTCTCAGCCCAGGAACACGGTTTTTTACTCTCTGCACGTTGTTTTGGAACGCGTCGGCTCCACGTGACTGCGGTTGCCTGGCAGCACGCGTTCAATGTAAAGGTGCGAAGTCTCTACCTAACTTGGAAGGTCGGACCATGTGGTATAGGGGGAGAAAAAAATACTCATTATTATCCGTTGCAAATCTCGCCATCCCTACTACAGCCTGTTTAATTAGAAATTATGACGTGTATGTCCAATTGTTGATTTCCCCCCTATTTTCCGGCCGGGTAACCTACGCTAACCTCCACGTCTGCACCTCCTTGGATTCTCGCATCCTAATCACGACATTATACACCTATCGACAATGGCGACCACTGCACAGGCTGTTATTCAGAGCATTGGCGTGGCCAATCTGCCAAACCAGCGGTGAGTACAGAGACGGAGGGACTGATTGTGAGGTCAAAAACACGGACTGACTCGTTCTGACGAAACTCATGACATTCCCCTATACACCACTAACAACAGACACAAGATCGTGGCCAAGAGTGGAGCCACCTTCACCCTGATGGTGGCTGGCGAGTCTGGACTCGGAAAGACCACCTTTGTTAACACGCTCTTCTCCACATCCATCAAGAGCTACACAGACAACAAGACGCGGTTCAAGCGACCCATCAAGAAGACAGTCGAGATTGACGTGACCAAGGCCGAGCTGGAGGAGCGAGGGTTCCGAGTGCGACTCAACGTGATCGACACCCCCGGATTCGGCGACAATGTCAACAACCTGGACTCGTGGCAGCCCATTGTCGAGTTCCTGGACGACCAGCACGAGTCCTTCATGCGACAGGAGCAGCAGCCCAACCGAGTCGGCAAGATTGACATGCGAGTCCACGCCTGTATCTACTTCATTCGACCCACTGGCCACGGACTCAAGCCTCTGGACATTGAGGCCATGAAGAAGCTCTCTTCGCGAGTGAACCTGATCCCCGTCATCGCCAAGGCTGACACTCTTTCGCGCAAGGAGCTGGCTGTTTTCAAGCAGCGAGTCCGAGACACCATCATCGCGCAAAACATTCGAATCTACCAGCCCTCGGTCGACGAAGAGGACCAGCGAGCTGCTGAGCACGCCAAGTCGCTCATTGACGCCATGCCCTACTCTATCATCGCCTCCGAGAAGGACGTGGAGACTCCCGACGGCCGAGTCGTCAAGGGCCGACAGTACCTGTGGGGAGTTGCCGAGGTCGAGAACGAGGACCACTGCGACTTTGAGAAGCTGCGATACCTGCTGATCCGAACCCACATGCTGGACCTCACAGCCTCCACCGAGGAGCTGCACTACGAGTCGTACCGAACCCAACAGATGGAGACTAGAAAGTTTGGCGAGGCTCGACCGCGAAAATTCGACAACCCCAAGTTCAAGGAGGAGGAGGACGCTCTTCGAAAGATGTTCACCGAGCAGGTTAAGCTGGAGGAGCAGCGGTTCCGACAGTGGGAGCAAAATCTCATTGCCGAGCGAGATCGACTCAACAAGGACCTGGAGCAGACCCACGCCAGCATCCGGGCTCTGGAGCAGGAGGTCGAGCAGTTGACTATGAAGGCTGGTAAGCGATAAATCTGATTTTGTTATTTATGATTCCTCTTGCTAATCTAGGATGTTGGTAGTTTGTAATGTATGACGGAGTTGACGTGAAAAGTTGACGTGATGGACGCGCGGTGAATCGACAGCAAGCAACGAATGAACGACCAGCAGAGAAACGTGAGGGCGGAACGCGTTTACACGGCCTCTTCGCTAACCCTGGTGTAATACTATGCTGTTTTAATGTATCCATACTGTAATCAAAAGTGGTAGATCGCGTGTGTGCACTCTCTATACACTCTAAAAGCCCCTCGCTGTATGTAGAAGCAGACAGCATTCAGCGGCTGGCTCTGCTTCAGGACTTATAACCATGCCTGGCACCTACAGTACATTGGTCATCTCCGCCACATTCTCTGCAGGGCTGCACCCTCGTGATATAATTGTACAAGATTATCCGGTTCAGTTCATAATCATATCTCATTATCTATGTATCTATCCTCAAAGGAGTCTAAGCGTCTAAAGCGTCTATTCCTCCTCAGCAAGCAGCTTCTCGCAGTCGAGAGCAGCCATGCAGCCGGTACCGGCAGAGGTGATGGCCTGTCGGTATCGCTTGTCCTGGACATCACCAGCAGCGAAGACACCCTTGACGGAGGTGTTGGCAGTGCCGGGGACGGTCACAACGTAGCCCTCGTCGTCGGTCTCGACCTGGCCCTTCACAATGGAGGTGGCGGGGATGTGACCAATGGCGTAGAAGAGACCGTTGACCTCAAGGTCTCGCTTCTCGCCAGTGTTGGTGTTCTCGATCTCCAGGGCGTTCAGCAGCTTGCCGTCTCCCTTGGCCTCGATAGACACGTGGTTGTAGAGAATCTCGACCTTGGGGTGGGAGGCCAGTCGCTTGGCCATGACGGCGGAGGCTCGCAGCTTGTCCTTTCGCACAATGACGTAGACCTTGGAACCGTACTTGGTGAGGAAAAGAGCCTCCTCAGCGGCAGAGTCTCCTCCTCCGACAACAGCAAGGGGCTTGTTTCGGAAGATGGGGACGGCACCATCACAGACGGCGCAGGCAGAGATACCCTGCTGCCAGTACTGGTCCTCACCGGGGAGAGAGAGTCGCTTGGCGGAGGCGCCGGTGGCCAGAATGATGGCGTCGGCGGTGTGAGGGGCCTCGTCCTCGTTGAACTCGGTCCAGTACTTGAAGGGTCGCTGGGACAGATCGACCTTAGAGACGGTCTCGGTGATGATCTCGGTGCCGAATCGGACGGACTGCTTTCGCATGTCGTCCATGAGCTGAGAGCCCATGATTCCGTCAGGGAAGCCGGGGAAGTTCTCAATCTCGGTGGTAGTGGTGAGCTGTCCGCCGGCAGCAATGCCGTTGGCCATCATTCCCTCGTAAAGGGTGGGCTTGATCTCAGCTCGAGACAGGTAGATGGCGGCGGTGTGGGCGGCAGGGCCGGAGCCGATGATAACAACTGGGCTGTGGGTCATTTTGGAGGTAGCTGTGGTGGAGAAGGAGGGCTTGGAGTGTTCAATTGCGGTGGCAGATATGGGCAAGAGGGCTCCAAATCGGGTGATTCGTCGAAAGATGGAAATTGTTAATGTCGTGGCTTGCTTCTGGGCACGCAAGTGTATATGTAGTGTTTGAGAAAGTCTGGCGCAACGTTTTTCACGCACAAACTTAGAGTTTGTGATTTGTAAGGGGTCTAAGCCGAGTACGAGGGGCACGGTTTGTAGAGCAAGTGCAGCGGGAAAAGTCGTTTTTTTCGTCACTCAGACGATGAGTTGCTCTCAATCTTGATACTGGGGGATTTTCAAGCATTTTCACTTGCTGGCTCTGCTGTTACACTCACTACTCTCTCCCAAAGTCTAGACCACATCAGATAACCCAAGCAAAGTTCAGGCGAGCTGACACAGTGTGCCTTTGATCTGGGCCAGTCTAGACGCACAGAAGCCGACAGAAGTTCCGAGATGATAAGGGCGAGTTAGTAAGCCACAGGGCGAGACTGGACTAACGCATATATTCAGGGAGCTTACAAATTAGATAGAACGAGCGTGTTCTATGGTTATCGGCCCTCATCTCCGAACCGTGCTTCACCTCATGCCAGTTGTTCCGGACTCTTCCGTAACCTCTGCGTCACACTGTACAAGTGAAGGAAGTGTAACGTGGTCTAGACTGATAGATTGTGGAGTGTAACGCCGGATCGACTAGACAGGGTGTAGCCCCAGATAGTTCTGGCCGAGCAAACAGACAGCACCCACACGTCACGTGACAAATATCCCGGAAAACCCCCAAACTATGTCCGTCTCTCACATGCCCCAGTCTAGACCGCCCTCTAGCACGGCTGTACCAAACCCCATTTTAGACGTACATGACAAACGCCCACAGGCCCACCAGGGCAGCGACGGAAGTTTTGCACGCTACCAGAGGCTTTTAGTCTCTCCAGTTAATCCGATATGAGACATGGGGGGTTCTGGGGTGATGGTGTGGGTGTCGTTAGAGTGTGATGACGGAAGCAAGTAAATGTGAAGTATATGGTTGATGCCCAAATCTCTTGAACTAGTTACTTGTTTTCTTCTGGAAGGACGGTCAAGACCATATTTATCGATCCAGCAAGCAGCTACAGCCTCCGACATTCGCACCAACTCTGGCTGGTACCAGCTATGATACAAGCACCAGGGCAACGCTTCTTTTTATGAAAATGCAAATTGTGATCCTATATCTCCGGATACCCTTCTATACTGAATGTCTGTTGGGGCTCACTTTGTTTCAGCAAACTCCTTCAACACCTTGGACGACGCAAACAGCGGGTTGAGAAAAACACACTGGAAAAAGTATTCGAGCCCGCGCCGTCGGCTCTGCAGGAACGACTTGTTGAAATGCTGAAACATGGACTTGCCCGGTAGCTGGGGAATCTCCATTCTGTGTTGCGGAAACTCCTGCTTGAGCGCCTCCCGCATGTCGAAAATCTCCGAAAACCGCCGTCGCAGAACAATGCGCCCTCCGTATTTTGTCTCGACCACAATTGTCCATGACACATATGCACCAGCCTTGCTATCTCCTGCAACAATGTTGTATTCTGGAATATTCACATCTGCTGCCCACACTGGCAAGACTCCCTGCGGAACATGCTCATCCCGCGGCTCAGGCCGGCCGTTTTCGTTTATCGTGTCGTAATCCTCCCCTCCGTAGACCATGCTGTATTCATCGTTGGTGTTGTCGACGATGCGGATAGGGCCTACCGGAATAGGCGTGAACACCGGAATGGGGGTCACTTGTGTTAGCGAGTCGATATCGCCCACTCCATAGGTCCGGCCCACCTTCCACACGTTGGATTTGCGACCTATGCTGCCGCTGGTAACGTCCATGTCCCTGAAAGAAATCGCTGGCCGTTTCGTACTGGCCACTGAAGATGTTGGGGATGATGCCATATGGGGTCGAAGGAAAAGCAAGTGGCAGACGCCTTTGTTTGGAGATTGGAGAGAGAATATTAATCCAGTAGCGTTGCCTTGTTGGTGCGGACTAGAGCGCTTTTTGTACCTGTGTCTTGCGGCGCGCTAGTGTTGAGTCTTGATATTTTTGGGCAAGCCGGGCCAAATTTTGGAACGACCCACAGCAACATGTACGATAAACTTTGTGGGGGAGCAAGCACATGGAGGCGTTGTATTGAGAGGTGTTGCAGTAGTGCAACGCTGGAATGAGGTGACGAGAATATGTAATAGCTTTGCTGCTATATTAATTATTGCCCCGGTGCTTGAGTGGACTTTTTTCCAGCACAATTCTGGCTCTGGACATATGCCAGGGGCTCTACAGACGCATCTCAATCTCCTGTTGAATCTCGTATAATATCGTCTGTCGCCCAACAGCCAAGAAGTGGTGCGATTCTGATCTATCGGACACGTAGAGAGCTGTTTGTAACTCCAACTAGACCGAAGCTCCCCAGTAACACCAAAAATCAAACCGCAGTAACTTCAATCGCCCTGAAAGACGCACTCACCACGCTCTCTGTTCCCGCCACATCACGTGACCGGCCTGCACGTCCCACTAACCGCACTCTAAATATCTTCGGCAGGGTCTGCAGGCCTTAACCCATATTCGGCCAGCCCTCAACCTCGAAATGATCCCTACTCCGGTGCTGCGATTCAACCCCATCGCCGACAAGGTGCCTAAATGGAAGCAGGTCTACCACAAGTGGCGAGGTATTCAAAATCTCCCCTTCAAGTCCAAGTACTTCGTGGGCTATGATCTGGACGGAAACTCCTACTGGGAGTTCAAGAACGTCAACAACCCCGGCCGATACAGACGAATTGTCGAGCCTGCAAAGCCCGATCTATCGATGGTCGACCACAAAATTCCCCCTCAGTGGATGCAGTGGCTGCGGTTCACTCGACCCCATCACCCCACACTTGAAGAGCTGCTGGCAGACAAACAACGACAGGAGCTTCTACAGGCCAAGATTGCCGCCTATGAGGCCAAGTGGAAGGAGATCCCTCTTAAGACGGCTGACAACGCCGACGAGTCGAGGGATATGTCGTTGGCGGACCAGATGAAACCCACGTTCTCTGAGGCCGAGCTGGCTGAGATGGCCCAGGTGTTTGAGAAGGTGCCTCAACAGGCTGCACCCGCACCTGCACCCCCACGTGTTCCCCATATGGCCACCCTTGAGGTGGAAGACATCATCAAGCATTACCCTGAGAACGGCCCGGATACCGTTCTTGCAGATGGAGGACGGCAACGAGACCACGACCTGAAGTTGGATTACGTGGAGAAGGAGCGAGACGACTCTGGCAAGCCCGCAGAATGGACCCCTAAGGCTGCCGTTAGAAGAAGAGGATAGGCCCCAAGTAGTGAGCCACTGTAACGGGACAAACAACCAGTGTACTGAGCCGTATCTGGCTACAACCAGCACGAACTAAAACAAAGGCGCCCATGAGACAAGGGGGCGCCGCATATCGTAAATAGTATATATTGTCATTGATCATTATAGAGTAACAAAAGAGGGGTTTTGTAATGCACACACACAACAAAGTGTTATTGACGATACTTGACTGGTCGTATGCACAGGTGTACCTGCAAAGTAAAAGTGCTCGCAGCTACAGTATTTACGCCACATTTGAGGCCTGTCACACGAGACTTGAACCACATGGGGCCGCAATGCCATTTGAGGCTGGAACTGTAAACACAAGGGATGGTGTTAATCAACCAGCCTCAGTTCAGCTTTATATATATTCCAAGAGAGCCCTTCTTATGGCGCACCAAAACAACCTCACGCACTCAACCAACATGTCCTCTTACAACACAGTCTATTACTGCGGCTTCCACAAAGTGAACCTCACCGGAGACCAACTGGTGGAACACATGAAGCAATGCAGTGGACCCTATAGCGACCCCAGCAGAAAGCCCATTGGAACCAAGTAGCTAAAGTAGCTAATAAATATATTACTAATTGTGTTAAATAAGTTAGTTGGAGCTCTCAGTCAGAGCTGTCATCCACAGTTTTCACTCACGTCCTCACCCTTCATCCTGTCCTCCAGCAAAGAAAAGATCTTGTCTCCAAACTCACGAACCATCTTCTCCATATCTGGGGTAGACGCAGTAGCCGGAGCCGTCGTGTCTTGCTTCTGAACAGACACATTTCCCTTCAGAAGAGCCAACGTAGCCTCAAGCTCCTCTTGGAGAGCGCTGTAATCTTTCTCCCGGTCGTCCTTGCCGTCAAACTCGCCTCTAAACCGCTTTAGTCTCACACACAAGTCGGTCTTCATAGTGTCGATGGAAACGCTTCCAGCACGCGGACTCCCACTACTTGTGCCTTTCAAGCTGCCAGAGGAGCCCATCCTGCTGGGACTCTTGTCACCGATAATACCGACATTGCTGACCCTGGTGGGGCTTTTGGGTCTAGCAGGAGACATGGGACGCTCATTCCGGATAGGCGAGGGGGTCTCCTTGCTGCGAAACGAGGGTCTACCTGTTGCGCGGGTCAGAGGCGAGCCGTTGCTATCCACTGCGCTCTTTCTCAGCGGTGAAGGCCTGAGAACAGGAGAGTTCGGGGTATCTAGATTGTTCTCCCTCGCAATGGAAGACAGCTCGAGTTTAGGGATGACTTTACGAGCAACCGGAGAAGTGTTGAACGCAGTAGGGCCTGATACAACGGCGGACTCGACCCATGGAGATAGCTTCCATACGAAAAGACACCCATCCGCTCCAGATGTAACAACCTCAGCAGACACAGAGTTTTGGGGTTTCAAAATGAGCCCAGAGACACCATCCGAATGACCCCATTCTGACGCCAAAAGAGCTCCTGTGGCATGGTCAAACACTCTGAGAGACTTGTCGTTGCACGTGCCGACTAGAAGGTCCTTCTTCAAACCCCCGTGCTGAAACTTGCCCAGGACGACTCGAGTCACGCTGAGGCCGTCGCCTCGGGTGTTGGTGCACTTGTAATTTCGCACCAACTCACACTTGTCCGTTCGGTAAACATACACCTGTTTATCAGAGCAGATGACAACCAACTCGTTATCGACGAGTGCGACATCCAAAGGCGAGCTCTTGAGACTGATAGACTTGAGAGGCGCCCATACCCCGCCCGCAAACGCGTGGACGCCGATAGATCTATCTGCAGAGCATGAGTACAGCCGCTGGTCGGCCACAACCAGCTTCAGAATGTTGGCAGTGTGACCGACAATAGTCTGCTGTAATTCCAGAGTCGAATTAGACACTGAGAAGACCTGCAGAGTACGGTCTCTGGAACAAGTGAAGAGAGTCGCGTCATGAAATGCCATACCAGTGATGCCTGCCTGGTGCGCTTGTGTCGAGAACTTGCAAGAGCCCTCATTGTAGAGGCTAAGCCGACCGCTGCGATCACCTACGGCCACATCTGAGCCCAGACAGAGTGCATATGAAATTTCGTTGTCGGACTCGTCGTTAAGCTTGCCAAGCTCAGGTTTAATACTCGTGCCATCACAGGTTACTCTATCAGCAGTCCAGAAAACCTGCGACATGCCCAGAGTTAAGCCCTTGATGATTCCTTGTTGGCCCTGCACAATGCTCTGTGACCTCATGTCCTGGATCAGCGATATGTCTCGATTGATATCAAGACTGATCAGGCGAGATCCAAATTCAGCAAGAGAAACGATTGGCGACTGCTGGACTTCAGTTCCGATCGGTCCAAACTCCTCTCCGTCCTCTTGGAGCACTTCGTCTAGAGAAACCACCGCAATCTTGCCTCCAAATGCTATGCAGACCTCACCATCCGAGTTCATACACACGGAAGTGACTGAAGACAGCTTCTGCCACCGAATGGAGAGCTTGGGAGTCTCTTCTGACACATTCAAGACAGCCACCAGACCCTCCTTGCTTCCAATGACAGCCTCCAGCTGGTTAATGGGACAGACAGACGTGCAGGTGACATTGTTGACCAGTCCCATAACAGGATTTCTGCCCGACAGTACCTGAACATTCTGAAGTCCACCCTCCTTGTCCTCCACCTTCCACACTCGGACATGGTGGTCTCCGACAGTGATGAGGATCTTATCAGAGAGCCATCTCATGTCTTCCACTTGGGCAATGCACTTGTTGGACGAGTGAAGGCGCACACCCTTGTCTTGCACTTGCCAGATGTGAAGATAGCCGTCATTTAGGGTTCCTAAAGAGGCCAGAAAGGTTCCACAAGGGGACCATCGCAGAAACCGGACGCCAAAAGAGTGTTGGGTGATGACTGCAACGGGGCAGCTGTTGTCAGAATCCGGTGCCGTGCTAAAAATCGTAATCTTGGGACTGTGGCCGGTCTCTCCAACCGCCAAAAGACGCCCATCTGGCCTGATAGCGACGGCAGTGGCACTTTTGGCGCGTTCTTTCACGGGAGACATCATCTTAGGAGGTGAAGAGTCCACGGGAGACTCCTCCGACGCTCCCAAATACTGCGTTTGTGACGAAAATCCATAGCTGTCGCGTGCAGCTGAGATTTGGAACGCCTCGAAGGACGCATTGAGCTGATCTGTGTTTCTCAGACAAAAGTACCGTTGTTTGAGACCCGAGGACGTGTTGTAGTGACCCAGAACCGCACCTGTGCCGGCGGTGTAAGCAATGCTCTGTCTCTGAACATCAAAGGTCATGCTGGAAGAGGCGCTGGCTCCAATTGTGTTGGAAACGGTCAGAAACGATCTCTCTGTCGCAGGTACCAAATTGCGCTTGGCTGCCGCGGGTTTCGAGCCGTTTGTGGGAGACACGGCGGGCGTGTCTCCTGAGGCCGAAGCCTGAGACCGGCCTGTTTGGTTTACCGGCCGGTCTAACTGATACGGGCGCAAATCATCAGACATGTCGTTTTCCTCTAGGTTGTCATGCCATGTTTTGAAGCACATACAGGAGATTGGGTTAGGGTTGACATGTCGATCTAATTAGATCTGCTATTAATGCATACCACTGGAAGGTCACGTGAACTAGGGAGAGGGTGGGTGTGAAGAGGATGTACTGATGGTAAGATGCAGACAGACTTTCAGGTTCTTCTCAATTCCTATCTGTATTTCCACTGGGCTTGGGTTGCTAATATCGTTCCCTTTGTTCGAGACGACAGAATGTGTCGTGCTAATGTTTACACTGGCTTACCCAAGTTAATAGACAGCTGTGAATATCATAACGGGTCACGCGCACTAAATCGAAGCTCCGCACACGAACACTTATCGTACATAGGAGCTTTACACTCAAGCCACACTCCTGGATACCTCCATAATCTGACAGGCCAAATCACTTCTAATCAAGGTTAATCTCACATGCTGCAGCGCATAATACTCCAGATACAAAACAAGAGCGCCATGAAGAGCGCCCTCAAAACAATATACATCGTTATTCATAAAGTCTATAATAATTTACAGCAAAACGTAGTTGCTTGATTTGCTTAGAGTCGCTCGTACCGAACGCCCTCGCTTCTCCAGAGCTTCTGCCACCACTTTCGCTTGGGCTTGACCGTCTGGCTCTCCATGTCATGCCAGCCGTCAGAGGCGTAGTCGGTGTCCTTGGGAGGCTGCCACTTCTTGAGAGCCAGAGAAGAAACAATAACAGACACGGAACTCAGCGCCATGGCTGCAGATGCCTCCATGGGGTGCAGCATAAAGTTGAAGGGCAGGAAACAGCCCATAGCGAAGGGAATCATAATCAGGTTGTACACAGAGGCCCAAATCAGGTTAATTTTGATTCGTCGGAAAGTCACCTGTGACAGGTTGATGGAAGCAGGCACGTCCATGAGACTCTCCTTGTTAAGCAGCACAATATCGGCGGCATCCATGGCGATATCGGTTCCAGACGACATGGCGATGCCCACAGCAGCCTTGGCCAGAGCAGGCGAGTCGTTGATTCCGTCACCGACCATGGCGACGACAGAGGCGTTAAGAGACAGATCGGTGGAGTCGGCAACCTCGTTGGGGTCCAGGGGCTCCTGCAGCTGCTCGATGATGGCAAGCTTCTGAGCAGGAGAGGTCGAGGCCCAGACGTTGGATCGAGGGATACCAACCTCATCAGCCACAGCGTGGGCAACGAAGTGGTTGTCTCCAGTCATCATGGCAACGTTGATACCCATCTTCTTGAGCACAGACACTGCGGCTCGAGCGTCAGACTTGACCGTATCGGCAAAGGCCATGTAACCAACGTACTGACCGTCAACAGAGGCGTGAATCACGGTAGCAGGGTTATCAGGAGAATGAGGAGTAGCAGGGGGATTCTCAAGCGACTTGCAAGACGAGTTGACGAGATCAGAGGTGCCAACAGCAACCTTGTGGCCTTCGACAACTCCAGTAACACCCTGGCCGACAATAGCAACAAAGTCAGCGACACCGGGGACATCCTCGACCTGGGCAACCTCCTTGGCGTGTCGGACAAGAGACTGGGCGATGGGATGCTCAGAGGATGCCTCGACACCAGCAAGAATCAACCAAAGCTCGGTTTCGGTCATACCGATACCCTTGAGAGTATCCTTCTCGAAGGCATGCTTCTGGATCGTCATTCGGCCGGTGGTGAGGGTACCGGTCTTGTCGAAAACGACGGTCTTGATCTTGGAGGCGGTTTCCAAAACGGCTCCGCCCTTGACGAGAATACCGTGGGTAGCTCCAACACCAGTTCCGACCATGACTGCCGTGGGGGTGGCAAGACCAAGAGCACAGGGACAAGCAACGACAACCACAGAGATGCACAGACGGAGACAGATGAGGAACTTGCCCTCAGGCAGAGAAAAGACATTGGGAGGATGCTTCATGACGTTGCTCATGATGATCCAGAAAATGAAGGTCAGCAGAGCAAGAGCAACAACACAGGGCACAAAGACTCCTGAAATCTTGTCGGCGTATCGCTGGATCTCGGCCTGAGAGGTCTGAGCCTCCTCGACCAGTCGGACAATGTTGGCAAGAGCAGTGTCCTTTCCAGCCCGCTCGACTCGGAAGTCGATACGTCCAGAGCCGTTGATGGATCCACCCACAACCTGGTCTCCGACCTTTCGGACAACGGGTGTGGACTCTCCAGTGAGAAGAGACTCATCGATGTATGTCTCGCCGGAGACAACAACTCCGTCAGCAGGCACCTTGGCACCAGGCTTGAGAATGACAATGTCACCTCGCTGGAGAAGCTCGGCAGCAATCTCCATCTCGGCAGACTCGTCGTAGACAGTCTCGGGGTCGTACTTGGAGGAGTCCTTGAGAATGGTGGCAGTGGTGGGGGTCAGGGAAATGAGCTTGCTGAGCGCACCCGAGGTCTGGCCCTTGGCCCTGTTCTCCAGGTACTTTCCGAGAGTCGTGAAGGCAATCAACATGGCCGAGGTCTCAAACAGAGTGTGAGGGTGAGTATCGGCCACAGTGGCAATGGCGTAGAGCATGGAGAAGACAGAGAAGAAGTAGGCAGAGGAGGTGGAAATGGCGACCAGCACGTCCATGGTGGCCGTTCCGTGGGACAGAGCACGTCGCGAAGAGACGTAGAACTTGTGGCCCAGCCAGAACTGAATGTATGTGGCAAGCACGAAGCAGACGAGGTCGTCCACGTACAGCCCCTTAAAGATGGTGAGATCATGCAGAGGCTGAAGCCCGACCATGGGGAGGATATGCGTGAGCAGCATGACGGGCAGTCCGAGAATAAAGCACTGGATTCCGTCGCTTCGCCATTTCTGGATTTCCTTGATTCGAGATAAGCTTGCTAGTTGGGTTGCGTTATCTTGCTGTGCAGACAAAACACCCTCAAAGCCACAGTCCTCAATGGCGTTGATGATGTCACGTGGTCCACATTCCTGGGGGTTGAAGGAAATGGTGGCCTCTTCAGTCGCGAGAGCAACCACGACACTGGCCACGCCTCTAATGTCTTGGATGGAGTCTCGCACCGCGTTGGTGCAGCTGGAACAGGTCATTCCGAAGATCTTGACCTTGAGACGTTCCATAGGTGTGCTGACGGGCGCAGCTATCGGCGACGAGTCGATGAGCGAGGCGTCGAAGCCGCAGTCCTCTATTCGTTCCTGCAGCTCCTCGGCCGTGATTATGCTCTTGTTGTGGTGGACACTGGCTCGTTCGGTGACTAGAGACACTGCAGCCTCGGTGACACCTGGACACGCCTCCAGGCCGTTGATGATGGCGGACACGCATGATCCGCACGTCATGCCGCCCACCTGGTACGCCGACGTGGTGTCGGGCTTAGGTGGCGTCGTAGTGGTCTTGTCTCCAGCTTCCTTCATGGTGAGCAAATTATGCACTTTTGGTTTAATCTGAGCGGGAGAGCGAGATGGGCTCTGCTTGGCGGTGCAGGCTGTCGATGAGCGTTTAATAGCGGGTTTGTGGTTGCAACGCTTGTTGTTGCTATGAGCCCTCTGAGTGTCAAGGGCTGTGTGGTGACTGTGTTGATGTGATTAGGTGGGTGGTAGTCAAAAGACCCTGGGGTTCAGATTTGAGGTTGCTGTGCGGTATTTTCAGTTGATGCGAGATCCGCTTTGGGCACCTGTCGTGTGTGGAGAGTCGCTTGCGCAGCCGTGGGTGTATCGAGTGACCAAGTCGGGCAACTGAGATGTGGAGTGATGATATGAGGGCTGGTGAATTTTGACTTCGCACTTCTCCAATTGACAGAGTTCACTTGAACCTGCTTGGCCGAAGGTAAAACGGTACGAGCCGAGATGCGTCTTTGTGCGGTGGATACAGGTGGCGACGAACAATAGTGAACTAGTGTTACAGATCTGCTAGAGGCGCGAAAACCATAGCTGTGTGAATATGTAGACCTGGCTACGGCTGCACACTCCGCGTCTTCCGTCACACCATGATCAGCGTCTCACATTTGTTTTTGCCGACTCAAATCACCCCACTGAACCCTGCACGTTAAACTCGCACCCATCAACACAGACCCTCAAATTGCTCACACGTGCAGTACTAAAATTCATCTAAGACCGCCCGTATATAGACTCGTCTGTAACCCCCTTGCGCCCATGTTCAGAGGGGTGTATTTGTGATCCTTAAAGACGCAAAATCGGGCGGCTCAAAACACATTCAACTTTTGCATCCACTTCCGAGCCTCCTATGTACGGCTCACTTGCCCCCAAACCATGCATACAAATCTGATAAAAAGTTCTTGAAAAATTTATCTGATCCGACTCGGAACAGTCGGAGATGGGAGACAATAGCGAGTAATGTAGGGCTCAAGACAACGGCAAAAGTAGTGCGTCTATAGTGATGACTTCTACAGTCGTCCCAGTTGCGCTTTCGTACCATCCAGGATGCTTCTTCGTCCTAACGAAACTATTTCACGTCTCCGCCAGGACATCGGAACCCCGAAAAGGTCAACACCAACCACATGAGCCATGCACCCGAAACAAAGACACTCAGGAGGAAAAAATAATGTAAAAATCAGCTGTACAATCTGGATAATATTTGTGACTAGCCCGCGGGAACTCTGATTGGATCTCGACCGCCTCCGTATTTGCGAGACATGCAGGCACGCCCCTCGACGCTATACTTTCTCAATCTACGTCCACCTGCTCTTTCAATCGTGTATTTATGCTTGATTTCCTATTTACTCAGGGTTGATGCTAGCTCGTTCCATCTTCAAAGCCTTCATGGCCTTCTGAACGTCATCCTCATCCATGTGCAGGCCCTTGTTGTCCTCAATAGTCTTGTTAATGACGCGCTGCATCTGCGAGGGCGGCTTAACGGGAGAGTGGTCGGAGTCGTTGTCTAGGTCAACGTCATCTTCGTCGTCGTCCTCCTCCAGTGCGTCGCTCTCAGCGTCCACAAACTCCTCATCGTCATCATAATCATCGTCGTCGTCGTACTCGTATCCATCATCAAGATCGAGATCGTACGAAACGGGCTGGAATCGAGAGTTAGTGGGAGCCTTCTTGTAGCTGAACTTGGACGGGTTGGTGGAGTCCTTGGGCTCGGACGGACCGGCAGGGTCAGCAGCCGAGCCAGCGGGAGCAGCATTAGAGCCTGCAGAACCGGCCCGCGGGCTTCTGGGAGATCTAGGCGACTTGGGTGACTTCGAGAGCTCCTCATCGTCAGTCAGCTCGTCGTCAGTCAGATCAGACAGATCAATAATGGGGTCTCGCCAGTAGTTGACGTCAGTGTACTTCTCCTCCTGGATGGTTGTGAACTCGCTTTCCGGAGGGAAAAAGTGGTCAACAAGATCGGCAATGTGAACATACGAGGACTTGTAACCAGCCAGCTCGAGCAGCTCCATATGGACCTCGGCGTTGGAGTTGATTGTGAAGATTCTGGATGACGGCACACCGACAGATCTGTACGACAGCGCGTCGGTGATTCGGTTGCCAAAACCAGCGTAGAAGGGGTTGGTGGCGTCTTCGGTCTCGCCAAACAGTGACTTGATGTCTCGCAGACACGCCATCTTGAACACCTCGGGTTTCTTGAGAATCACCTCTCTCTTGAGGGCCGCGAGTGTTCTATCAGGCGACAAGATGACGGGCCCGGGAGGCAGCTTGAAGCCAAATTGGTCAACTCCACCCAGATATGCTCTGGTAGCGTCTGCCTGGCCTACTGACCGCGCTGTTAGATACATGATGTTGTATCCATTAGCTCTGATATCAGAGAAGAGCTTGGCCACGCCAGTGTGAGTCCAGTCTCGGCCCATCATGGTGAGCAGATGGCCCAGTGCATCGGACTTGGTGATGGTGCCGTCAATGTCGGAAATGACAACGGGGATGTCGTACTTCCAGTAGAACAGCTGGGCAGAGCACGACGTCTTGCCGTTGTTGACTGCAAAGGTCACCTCGTTCTTACCGGGTTTAAGATCCAGAGACTTAAGTTGGTCGGACGTCAGACGGATAGTCTTGGCGTAGTGCTTGTTGTCCGAGGCCTGCGAAGGCAAGTTAGAAGAGGGGAGAGGATGGGGCGAGTGTGCCAGAGACTCGGGAGAGCTCATGTGTTCGTGATGGTGGCTATCTCCTGCGCTCTGAATCACCAGGTTACCCTCCTCGTCCTCAACCAGGATATGGGACAGGTCTCTGTCTTCTCCGAGCTCCTCAGCCAGAATCTTCTTTACCAACTCCTCGGATCGACTCACGTCCTCGTGGTCGTACTTGTAACCGGTCATATCCAAAATGATGTCTCCGTTGTCGGAGATTTTACTCTGGATGTTTTCCGATGTGAGCTTCTTGGACAGGGCACGAGCCTTCTCCCAAATCTCCTCGGAAGAAGGGGCAGGGGAAGTGGCAGCCCGGTGCAGACTCTGCTCCAGATGGTCAAGGGGCTCTGTGGGCTCTGTAGCTTCAGTGGGTCCGGAGCCATCTGTTCGGTCGGTCTCGCTGGTGGAGAAGGAGTCTGAGGAGATGCCCTCCGAGATGGTGGCCGGGTGTCTTAGCGAGCCAGGCACGGGCTCTGGAGCTGCCGTGCTTGCACGCTGTCTTCCACCAACATCAGTGTCGTCATTCAAACTGCCCATCTCATGCAGGTGATCAGCCGAAGGCGATCTGAATGGCGCACCCTCCGAGGGCGATCTGCCGTGCTTGCCTTCGCCTCCCTGTCTAGAGTCGTCATTCAGAGCAAGGTAGTCCGGCTCGCCTTCACCGCCTTCTTCCTGGCCCCAGGATGGCGACGAGGAGGGGGAAATGACGGGGGAGGTAAGGAGTTCCTCGGGCACGTCTGCGTCGGTCTCGAACACAAAGAAGACTTCTCCTCCATCGCCCACCTTCATGGGCAGCTCTGTCTTTGTGCCATTGACGCAAAACTCGACCTTTTTCTGTGATGGTCGCAGCAAAGAGAAGATTCCAAACCGCACGTGGAAAGGGGAGCAGTTCAGTTCACCTGGGTTAGTTTGATATTATGGTGGGGGTGCAGATGAGGTGTTACGCCACCATGTTGTGAGTGTGGGTTCATGCTGAGAGTGATAGGAGGGGTGTTGGTGGTGCTGACGGAGCTGCGTCATCAGCCAGCTCCTGTGTTGACGTTGGAACCCGTCCGCCAGAGTGGGTCACAGCTCATGCCACTTAACCGCAGTCATGGTAACAAGTGTCCCCACCATAATGACCTTGATAGTTACGACATCGTTGCTACTGCCAGCCCGAAGCAAACACTTGCAGAGCCACCATCTCCTTCCACTCCCTTCCCATATCTTCCACAATGTCGCCCGCATCTCTCGTCGGCTCCTCTATCGCACTGTCGGCTTGCATCCTAACACTGCACCAACATGTCTCGCCCAGCTCTCTTCATACTCACCGTCTTCCCGCTCGACCACAATGATGTCAATTGCACCACTGAGAGTGGCCGGGTTGATGGAGTTCCAGGTCTTGGAAACGGTTCCAATGGCTCGGCCAACGTACTGCATCGTGTGGTGGTGTGGTGGTGATCTGTTGGGCACCTTCACAGAGTTAGGTATACATACAGATATGCAGCAAGTGCAAGGAGGGGTTTGCTGTTCCAATCGATGTGATCACGTGGGGAGGGTGTGAAAACGACCGACTAGCACACACCAACACGGCCCGAAAAGCAAACAAACACAGCTAGAATCGCCAGCCGAAAATTCCAGTCCTAATACCATCAATTATACGAAAATGCCCATCGTTTCTTGGCCTAAATGAGGCCGCCTGTGAGTGCGGAACCTTGTCTCCGAGGCTCGGGAAAACGACTCAAGCGAAATACGAGGGGTGCACACAAGCCAGGTGAGAGTGAGCCCACAGCAGCTTGTCTCGTGCCACAAGTATACGTAATATTCGGCAAATAGCCGATTTTTTTAGTCAACACAGATAAGCACGCGCAGATACTGCCGCTAACAGCTCTCCAATCACAATCCTACTTCGGCTTGATTTTGGCACACTAGTAGGTCGGTGTTTAAGTGTAGCCGGCTTGGCTTAATTGCTCTTGGCTACAGCGTACTAACGATATGAGTACATATTATGGGCCCAGTAGTGGGGCCTCTTCAGTGAGACTTAAAGACTGTTTTTCGACAGTTGCTTTGAATGCCGTGAGACCATCTCTCTTCTGCCTTGCCGAAACTTGCTCATTTGTTCATCTCCTTAGAAAGACCGTCTTAACCAGACACCACCCCTGCAACTGTATGCTTCCCCACCTTGTAGGGTTAGGGTTCAGCACACACATAACGGTCCAAATTAAGGTTCGATGATTAAGCAATGGGCGAACAGTGATATTGTGACGGTGGCGAAAGTACACACCCGCGGGAACTTCTTAGTGCGCAAGATTTCTTCTGAGCTCTACCATAGAGCGCTAAAACAAAATCCTCTTCTTGATTTTGCCGCTGTCGTCGTCATTGGCCAGTGGCAGTGAGAACTTCATGCAAGCACGACACATCGCATGTCCCAAATCGGAATATCAAAAACTTAAAGGTCGTTACTAAGCAAGCTCCCAACCGGAGCCCCAACCCCAAGGTCCTCACACAGGATTTTTGCACTGTGGCGAAAAAATTCGTCAAAAAGTTAAGCTTTGGCGTCATGTTGTCGCACGTGAGGGCCATAAAGAACGCTGAAACGGGATTATTTTGGAGACACGGGTATACCTCTATGTGAAAAATCTGATGAGGATAATATTCTTACAGCCCTGGACCTTTTTTCGCAACTACCAGCCCTCTGGTTAGTCTGTACGCCATTTTACGGAATTCTGCCCACCTTGCATAATCAGAATTAAGCTCTGAAAAGTTTGTGCGTAGCCAACCTTTGCAGATTCAGATAATTCTCACCGCTCAGTCTCCGTCCCAAGTTCTTCACAACGCTTTCTACCGTTTCGCTACACGAGAACCAAAAGAAGAGATACACACAGAAACGATGGAAAGCCCAGTAGCATTGGAGTCGAGAGGGCTCTCGTTGAAGAGAAAGAGGGTGGATTCGCCCCAAGTGATGGCTTTAAAGAAACCAAGGGATGAGGGAGCAGTGCTTCCTCAGGATGATGGCAAACTGACTACTTGTTCAGAAACAGGTGACCTATCTGCAGGCGTTTACAAGGCGTTCGTTAAGAATGCCCTAGATGAAGTTGAAAAGGTGAGTTATGCTGTCTTCCCCCATTAGTACCCCCGCCTTCGCTACGAACCGTCGTCTTCGTCTTCGCCCCTCATGTTCTCCGTTCTAACCTAGCAAAACTACAGCCCACTCGGCAAGCTGACCGACCAGATCACCAAAAGCTCCGACTCGCCCGACGCGCTGTCCAACGACCAGCTCACTCACATGATCCAGGCGCTGTCCATCGAAATCAGTCGGCTGGACTCGCCTCGGTGCTCTAAGCTCATCAGCGGCGTGGTTCATCTGCATCTCGAAACACGCCAGCCGTCCCAGGCGCTCACAGATACATACTACCGGTTCCTAGCGGTCCTCGTCTCCGCGGTGCCTCGATGGTGGTCCGACGTTGCCACTGAACTGGTGAAAGACTTCACCCTCGATGACGCCTCGGCCCAGCATGCAGCGCTTCGATACATGATCAGCATCACGCCCACGTCAGCCACGCTGCTTCAGGGTATGCTGCTTGATGCTTTCCCCAACAAAATGGATTCCACCGTGCGACTGTGCAACTTCATCCGCAACGCCCTCATCACGACCGAGTACTGCCCTGCGCTGAGAAACGCCGTGTGGGGCATGGTTGTCGAGAAGAGTGTCCAGATTGACGTGGAACTGCAGGACGAGCTCGACGAGCTTGACGAAGAGGAGCTGTTTGACGCCGGCCTCCTCGACGCCGAGGACCCCGAAGTGGCCGATGGAGACGACGCCACTGACGTCAAGAAGGGAGAAGCAGGGGACGGAGAAGAAGACGCTAACGAGTTGGTCCTCGGCGACTCGGATGATGAAGACGACGACGACGACGACCACATCGAAGTCAACGAGGGATCGCCAGTCGGCGAACTTTTGGCCAAGCTCGACGGAATCGTGTCTCTGCTTCTCATGCATGTCGGGGGCAAGTTCAACGATGGCCCCGAGGAAATCACCACAGAGACGGTTTCCATGTATGCATCTCTCATCAACGTGTTCAAGACGTATCTGCTGCCCACGCACCGAACCCGGTTCGTGCAGTACATTGTCTTCCAGGCGTCGCAGGCGTGTCCCGAGTTCATGGACGCCTTTCTTGCCTCGCTCATCGAGATCACTCTGTCGTCAGGAGAGGGCATGGACAAGCGGTCCAAGGCCATGCAATACATTGCATCTTACATTGCACGGGCCAAGCATCTTTCCAAGGCCCAGATTGTCTTTGTGGTGAGCATGCTAACCGGCTGGATCGACAGATATGTGTCTGAGCGAGAAGCCGAGGTCAACGGCGTGCCTGGTTCCATGGAGCGGTTCAAGACTTTCTACTCCGTCGTCCAGGGACTCATGTACATCTTCTGTTTCCGTAACGAGATGCTGAGACTGGACTCGGACGCTCCCGAGGGCGACTCTGTCTGGGAGTGTAAGCTTGACAAGTTCTTCCAGCGAATCATCATGACCAAGTTCAACCCTCTGCAATACTGCAACCACTCTGTGGTCGCCATGTTTGCCAAAATTGCCCACCACCACGACGCCGCCTACTGCTTCACTATCATTGACGAGAACAAGCGAGGAATCGTGCGAAAGGATCTGCATGACAAAAAGAGCCGGGCCATGGCTCCTCGAGCCTTCATGGAGGGAGCTGCGACTCTCTTCGAGGGCCCCGCGAGAGAGTTCACTCAGCTCGAGGGATACTTCCCTTTCGACCCTCTTCTACTGAAACGGTCCAGAAGTGTGCTCGGAGACCTCTACATTGAGTGGAGTGACGTTGCCGAGGACCTGGATTCGGATAGTGAAGATGGGGAGGAGAGTGATGGAGGAGACCGTGAGGATGACATGGAGGAGGACGTGGAGGTCGAAGACGAGTAAGCAACCTCGTCGACAACCAACCCTATGCATCCCAGCAAGATGTACACCTGCATCTCCCTACATCTTGCTAACACATTATAGACGGTCTGGTCCGCCAGTCCACTTTTTAAACTAAGCTGCTACCAAGCAGAATACATTGATGTTATATTTGTTGTTCGTACTTGTAGGTATCGCGGTCTCGTACTTGCAGGAGGAGTGAAGTATGTAGTACTGTGAATGAGATCCTATATCACAACCCCAAAGACACACAGCACAACACAGATGCGCAGCACAGCGCGCACACAATATATCGGTGACAGTCATAACATATTTACTGTAGTATGCTCTTCCTTTGAGCACAGCTACATTACTGTGCGACACTGTAACATGTGCACCGACACTACCACAGCGCTATCAAGGTCGTAAGTCATTATCTATAATCCGGGGTATGCATGGTTGCTGGTGTGCTTAGCTCGAGTGTCCATGTGCCTTTCACACCTCCCATGGAGCTGCCCCCGAACAGCTCATGAGTTGTTCACGTTTTCCGTTGTCGTGAGGTACCTTCTTCTCCCTCTATCGCCGCTGAAACTTCTTCAGCACGATCTTGCGCCCTCCAAGACCCATACCGCCCATGGGTGGCGCGTAAGTGAGAAAGTTGCCGATCCAGAAGAGCTTTTGGGCCAGACTGATACCACGGGGATCCGCCGGGCCAAACACGGTCCGCAGGAAATGCAACAGTGTGATCCAGTCGTTTGTGGTGAGTGTAGGTAGCATGTTGTAGAGTCCAGGCACAGTGTGCACCTTGGTGCACACTAGTGATCGGAACTCTAAGTGCAGTGTGAGTTTAATTCGATGTCCGACTCGAAACACGAGGTGACCAGGTTCTACGTAATGGTGATAAGTTACAGTTTTAGAAGACTGGCGGCTGATTCTGCCTTTGCCTACACACAAACCGCCATTTATTTGTTGAATCTGACTTTGCGATGGTTTCTTTCTGCCTCTGTTGGTGGTGTCCACATTTCTCTCAGTTTCCAGAAACAAGTACCGGTACGAACTTTGGGAGTCGTGGGTCAAGTTGCCAAATTGGGCTCCTTAACTGCGACGAAGAGAAAGACAATGATACGGACGTCATCAAGACAATGTGGAAGTCAGTAATTGATGGCCTTACACTAGGTTGTACTAGCCTTTCTCTTCAAACCTCTGTAGAGCCTTTATCTACCAAAAACATGATCAGTCATCACGTTTGAAACTGCCAAGATCGTGGCAACATCATCTGATCATCTTTCGACCAACGTGCTGCCAGTTGATATATCCGCGAAGTCTACCAAAGTACGAGTCTCATTTCTAAAATTAATGCAATTATCCTAATCCCCTTATCATCATCGATGCAACACGCTATACAAGCGGATGCTACTTTCTCTCCTTTATCAACTTCATCAATGCAACCTCCTCCTGAGACGGCTCACTGACGTGCTCCTCCTTCCACCGTCTCTTGAACTGTTCGGCCTCCTCCTCGTACCGCTTGGCCTGGATTCTATAGTCCTCCGTCTTCTTGGCGTTGAGCGCCTTGATTTCGTTTGTCTGGTCAATGTACGGCTGCTTCTCTGGGTCTGGAAGATCTCGCCACATTTTACCCAGCGCAGAACGCACCTCATTACGAGCCGCCCGCATCGTGGGCTCGCCAGAAGACTCCTGCTTCTTCTTGTCGCAAATAGCTCGGCACTTGTCCCAGAAATCTTTCTGGAAGATGAGAAAGGGGTTAGCTCCAGCTCGCTCGGGCTTGATGGGCCGCTCGCCAATCTCAGCCACCATCTCGTCTCTCATAATCTCGTTGGACTTGGACACTCGCTCGTCACGCAGCTCCTTGAGCCGCGTTTGGTTGGCGTCCTGCTCCACAGCCTTCTTCTTGACGTCCACCGGAGGCGATGGCTCCGCAGCCCGCTTCTTCTTGGCCATCACGGGTTGAGGCAAATGAGTAGCGGGAACGTGGGGAGCCACAGACTCCTCCTCCACCAGCATGGGTTGCGATCCATACGCAGGCTGTCCGTAAATAGACATTCTGTGGGGGCCGCCCATCGCCATCTGCTGTTGCTGCTGCTGGCCAGGGGCTTGGTGATGCTGCATGAACGACCGACGGAAGCCAGCCATTTTGTGAGGCACAAGAGGATGGGGCATCTCAATCTCGCCAATCAGCGAATCCAGAATCTCGGACGCGGCTCTCAACGAAGACAGATATGCTCCATGGACTGTGGACGGGTGAGTTCGGCAGGTGGCCTCACCAGCAAAGAAAATGTCGTGGTGAACGGGACGGGCCAGAAGATCAAAATCGGCTCCTGTGGCCTCCAAACCAATGCAAGAATAGGCACCACGAGAAAACGGATCAATCTGCCATCTCGTGACAATGCTCTCCACCGGCGAGGGCATGGTACCCTTGCCTGTGATGACCTGTAGAGACTTGAGAGCAGCGGCGACAATCTCTTCATCAGACTTGTCAGCCATAATCTTGGCGGCTTCACCAGACACGGTTCCAATCAGACAAGGCTTGCCAACGACGGCAGAGTTGTTCCAGAACATGTTGCAGAAGCCACGAGCCTGCTTAAAGCCCGCGTCGTCCGCTGAGCCGTTGGCAGCGTCCTTGACGACACAAAGAACGTCCTTGGAGTCGTCCCAGAAACACTCGTCGAACACCAGACAGATCTTGTTCACCACTCCAAACGCGAGACGCTCAATGGAATCAGTTTTCCACTGAGGCAGATCAGGAATGAACTGAATGGCTCGAGCCTTGAGAACTCCAAGAGGAACAGTGACGCAAATCTTGTCTGCGTGAATCCGCTCTCCGTTCTCCAGAAAGATTGATGTCTGCTCCTCGTCCTCGTACTCAACAACCTTGGCAGTAGAGTTGAATCGTACATCCAGCTTGTCAGGGTACGTGTAGAGACCTCTGACGGTGGACATGAAGCCGTTGGGGATACGGGAGTGACGACCTGTGAACTCGTGTCCCTCATCCTGGTTCCACGACGACAGTGACAGCTGATCCAAGCTGGTTCCGTTGGCAAACTCCAGGTTGGCGAGATGCCAATGCAACAGTCGAGTGTCCTCTCCGGTGAGTGTGATGAATCGCTGAATTCGCACTAGCAGCTTGTCGATGGTTCGGCCCAGAGAAGGATGCACCTCGCCAGGAGGCTCCGAAGTGACCGGAATGGTCTTATCCTTGGACCGGACGGTCACGGGCTTTCTCTTGAAGCCCAACGACTCGAGATAAGTGATGTCATCGGGCAAGAATGTGGGCTCCTGCTGCTCGTTGGGCTGTTCGTTGGGCGAGTACGACTCCTCCATCTTGGCAATGGTCTCGTAGGTGTCGTGAAAATCCTCCTTGTGGGGGTCCTTGCCAGCAGTCATCAGAGCCTCGTCTCCCTCGATAGTCTTGGGAGGCGTGGATTGCGATTTGAACACCGACAGCTTGGCTAGCAGATACTCAAGCAGCTTTTCCACTCGAGTGTCTCCGTCGTCGGAAACAGGTCCGCCACTGGTCTCGTCGATAATGTTGGTAGATGTATCGATTCCGACCAGAGGCAAGCCCAGCTGTCGACGAGCCAGAATAGCCAGAGGATTGCCACGTCCAAAGCCCATGATCACCGAACCACCGAGATCTGCCCGGTAGTTGGGATCGCTCTTGAGCGGCTGTGTGTAGATTCGTCCTCCGATTCGCTTTCGACCCTCCAGAACAACCACTCGAGGCACGTCTTCGTACTCCTCGAACCGATCTGCGTAGAGATTGAAGAGGTTCTCGAGCTGGCGAGCACACCCCAGACCAGCGATTCCTGCTCCAATCACCACAACAGTCAGACGCGGCTTTCGATCTCGGAACTCCTGTCCAGGAGATGTCGGAGGCTCCTCCTTGGCGACCTCGATGCAACCAAAGTTGATGTAGCCCTGACGGACCAGAAACTCGTAGGCGACCTCTGCAAGATAAAAGTATCGCTCTTCTCGCGCCACTCCAGCAGCCTCGATGAGTGACACGCCTACCAGCGGGTTACACAGCCACAATCGCAGAATACCGTTACGAATGTTCAGGTACGTGGTCACGTGAAGAGGACTGAGGTGGTTTCTCAGAAGATCAAACTCGTCCGGACACAGAGCCAGGGGGTTGAGTCGCGACGAGATGGCTGCGCTGAGACACTGGCTTGCGTACCGAGATGACGAAATGTCCTTCGGAATCGAGCTCTTGGGCTTGTATGTAAGTCGACGCGAATCTCGATTCGAGAGAATGTAAGGCGGCGCAGGAATGGCGCCTGGACCTGGGGTTCCCGGATGGAGAGGAGTTCCGTTTCGAGACTGGTACTCTGAATCGGGCAGGGGCGAGTGAATGTGGGGAGGGTAATCAAACGGCTGCTGCTGGGTCTGGGGTCTCAAGGTCTGTATTCTCGATCTCGAATTGGACCGCTGAAAGTGCGGTTTCTGCGGCTGAGGCTGCTGAGTCGCTTGTTGCTGTTGCTGCTGAGATTGTTGTGATTGTTGTCGCTGCTGTTGCTGTATTTGGGCATGCTGGGATTGTAGGTGCTGGTCGAGCCGCCGCTGCATCTGTATCTGGTTCACCTCAAATTGATTCATGTTCGGCGTCATGATGGGCGCATTGTGGTTGTGATTGTGGGGTTGTTGAGGCGCTTCATGATGAATGACCTGGTGACCAGAGTGATGTTGTTGTTGCTGGGGCTGCTGCTGTGTGGGTTGATGTTGCTGCTGCTGCTGCTGCTGCTGCTGTTGTTGTTGTTGTTGTTGTTGTTGTTGTTGTTGATGCTGTTGTTGTTGCTGTTGCTGTTGCTGTTGCTGTTGCTGTTGTTGCTGCTGCTGCTGCTGTTGCTGGAACATGAAGTCGACACCCTGTTCTTGGACGCCACCATGAGCATGAGTAGGCAACTGAGGTTGCTGCTGCTGGGGTTGCTGCTGTGCGCCGGGCTGGCCCTGACTTCCGTCCTCGAGCATGATTTGCTGCGACTGAGACTCGCTGGCAAAGTCAAGAAACGAGGTGCCCTGGTCCATACCGATCTGGTTCACGTCCATCATGTAAGGAGCATTGTCCATGTTCATGCCTCCAGAGGCATTGTCCACGTACCACATGTTGGGGTCCTGCATGTCATTGTCGAGCATTTCAATGGGGTCTGGCGACTCAAACGCCTCCTGTTTGACATTGTCGAACTGCTGGTGTTGGGGTTGGTTCTGGTGTGTGTGTTGCTGCTGCTGCTGTTGCTGCTGTTGCTGCTGCTGCTGGGGGGCCTTGAAGCCCATGCCTTCGTAGGCCTGTCTTCGGTTTTTCGAAAACAGATGTAAGCGTTGTCGTTCCACTGCGTTAGTAGTGACCTAGCGATTGTGACTGATAACAGTTGATGGACACTTTGGGGATCTCTCAAGACACAGAGAAGCTGATGCCTGGTTTTGAATCACCTCGGGGCATCAAACGAGACCATCACAAAGCCCATGTGACCCTACATCGCACCATGAGCTCGATCTTGCGCCACTGAGTGACTTCCGGTCTCCAGCCGGTTGTCTCGTGTGAGGTGTCTTCCATCTGGGCGCTTTTGTGTCGATTGCGAAGCCGCAAAGACTCACCCGCCTCAACTGCTCGTCTGATACTCACTCGGAACCGCTACTGAAGATGCATCACACTCTCGTTGCGTACGGTGATGGTGATGTTCTTGGCTTGATTTACGCTTCCCAAATGGACTTGACTGCTCGCTGCACACAAAGTTTGCCAGACCTGCATGTGCGGCAAGCGGGGCCTTGAGAAAATATACGGATACGGCAGTGTCCGGGGTAAGGGTCGATAGAGGGAGAAGGGTGGAGAATCAAGGTGCACACGACCTGGTTGGGTAGGGGTGCAGAATGACTGGAGATACGTGTCCTCCGCTTCGGAGCCTCGGCTAGTTTACGTCTTTGTGATGGCACGTGACCTCTTGTTGTAATCGCAAATGGTCTAATTAGTCCCAAATTAGCGCCAACTGTTTTCGTTGGGACTCCGAGCGTGAGCGTCCTGTTGGATTGGACACAGCTTGGCGTCATAAAAGACGGACCAAGACGAAGCGTCATTCTGCCTCACAAAGTTGAGAGCGTGAGGGATTGAGTGTTTCAACTTAGCTACGGTACGGGCGGTTATCGATGGGCTCCACGGTGTGACACCGCGCTGCTCAGACTCGATCCTCTTGCGCATCCTCGTTTGGCTGCTCCACATCTGTTTCACAAGAGAAGCGTCTTGATGCTCCTCCACCTCAACACGTCCACTCCACCTGGGATCGGCTGACAGCAAATACTGTAGCGCCTCTAAGCTTCCGCACCTTGTCAGCCCCACCGGTACAATGTAGCTTATTCGGTTCGAAATCTGGTGATTTTTTCTGCCGTGAGAGACTCGGATTTTGGGACGGTTGCGCATCTGAGCGATTCGGAATCGGATACATATTTACGAGGTGCTGCGTCTCGATCTTAATCCCAAGCAATGGGCAAGCGTGGGCCCTTGACGTGTACAACAACCGGTGATGTACGCCACTGTAAGAATTTCCCCCTTCACCCATTTGCCCTTATATTTCCTGCTATCTACAGTGTGTACAGCTGTTCTCAATCTGGAGCTTGCAGCCGCTACACAGCCTCCACGGCCCTTCTCTCCCACAGCCTCCTTGGTCGGATCTCTATCGCAGATATCCGCTCTCCAGTACAAAATTATACTTCCCGATCCCGCCCGCTTCCACCAGGTAGACTCATAGATATACGGTTGTGTGGGCGAGGGGAGACGCCCCATAGACCTCTTTTTCCGTTTCTACTCGCAAACAAAGAAACGGCCAGGTTTGTATCTGACGCATAGACACATACGAGCCGGTATCTCGTCACATGTCCATAGGCCAAGGGGTTGCTAACGAGCTCTTGGCTGCACATGACAAGGTTCAATCCGCCGTTGAATGGCTGCAGAGGAGGAACGGAGTGGTGTTCAGTTGTGTTGTTGTCGGAGTCCTCACGGAGGGTGTTACAGAGTAGAAGAGTAGCGGGGTATTAGTTCCAGCTGTCTAGAAGCTCTCTGTCCGAAAAACGTGCCCTCTGCCACGCTCATAGCACAGTCTCTTGCTGTGGGCCTCATTCTGAAACACGGCGTGACAGCTGCATGTCTTTGAATGTACGAAGGTATTAAATCATCCCCAAAATGGAAGGTGCAGTCCGATACAGACGCTGTGGTCTGCCACACGAGTCTCACCTACTGTACCAGCAGCTTCTTCTCGTTGAGCTGCCCCGCGGATTGCGAGCCCCAGTGAGGCTGAAGGTGTGGATTCCGTTTGTACAGTGAGGCTGAAAAACCTGGTTGGGGCTATAAACACGCGGTGACGTGTTGCACGCGCTTCTAACAGCTCTTCATCAGCCCTGATAGCGCGGCACCTGGACTACTCATTAGCTATCGATATCCAAGTCTCTTTTTCTGTATTGAAAGAGCCACTCGTCGTCTCAATATCATCCACCACTCTCATTGTTCATGTTCTCTCAGGTTGAGGCTGTTTTCTTCTCCCAAATTCACCTCCCAACTTAGTCAGCAAGCTTTGCATGAGGTGCGTCAATGTTTATTTCCTGATTCAGTTCGCGATCTAGACGCGTCATGCCCACTCTAGACGGAAACACCTGGGGAAACTCGGACCCCTCGCTGGGGTCCAAGGAGGGCTCCTTCGAGATTCCCGACCACGTCCCCGGCGCAGCGCAATTTCGAGCGCGCCAAGAGTTTGCCGCGGCATCCAACGGCTCTGCACCGTTCGCCCGCAAGCTCGTCGGCTCACATGCCCCACAAACACGACACTCACCATCTTCGTCGACTCCAAGAGAATTCACGCCGCTGCTCCGGAGCGTCAAGAAGTCCTTCACGACCACGCAGCAGCAACAGGCGTCTTATTCGCCCACAAACTCGAGGTTTAGAGGCACACGCAGAACCGGAGGACGTCCCGACCCACTGCTGCCCTACGATGAGCTGTCATACTCCTCCAACGAGTTTGACAACATGTCTGGAATCCAGCGTGGCTCGCTCACGCCCCAACGGCCTCAGCAGAGGGGCCCCACGGCTACCAAGGGTCTCAACGAGCTGCTGACAGAAAGCATGCCTCTGCGTGAGCAAGAGACCCGCATGAAGGAGCTCAGCAACGAAAACACCAAGCTCAAGATTGACTTGCTCCAGGCACGACAGGAACTGCATCGCAACACGCCTGCGCAGATGAAGGAGATCCGGGAGGAAGTGGTGCAACTGCGGTCAGATAACATGAGCCTGACCACAGAGGTGCACCAGCTGCGGGTGACACTGGAGGAACGAGAACACTACATTGGGCAGCTGGAGGAACAGCTGCAACAACGCGACGACACCAACAGATCTATCAACAATAACGGGGTGGAAGCTGAGTTGGAGAGACTGCAGGGTCTGGTGGCTGACTCTGAGTATGAGGCCAACCGCAAGCAGGAGGAGCTGGACGGCGCTTTAGACGAGATTGATTCTCTCAAGGCCCAGTTTGAGGCTCTTGAGCGAGAACGCGAGCAGGAGCGATACAACAGATCTGTCGATAGATCTGTGGTGGACAGGTCCATGCATGACCAGACCATGGACTCTACCAGGTCGTCTCGGTCGTCGCGTCTCAACAACTGCACTCTTAACCACAATGATGCGCGATTCGAGATCACCAATCTCAAACATGACATTGACCAGCTTGTTGCTGAGGTGAACCAGAAGGATGCCCAGGTCGACCAGGCTCAGGTGATCATCCAGAAGCTCACCTCGGAGCTTGCGGCTAAGCGCGAGGTGGAAGCCAACGTTGACCGGTCTCACTCCACCACCGAGGAGACTCTGAGACGCCAGATTGACGAGTATGCTGCCCACATTGAGCGCATCAAGGAGGAGAAGGAGCGAGATATCAAAACCATGCATGCGGATCTCGATGCCCATGTTCGAAGAGCCGAGCATGACCATGCTGTCGAGCTCGAGCGGGCCCAGACCGAGATTCAGCGGCTCACGGGTGAATTGGGGCTCAAGGAGTCCCAGATTACCGAGCTGCAGACTCATCTTAACCGGTTCAAGTCAGAGCTGGAGTCTGTTCCCATGGAGATGGAGCCCCTGCGAGCTGCCATTGCTCGTCTGGAGCAGGACAAGCTCATGCTAGAGGGCAACATTGCTGATCTCGAGATTCAGCTCAAGCGCAACGCTATGCGAGAAGACGATCGACAGCAGCTGGCTGCTCAGCGAGATGATCTCATGCATCGACTCACCCAGTCCGAGAGCGAGCGAAACCATTATCGCGAGAATCTCGAGAGCCGGTCGCAGTACTGGGTGCATGAGAAGGCTCTTCTGGAGAGCCAGCGGGATACTCTTCAGGAGAAGCTGGACAATGTGGACCAGAAGCACTCCAATGGCCACACTCCTTCTCGGGGATACGCTGCTATTGTGGCTCAGGAGCAGGAGAAGCTGCGTATCTACCAGCTGCAGGCTGAGCACACCCGTGGCGAGATGCAGAAACTGATTGACACTCAGTACCAGGATCTGCGACGCCAGACGGACGAGCTCAACGCAGCCAGCAACGAGATTGCGCGGTTGGTGGCCGTGGACAACAAGCTGCAGGAGATGAGCAGCAACATCAGTCTCATGGAGCAGCATTTCCAGGCCGAGCAGAACCGTCGAGCCCATGCCGAGGAGAAGGGCCAGATTCTGGAGCAGCAGGTGCGAGAGGCCGAGGATCGGCTCAGAGAAGTGTCGAACCGGCCTCCTCCGCCTCCCCAGGGCGGCAACGAGTCGTTCATGGCTCTCAACAACAATCTGCACGAGCAGAACCGAGAGTTGCGAAGCCAGATTGATGCCGGCAACCGGGAGCTCAACGGCTGCAAGATTGAGCTGGCGACTGCTACTCGACTTCAGCAGGGTGCTGAGAAAAACGTGGACTTCCTCGAGAAGCGTGTTGCAGAGTTGGAGCGGTCTATCGGCGATCTGCGAGTCCATCTGGCCAAGGTGGAGCAGGAGAGAGACGACCTGGTGGTCAAGAAGGAGGACGAGAGTCCCCAGTCTTCTCTGGATTACGCGCTGTGTCTTTTGTCCGAGAAGGAGGGCGAGATCACCGAGATCCGAGCCACTTTTGCGGGCCAGAAGAAGAAGCTCGTGGAGTACATCAAGAAGCTGCGAGACGGCCGTCGCCAGACTCGGTCTGAGATTGTGCCTCTTCAGAAGCTCAACCAGATGCTAGAGAAGGAGCTGGAGGAGAAGGATGCTCTACTGGCAGAGAAGGAGGCTGCACTGGTGGATAAGGAGGATGCCCTGGCTGACACGGAGGCAGTCCTGGCAGAGAAGGAGGCTATCCTGGCGGAGAAGGAGGCTGCCCTTGCCGACAAGAGGGCTGCGCTGGCTGATAAGAAGGCTGCATTGGAGCAGACCAAGTCCATACAGGCGCTCGAGGCACAGCACCAGCATGACATTGAGCGGCTGGCGGCTGAGATTTACAGGCTGAGAGGAGAGAGAGATGTGCTCAGAAAGGATCTCAAGACGGCCAAGCGAGAGCGGGACGACTACCGACAGAAATACCGAGATTCTCAGGAGTCTCATCAGCAGGAGATGGAGGAGCAGATCCGGGCCATTGAGCAGATGTCGCTCAAGGAACCCTTCAGACCTACTCGTGAGGCTGATGTGTCCTCTGGCAGCCCCAGACACGGATTCCAGCCTGGGCCCAAGGGCAACAGAAGTCGCGGTCACGACCACTCAGATTACCTGGATGCTGAGCGCAATGGTTCTCGAGGCCGGTCTCATCGGGGCGAGTCTATTTCACACCCCGAGCCTCCCTGTCTAGCTGGTGTCACTTCTTGCCACAAGTGTGAAGATGAGATTGAGTTCCTCAAGGGCGAGATTGTCATGTACGATCGCGGCGTGCGGTTCGAAATGTGCCAGACGGCGTATCTGAAGATCAAGCTGCAGCGGTCGCAGGAGCTCCGGGCTTCTTTGGTGATCCAGAAGGTTTACTATGACGCTCTGGTGGCCGAGCTGCGTTTCTGCAACAGAGCCGACCTCAAGCTCTTACAGTCCATGGGTCTGACGTCGACCATCAAGAAGAAGAGGCGGCCTATCACGTTTGGTGCGGTTGCCCAGATGGTTTTGGCCACGGTTATGCTCAGACGTCTGGGAGAGGAGTATGCCGAGGACGAGCGCCAAAAGCTGCGACTCAAGGACCTCGCTGACACTTACAGTTGGAGCCGGTGGCAGTGCTAACATTGCTGACAGTCGCTACATTGCGGACAGTCGCTAACAATTATTTATTATAATGGAATGGAATGGTAATACATGAATTGGTCACGTAGAGAGATGCATTAGTGTGTGTTGATGTGCCACACATGGTGTGTGTGTGTGTGCTGGTGATTTGTATTGCATCGATGTGATGCTTGGTGTGATGATGAATAAATATGTAGACGCGTGCTTTTTTGTGAATGTAGGTCGATGTCTCGTCGTTACTGTAGTGCAGCCCACGTCATTGGACTTGACTCAACTCCACAAGGTCTTTCTCAGCCTGGGCCAATCTCACCTGAAAGTCCTTGGCAATCTCACCAATGATGGCGATTTTGTCGAATTCCTGCTCAATCTGGTCACACTGTTTCATGATGCGTCGCATTGCCTCAAGCGTCTCATCGCATTGTGCGATTTCACCTTCCGTGTACGCCTCTGTCTGGCTGTTGATGCTGTCCTGGGTCTCCTTCACAAGAGCATCTATACGCGTGTCAATGGCGCCAGTGAGAGCGGAAAACGACTCTGTGAGCTTGGAGATGCCCAGCAGATCGTGTTCTTCCGAATTTGGGTCGTCTGGCACCGGTGCAAAGATGGACATGTTGCGAATGTTCCTAGCGTTGGTGTGTGGTGATATTGCAGCTTCTCAAGCTCGTGTCCCTCGTGCATCTCATGCTGTAGTGTGCATGTCAAGGGGTCACGTGGAAGGTGCAGTTCGAGGTGGAAGAAAGAGGCAATAGTGGGGTGTGGATGAAATGCGAAACCGGTGTGAGGTAGCTGGAAAGACGAGTGGTCTTTTATTGCTTCTAAAGGGTCCCTGTTTCCAGGATTACGTGGGTATCTTTAGATTGGCATCGTGTTGGTTCATTGTCCAGAAATATTATCTGATTTGCCCCTCTATGACCAAATATGGAGATCAGCGTGTGTACGGTTCTACGCTAGTTCACAGAGCCCCTTGATGTGGATAAGAACACTGTTGGAGTCGTTGAAGAGTAGAGATGGCCAGAAAACCAGCATTTAGTACTGCATCAGTCTCCCACCTGTCAATAGCAATTTTTCACTGCTACAGTTAGTCCGCTTATTAGCTCGCTTATCATGTGGATGCAATGCATTCTCTACGCAGTGTTCCACCTTCCATACAGGTGATGTGGGTGAATGGGGGCAAAAATGAGTGGTTTTTGTGTCCTAACAAACGATGATGGTCTTGAGATAGCTCGTATCGCTATAGAATATATTTCCCGGCAGTTTCTAACCATCCTTCCACCTTCCCTGTCTTGTCCAACTATACCCCCACCAACACACTTTACACCCGCCTCGCTAACTCAAACACAGTTTTAAATTGCACCACAGTTATAATCGCTCTATTGACCTGACTCTCGTCTCTACACCACCCCAACAAACATGCGACTTTCGAACGTGACTCTTCTCGCTCTGGCCTCCTTCGTCTACGCCAAGAACGTGATCACCATCCACCCCGTCGACGGCCCTCTCGACGACCCCAAGCTTCTGCATAAGCGAAACGAGCCCGTCCAGAACGGCTTCTACCCCGGCAACTTCATGGTCCAGGACGACTCCAACGGGCCCCACGTCGACCACGTCGACCTCAGCAGCCCCGGCATCAAGCTGCCCTCCGGAGAGCAGCCCAAGAGCGGCCCCACCTACCTCACAACCGGCCTGGTCCAGGACCCCCAGATCTCCATCTTTGCCGGCTACCTGAGAGACGACACCGAGCTGATCAAGCGGCTCAACGACGGTGACTCGTACACTGTGGTGCTTGCGCCTTCCAACGCCGCAGTGGCCTCTCTGGCTCTCAAGCCCTGGCAGTTCCCCAACGCCATCACTGGCAAGTCCGAGAAGGACCAGGACGCTGTCGCCAACGAGAACATTTCGTCGTTTGTGGCCAACCACGTTGTCGTCGACACCCAGCTCGTCACCACCTTCGATGTGGTCAAGCGTGCCCGAACTCTTTCCGGCCTGGAGCTGGAGATCTCCACTGAGAACAACAAGATTGTGGTCAAGTCTGAGGACTCCACCAGCATCGTGACCAAGATCATCCAGACCAACAACGGCGCCATCTGGGTGATGGACGAGTCTCTTGTCAAGCCTGAGTAGGTTCTAGGGAACAATGGGGTATACTAACAGCGAGGATTATGATTTATAGTGTAATGGATGAGTTTTTTGTGGTTGTTGGAGAAGGTGTGATGTGGGTAGGAAGTGGGTATTGTATATAAGAGAGCTGTAGAATGTCGCGTTGTGGCGAGAAGCAACAATATTGCCGGAACGAATCCTTCAAGTGCTCTGTCTATATATGGACCTCTAGATCCCACAGTTGAGGCTCGCTCTGTGCCATGTTCTGGTGCAAGGTTAAATCACTGGCATGGTGCATAATCAAATACAGCACGAAATACTGTACTCCACTCCACCCCACTCCACACTACACACACTACACACACACACAACGACATGCCATCTGTGGTGAAATCGTCGGACGCCAGCGTGGCAGTGGCGCTGCATCCGCTGCCATTGCTCAACATTTCAAACTTTTACACACGAGCGGTTGCCACTTCGACGGAGTTTGCAGGCGCATTATTGGGAACCCAGGACGGACGCCAGGTTAGCATTGACACCTCGTTTGAATTCAAAATCGAGGACGGGCTGATTGACAAGGAGCTGGTGACGCGACGGCTGGCCCAGTTCCAGCAGGTCATGCCGGAGCTGCATTTCGTGGGCTGGTTCTACGTCTCCAAAGAACACACATCCCCCACCGATGAGGTGGCCAATATGCAGAAGCAATTGATGGAGTACGATGAGGCGCCTCTGTTGATGCTCATTCAGCCGGGATCTGACTCTCAGCAGCTTCCTCTTCACGTTTACGAGCCTATTATCGACAGCGGAGAGACAAAGTACAGAGAGGCAACGGTGGTCATTGAGACAGGGGAGGCTGAGAGAGTCGCAGTGGAGGATCTTGTGCGGGAAACCAGCCAGCACGCAGCCTCGGAACGAGTCAGACAGCATCTGGTGAGCCAGCACGCCGCGGTCAAGATCTTCAATGGACGAGTCAAGACGGTGCTGGACTACGTCAAGGGCGTGAATGAGGGCTCGATCGTGCCCGACCAGCGGCTGTTGAGGTCCTTGCGGTCGATTCTGTCGCAGCTCAGTGCATCTTCTAACAACGAGCTCAAAGACAGTTTGCAGGAGTCGCAGGCTCTCACTGCCGCATTCCTGGCGACTGTATCTCAGGGCACCCAGCTCACTGCCAGTCTCAAGGCTCAGGGTCTGCTATTGGATCGGCCGGCAAAGAAGTCGCTGCGACGGCGACGAGGCGAGGCTCGCGATTTTATGCCCCAGCGAGCCAAAAAGTGGGACGGCGACACCGACGAGGACTTCGAGATTCCCGCCTAGCTGTAATTACGTACTATAATCATTTATTAAGCATTATCAGAATGTGTGTCGGATGAAAGTGATGAATATGTATCTATGTTTGTGAGTGCCTGAAGGCGAAGATCCCTGAGGCCTACTCTCCCCATGTAGGAGCCTGTCCTCCCTCATTCCAAGCTGGACCCTCCTTGTCGTCAACCACTCTCACCTTAACCGGTCTGGAACTCTCCTCTCCATCAGGATCGGGTCGCTTCATCACCAGCTTCAATGACGGAGCAGCGTCCTTATGCTTGGTGACCACCACCTGGTAGAGAGAGTAGCTGCGTGCTTGGCAGCCAATGCAATTGTGTAGGATTTCGTGGCAGAAGACGTCACAGTCAATGCAGAAGTGGGAGTGACACGTGGGACACTCGTATCGTGACGTCATGGAGCCGTCTGCCTGAGCGCTCTTTGAGTCGCGTGCCACCAAGGGAAACTTGGACTGGCAGCCCGCACAGAACTCAGACTTATGGGCGTGTTTACAAGGGACTTCGACAAATGGAGCTAGGGGGAACAGATGGTGGTACGATCGGGCCAGATGCGTAGACAGAATCAATGTGAGACCACAACAGGGACAAACTGTAGGCAGCGACGACACCTTGATCTTGCACTGTGGACAAATGTATCCTCCTTGTGTGAGAGCAGCGTCGGAGGCTGACAGAGAGGGAGCTGTTTCGGACACTTTTGAGGGGAATCCCATGAGCACCAGAGATGCTGGGTTAGCGCTCTGGCTTTGTTGCGACTCTGCCAGTGGGGTGGTTGCCTCGTGCATGAGCTCTTGGAAATGTTGCTCGTTCAGCACAATGCCGTAATAGGAGGCGTCTCCGAAGTTGGTCTTCACACACAGCTCCTTACAAATGGCCACCTGGGCAGCCAGACCGATGACTCGGGCTCGGATCTTGTCTATGACGAGCTTGTCGATGGTCACGTGAATGTCTCCTGGATCTGCCGAGAGTAAGGCACCCAGCACCACGAGCACTTCCTTGGTGCAGTGAGAAGGCACATGGAAAAGCAGACCTCGGGCCATCTCGAGAGCGTTCTGAAGAGATGGGTCGCCTTGAGGTTCGAGCTTCTTGGCCGCCGTGAGAGCGTTAATGTGGTCGTTGGGGTTGCTGCCCAAGGTTGATATGCTGATTGCCTGTCCGTTTCTCATGCCCAGAATGCCGAGCTGAGAAATGGGGTTTTGGTCGAAAAAGTTGGTGACGAATTCAATGGCGTGGTTGATGACAAACTGGTACCGGTTTGGTCTGAGATCGGACTCCTTCATGGCAAAGGAAAAGTCGAGCACCAAAATGAGGTTTCGAATGATACCTCTTTGGAACGGCGTAGCGTCCTTGATGTGTCGTTTCTTCCGTGCTTCCACAAGACCGGCCACCGAGCCGGCCAATGATCCTCCCTCGTCCTCTTGCACCACATCCCACGATCGGTGGTATTCGTCCTCCCATGAGTATCCTCCGTTGGCCATCTTCATGTTTTCCACCGAGCCTCCAGCGCCCTTAGGGGCCTGGTTTCGCCGCGACCGTCGAGGGGCGCCCTGGTACTCGTCCCCACTGATGTTTTCAATGTAGTCGTCGTCCGAGTCGTCCATAGTGTGCTGTTTCTGAAAATGAGAGAGCGTTGTGATACACTCGTATGCATATCAATACTTGCCGTGCTGAGCATGCCTTACACAGGACACAGCTGAAAAGCGATCCAGAGAAGTTGATTTGTTTAGAAGCAACTCCGAGCTGCCAGCTCTTCGTTGCGGCCGGAATTAAATATTACACACCCACTCACCACCTCTCACTGCTTCTCCACCCTCCTACACCACTATCTCTCGGCAGGGTCACATGACAAAGCTAATTTTCAAAGTACGGTTTCCGTCATACAGTTAGTCGACACCCACACGTCGGAACGTTCATCACGTCCAAGACAAAACACCACACATCCCATCGTACCCCAACACGGACGCAAAAGACATCATGTCGCTCATACAAGACATTTTGCACGTGTTGCAGGCCGACCCCGTCGGAAAGACCGTGCTTTCAACAAAGGCCGTGCCCCAGGCGTCGCCCCAGACCACCGACCTGTCGGTGCTTGCAAGCTACGCCCAACACAATGCTGCTGATCTGACCTCGGTGGCCGCCAAGTCGTACGACTCGGTGCGCAACTTGTACGTGGACATCAAGATCGCGGCCGTGCAGGCGCTGGTGGCGCTTCCAATTGGCTCGGAACAGTATCTGGAGGTGGACCGGTTCTTCAAGTTTGCCGCGGCCCTCATCATCAGAGAGGGCTCGCGAATGGACCTGTTCGGAGGCAAGGACCCCGAGGACGTGGTGCCCGAGGACGTGACGGAGTTCGAGGAGGAAATCGTGGCGGACTACGCCGACCTGACCGCGGACCTGGAGTCGTGGAGCGCAGAATCGTTTCTGGTCATGGGCCAAAACGGACCGCTGTTTTCAACGCTGTCCACCAAATCGGCCATCGACCCGCGCCCGAGTATAACGCCCGGCGCCTTCCAGGTGACCAACGTGCTGCCACGCACCCGGTCTGTCCCAGCTTACCAGCTGGGCTACCTCACACCCGCCGTGTCGCGTCTTCCACACCCGGCTCTTCCCCCGACAGAGATGATGACGCACTTCGTGCACCCCAACGGCTCCGAGCTCGCGCCTAGCCGATTCCTGCGAATGGACGCAAACTCGTCCTTTGCCCCCACCAGCGACAGCGGCAAGGCCGTGTACGACCCCGCGTCGACCGGAGCTCTGTGGTACGAGAAGGTGGGCCGGCAGCGAGAAAGCGCCATCGACGACGCTCTCAAAAAGAAGGACGTCGACACCAAAAAGGAGGATACTAACGACGTGGAGATGAATGACGCGACCGAGGCCAAGGTGGAGCAGCAGGAAGGCAAGAAAGAAGAGGAAGAGGAAGAGGAAGACCTCCAGCCTCTGTTTAGAGACGAGGATGTTGACCCCGCGAAGGATCTGCCCATGGAGGACATTCTGGAATGGCATCCTCGGAACTTCATTGACGACGACGAGTTCGAGGCCATCAAGACCGGCACCGAGCTCGAGTTTGTCAGCAGACTCATGCTCCAGCTGCAACAACTCCAGGCAGACCGTCTGGCCACACCCGACATTCCTCCACCAGTGTCGTTTGAGGAGCGGCGGCTGGCCATGAAGATTGAGGGTGTATTGGGACGGCTGCTGCAGTCTTCCGAGGGTATCGACATTGCCAACTCCAAGATCAAGCCCTCTACTAACATCCCTGCTCTCAAGACAAACTATCTGGGTGTGTTGCCGGCTCCCGAGCCTCCAAAGCCCATTTCTTCCGTCGGTCGTCTGCCTTCCGGCTCCAAGGCCCGACGAGCCAAGCGGTAGGTGTGTGAAATAGAACGGTGAAGATTAGGGGAGACGCCACGGCGTGACTCCTGGCACAGGCTGCCAGGACCTGTATTAGTTAGGATAATGTATGTTTAGTAATTTCGTGGGTGTCGTGCTTTGGAAGCTCTGCGCTCCAACAAACGTCGATGTCAAATATCAGATCAGCCTACACACTGAGACGAGAGAGGTTTGTGTCTTGTGACTTCAACGACGAGACAGAGCATTTTAAGCCGTACAGTATGTAATGGGGACACGATGAACGCGTAGTGTGCTTTGTTATCTTAAACAACAGCTCGAAGGTATTCTTGCAGGTGTACGTTACCAGCAAAGTGCTCTTGAAAATCAGGGTGTACTCGGAGAAACATTTTATTAGAGTCGTTACTTGAGCACAAAGCACATTTGGTTACTCATGATGGCTGGCTAGCTACGATACGGTATGGCTTCTCGCTATTTGTTGTTACTCATTTCATAAATTATAATTAAAAGACCAACTCCATTACAGAGGGACATCGGCTCCCATGGCGATAGAGATGATCAAAAACAGGTTAAGAGCAGAAACCATGCCAAACACCAGGTAGGAGATGAACTGGGTAGTGGCGGAGTTGCTCATGTCGACGTACTCGGGAATGCAGATGGACTCGTCGTCGGAAGAGGCCTCGTTGTCGACCATACCGTAGCTGTTGCCGGGTCGGTCAGCAGGAGTGAGGGTGCCGTTGGAGTTAGCTCGGGGTCGAGTGTTGACAATGGCAGCGTTGGCAGCAACCTTCATGATCTTCTTGGAACCAGTAAAGTAGATGAGAGGAGCAGAGACGACGGGCAGCAGCAGCGAGAGAACCACCTGGGAGGCGTTCAGCACGTCAGCCAGACCCTTTCGGCCAACAAAGAGCGTCACAAACAGACAGGGAACAATGGCGATGGATCGGGTGATGAGCCGTCGAATCCAAGGCTTGAAAGACCATCGCAGGAAACCCTCAGACACCATCTGGCCTGACAGGGTGCACACGATACCAGCAGACTGTCCAGAGGCCAGGAGAGCCAGAGCAAACACGGTTCCGGCAGCGGGCGACAGGATGGTTCGCAGCATATCGTAGATGGAGAAGAGATCGGCGTCGTAGGCGTCAGGAGAGCCGTTAAGGGTGGAACCGGCGACAATGAGAATGGCGGAGTTGATGAAGATGGCCACGGTGAAGAGTGAAATGACCAGCTCCGCAATGGAGTACTTCATAGCGTACTTGATGGCGTGGATAGAGGGCTTGTACTTGAGATCCTCGTCGTCGTCTCCAAATCGAGCGTTTTCGGGAAGGGCGTATCCATTGTCCTCGTCGTATTCACGGAGACGAGGCTGGACAAGACCCGAGCCGAGGTACAGAGAATGGGGCATGACGGTGGCACCGAGAATACCGCACGAGAGGTACAAACCGTTGGTTTCGAGCAGCTCCTTAGAGGGCAGGAAGCCCTCGAGAACTAGAGGAATGTCGAGGTTGTCGATGGCCGCGAGCTCAAAGGCAAAGCAGATGACAACCACGGCAACGAGGGCAGCAACGGCGTACTCAAAGTACCGCACAATTCGCATGGGTCCGTTGGGTCGGTAAGCCATGAGCACAATGAGCACATCAACCACGGTGACCAGCACACCCATGAAAAGAGGGATTCCAAACAAAATGTTAAGCGAAATGGCAGTACCAACGACTTCGGCGAGATCAGTAGCGATAATTGCAATCTCGGCCATGACGTAGATGGAGACAGAGAGCCAGGGAGGAAGATGCTGTCTGCAGTTTTCCGCCAGATCAAGACCGGTGACAGATCCGAGCTTCACACAGAGCACCTGCAGGAAGACGGCAAAGAGGTTGCTGACAAAAATGATGAACAGCAACTTGTATTGGTACATGGCTCCGGCGGACACGGCCGTGGAGTAGTTACCGGGGTCCATGTACGCCACGGAGACCATGATTCCAGGTCCCACAAACTTGCCGTACTTGGACAGAATCCGCATCATGTTGCCCCAGGTGGACAGGGGCTTTTTGTTGGGGTCGGCTGATCCGGACGCGGTGAGGGGGGTCGACTCATTCGAGTCATCTGAGGAGTTGTTGCTGTTGCTATCCGACAGGTTGTTGAGCGAGGTCGAGGACCGTCTCATCTGGATGCCGCGCGAACTCTCACTCAGGCCCCGGCTCTGGTGACCCGGGCGGTTGCGCTTGGAGGGGCGTGAGGCCGAGCGAGTATTTTGGCCTCCTGCTAGATCCGAGTCTCCCATGGCGTTTGCGAGGTCCTGGGCGCTGAGCTTCTTGCCAGACTCTGCGCCCGAGTTGTTCTTGTTGAAAGATTTGTTGTTGTTGAGCTCGTTGTCGAACTGTGGCGGCTGCTGGTTGAAGCCAGGCACGCCCTTTGGGTCGGGATCACGAGTCGGGCAGTTCATGTGTGTGGAGGTATCGCTGTGGAGAGCAAGTGTGACTTTGTCTCTGTAGGTTATAAGTTAGGCGGGGTGGCTTGTGGGCGCGTAAGCAGGTTTTTGTTCGCTGTAGAGCGGTCAGTTGGCTTGTTTCGAGCGTGTGTTGGTTGTAAAAGCGTTTTTTCACCAGGTCGTCGCTTCTGTGGGGTTGGCACGGTTCATAAATATGTAAGAGATCATGCACCTTGGGGATTCTTACATTTCGGGAGGACCCGGGTTCGGTCGGAAGAAATAGCCCAATCAACAAAAGCCTAAATAAGACACCAATGTTCATAATGTAACCGCCATGGGAATAATGGAACACTGCAAGAAGGGGATGGAAAATGGAGGTGGAAAATGGAATGAGGGAATGTCAGGGACTGTGTAACGTCACCAAGCGTTTCCTGAGTCCATATGAACGTATTTAGCACGTCTACACCTCCCCAAACTCCACCCACCTCCACCTGACGATCCATATATAGCAACAGGTGGGCCAGTGGGTCCACATTTCTGTCCATTTTCGCTTGGCCAAAGTTGAGGTTCGGATTAATTAACCTCCCTTCCTTTGGTGGTGCGTGGGACACGAGTGGCTAAACCGTTTTCGTGCCCTAAAGCTTAGTGAAATTGGCTGTGGTTATAGGACTATAGCGAGGGTGGTATGCAAGAATGGCACGCGAAATGACCCGAAAAGCGCATCTGTCACGCATGTCAAGAGCGGGTTTCTTCCGCTGCAAGGTTGTTCCGACTGGTCTTCATGAGTCATGAAACGACACTTGTCGCCAGTGTTCTTACAGGTTCTTTGATTTCGTTTTCACTGAAATAACACCCCATTTCAACACCCTCACATTTAACCTCTTTATCGTGAGACTTGCTACAGCAAGCGCAGCAAGGTTCATGATATCCAGATGAAGGAGCGAGAAACCCAACATAAACACTGCAAAGTTAAGTCGTGTGACCCCGCACAGTGACGTAGGCGAGAGCACTAAAGAGCGGGTGGATGTAGAGGAGACCTGGGAGATGACGCGTAGTTTCGGGTGGGCTTTGAGCCAGAAAGATGCCGCATTTTATCGTTGAACAGATCACCCCTATCACTCCATTCCCACTCATAGCTATTGGCTTTGAGACTGGTAATTTCCTCACATTTGTGTACTTGTACATCCGATATGACGCCTTGGCGGAAGTTTATTGTGGAAAATGCACCTGAGGGGTGAATAATTAATTGACTATTTGATGATGCACACTTCAGCTGTGCGGAAACGAGTTGCAATGAACTGATCTCGTATCGTACTCCGACGGACGGACCCAATCACCAGAGAGATACACACCGTTGGTTAGTTGACAGCCAAAGTCAGGAGAAGGTGGTCTGTGGGAGCAGATACCAGAATGATACCTCCAAGAGACACCCCAAGGCAGAAATTACCGTAGGTGGAGATACATAGAGGCAGAGAGCATGGACAGATGACCTTTGGTACAGATCCTTGGCGCCTCTTCCGTGTCAACGTCAACCTGAGTGTGTGGTGGAGTTAAGATAACGTGACATCTGCGTGACCCATCCAACGCCCCAGTGCTGGCTCTGACCGGTGAGAATCGCTGGTGTCACCATATCAGAGGGTAGCACAAGAAGTAGCAGCGGTCCCTTGTCGTCTTTCGCTGGTTGTGTCGAACGGTATTGTCAAAGATATACTCACGAGAAGCTTCCAGACAAAAGAGACATCAGTGTCGCGGATGATGGGTGAGAGTCATTCTCTGAGAATTGGAACACCAGGCGACTACCCATCAACAGTGTAGGTGAGGCCGAGAAGTGACAACATGTCAACTCAGGAATACACTTCAAGCCAGCAGACGAAGGTCGTGGCACAGATGCGAGATCGGTAACTTTTTGCGACTGTCAGATCCACGCCCTTGAAGCACCGTGGTTCCACATGAAGAAGTACGCACTGGTTAAATGCACTGTCGTCAATGTGTCTGAGGTTGACTCAGTCGAGGGTCGAGCTTCCTGACTTGTGTGGGTGCAATCATCGACACTGAAACGATGGTGGGGATGTATGAGGGTCTGTGTTGGTTCCTGTCACGACGGAGGAGATCTCGCACCTCAAGGAGACATCCTGAAGAGTACAGACTCCCGAGGCATAAGATCCACAGGTGCTGGTGAGCGCTGACGATACCTTCTTGGCAAGATGTCTGAGACGATGCAGATGAACTGCGGCGACGACGAGGGTACTCACGAGGCTCGAAATTTGGTGGTAGATACTTCACACGGAAGCTTGAGTAACAGGGCTGGAGGCTGCCCAGTCTCCAATAGCTCGGTGTCTTGTGCTTTTGTTGTCGGACGGTTGATGGGTCAGATTGAGTCTGTTGGGGAGGAAGAAGAGGTGCGGGAGAGGAAGAAAGCTGGCTATATAGACGGCAGAATCTATTTGTATCACTTATGCACGGGCGATTGAGGTGACCCTCGTGACCACGTGGACCCTAAGGGGTGGGGAGTGTCACGGTCACAAACACTGAAAATGACTTACTAAGCAAAAAGAAGAGACCTGTAGTTGTAACATTTGAATATTGGCGTCCACTGAGCTATAGAGGGTCTTCTCTTGTAGCTTATCTGGTTCACTAGATCCTAGTTGTCTACCAATCCGCTCGTGTTCTCCCCCGTCTACCCAGGTAACTAAAATAAGCTTCATCAACAAATACAAACAAACAAATATTGAGTGGAGCACAGACAGATCTGTTGCCTATAGAGAGATGATCAAAGGTTGATCGAGGCTTCTGGTAGTAGTAGAATAATATTCAGTAATAATGATTCGTTGTCAGTCACTCCCACATCGCTCAACCACCCCCAATCTCTTCATCCGTTGTGTTTGATCATGTCAGTGTTGTTATGCATGGTGTAGCCACTCCGGCCCCAAAGCAAGACACCACAAGGCTGCCAATAAAGAACGGGTCTTGTTGAAAGCTCAATTTGAAAGCCTCAAGTCTTTCTCATCAATCTTCTCTCATCCACCCCTCCGTAAACCACCTGTAAAACGCCATACTGCCCTACTTGGCCCATCACGTGCAGAGCCAAAACGAAAATATACACATGCGTGCAACAAAGCCAAATTTCAAAACATATCGCAAGCAACGGCTCACAAAAGACATCTACATCACACATCGCACGCAATGGCCAATCTCAATGGCGCCGGAAGGACCACGTCCAGCCCCGGCTTCAGCCGACGGTTCGACAGGCGCGACATGCTCAACACCAGCCGTGATGGCAACACAGCTCCCCCTATCAACAGTGTGCGGGACTCGACAGCCTACCCCGACACTCGACGGAGCTCTGGAGTGGCCAAGCCCATGAAGACGTTCCATGCGACACAAAAGCCGTGGCGACAAGATAAAATCACGGTCCCCGCCAAAAGCGAGCCTTTAATACCCGAGACATACATGAGTGCGGCTAACCAGCGATGGGCCGCCGTGTCGCTGTTTCTGCTGTTTCTAGCGTCCAAAATCACATATCTGCTGACGCCAGTGCCACCAGGCGAGCAGTTTGGGCTGCTGTTCAAATTCTTTGCATTGGATCTAGTCCTGCTGTGGACTCTTCCACTTTTCCGGATCCCCTGGCTCACGTTTGGCCCCGTCGTGACCACACTGCTGTCCTTTGCATTCCTGGGCTTCGACATGGGCGTTGTCTACTACCGGGAGGGTCTCGTGTTTGCGCTGGGACTCGGCTCCGCCGTTTGGAGAACGGTCAATGACAAGGAGCTGTCCTTTTCGGGCCTCAAAATCAAGGTGGCGTCTCTTCAGGATGCCTCCAGCCATCTCATTGGAGAACACATTGTCCAGATTCTGCCCAAGAGTACCGCTCTGATCAACCCCATGGACCAGCCCTTTTGTCTGAATGGAGACAGTGCTAAGTCGATCACAATTCCTGTGCGTCTCAATGCCACCGGTCTCTCTTCTCTCGAGCTCAAATACATTGATTTTGACAACCTGGAGGAAAAGTCGTTCAACTTCACCAAAAACCAGCTCGTCAAGTTCCGAGGCCGATCCGACTACGTGCGGTCTCTGGACCATAAGCTGAAGGACGCCGATAAGAAGAAACTGTTCTACGTTGAGCTTCCCGTTGAAAAGACTGGTCTGTATCGACTCGGTCGTGTGGTTGACGACTCCAACAACGCTGTTCGAACCTACATGAAGGATGTGATTGTCGGAGCTTGCCCCAGTGCTAAGTTGCGTCAGAGCAACGACTCTCTGCATCTGGGATCCAACAGATGCATTGGCGGCACTGAGCAGCCCAACCTGGTGGTCATTGGAGTGCCTCCTCTTCGAATCAAGTACTCTAAGGAAGTCGAGGGACAGTCCTCTGTCTTCTCCGTGCAGTCTGTTCAGCCCCGTCACTTCACCTCCCCTATTGCTAGCGGAGACGTCAACAGATACGTGTGGAAGAACGGAGCCGATCTCGGCTGGGCCGTGCCCCACGAGGTGCCCATTCATCTCGATGCGCGACTCAGCCAGACCGGAAAATGGGTCTACGCCGTGGACGAGGTGGAGGACGGACTTGGAAACATCATCAACTACACTGCCATTGCCAAGGGTAAGGATGAGGAGTGGCGAACGCGTCGTCAGCTGACTCACGAGTTCTTTGTTCACCCCCGACCTCAGGTTTCTTTCCGAACCTGCTCTGCTGAGAAGCGGGCTCGTCTCGCTGGTGACCATGTGTCTCTCGACCTCAAGGTCCAGCAGGCCCAAGAGGACCTGGTGCTCACAATCAAGCACACCGACGAGTACGGCAAGTCCGAGGTGTTCAATGTCACCGTTCCTCGAGGCCAGCAGTCGATCCCCGTATCCAAGGCCGGTATCTACGAGCTGGAGTCTGTCCAGGGCAAGTACTGTGCCGGCGATATTGTCGAGTCGTCTGAGTGCCATGTCTACGTGCCTCCCAAGCCGTCTCTGGCCGTCGAGTTCACCGATATTCAGGACCAGTGTGCCGGACCGGTTGGAGCTACTGCTGAGCTGGCCTTCACTGGTCAGCCTCCTTTCCATGCCGTCTACCGAACCATTCGAGACGGCCAGGTCATTGACACGCAGAAGATCACAACCCACAGACTGCGACACCAGCTCAAGTTCAAGCCCCAGTCTGCGGGCACCTACACCTATGAGATTGTGTCGTTCAGCGACGCTGTCTACAAGCAGCCCCAGGAGACGTCGTTCACCAAGAAGCAGACGATTCGGGTGCTTGCCGGCGCCTTCTTCGACAAGTCGATCGCTCGACAGCGGTTTGTCTGCTCTGGTGAGTCTGTGGACCTGCCTGTCACTCTGCGAGGAGTGCCTCCTTTCACTCTTGAGTACGAAATTGTCCACGGTTCGTCTCGACGAGTTCCCCATACCATCAAGGATATCAAGGATCAGAAGCACGTGATTTCCACCTCCGGATTGTCTCAGGGAGGTCAGTACACCATTTCTCTGGTGGCTGTGACTGACTCCCACGGATGCAGATCGCTGTTGGACGAGCAAGACATCCGGGTCGAGGTGCGTCGACAGCGTCCCTCGGCCGGCTTCCTGCCCATTTCGGGCGACTACGACGTGGCTGTGCCCCAGGGCTCGCCCGTCAAGCTGCCCGTCACTCTCAACGGAGACGGGCCCTGGAACGTGGAATACGAGTACATTGACGGAGAGAAGCGAGAGCGGCACCGAGTGCAGGTTGGAGATGCCAACGGCTTCTTCACCGTCGCTCGACCCGGTCACTACCGATTGGTGTCTGTTCGAGACGCTCATTGTCCCGGAGAAATCACCCATGACGCCATCTTCTCTCTCACCTGGATCGCTCGACCTGCAGTCAAGATTGTCAAGGCGGGCAACACCGAGGCCAAGGACGGTGTTCTGTCTCGAGCTCCCATTTGCGAGGGTGACCAGGACTCCGTTGAGATTGCTCTGGAGGGTTCTCCTCCTTTCACTGTGCTCTACCGAGTCACTGGCCCCGGAGGCAAGGCTAAGGATCATGAGATCCAGGTGGCCACTCCCTTTGCCAACGTGCGAGTCGAGACCAACGCTCCTGGAGAGTATGAGTACTATTTCATGGGCGTTCTGGACTCCAACTACTACGACCGAAAGTGGCTGGCTGACGTCCGAGCAGGAAACGATAAGGCCTTCTCTGACTCGAAGCTGCGACAGCTGGTCAAGGCCCGACCCACCGCCAAGTTTGTGGACAAGGGACGTGTTTACCGAGCGTGCCAGGGCATTGCTGATTCTGCTGACGGCATCCCCATCAAGCTGACTGGCGAGGCTCCCTTTGCTCTGACTGTTTCCATTCGAGTCGACTCTTCAGGACACACCGAGAAGGTGACCTACAACAACGTGGGCGCGGACTTTGAGCTGAAGAGCCAGCTGTACTCCCGACTGGGTCTCGGCAAGCACACGGTGCAAATTTACCAGGTGGTGGATGCTCGAGGGTGCCGACAGTCCAACTTTGGAGCCGACCAGCGTGTCACTGTGCACGTGGCCGACACCCCGACCATCACTGCTGTGGAGGAGCGAACGGACTTTTGTGTGGGCGAGCGCATCTCGTACTCGCTCACCGGTATTCCTCCATTCGACGTCACCTACGACTTCAACGGTAACGTGCGAGAGTCGACGTCTGGCACGCTGTTCCGACGACTGGCTGCCGAGCCCGGTAACCTTACAATCAAGGCCATTTCTGACACTGCTTCCAGCTGTCGAATCGAGCTGGAGGGCGCCAAGCAGCTGCCCAAGCGAATCCACCCCATTCCTACTGCTCGTGTGGAGGAGGGCACGTCGCTCATTTTCGACGAGAATGGAGCCGAGAAGGCCGAGATCCACTTCCATCTGCAGGGTACGCCTCCATTCCAGCTGCAGTACACCCGAAGCGAGATGATTTCGGGCAAGGAGGTGGTGGTGGAGACACACACTGTGGGCAGCATCAAGACCCACACCTACACCATTTGGACGGGTCTGCAGGGTATCTACCGACCCATCGTGGTGTCCGACTTTTACTGCACCACTGCAGGTGAGCGGGCTTCTCATTAGAGGCTCTCATCGGGGACTCTCATGGAGACTCTTGTATATGATATCAATTTACGCATTTATTAGAACGTTTGGAGTCTACTGTATGATGGTGATGTAAGTTTGGCGGGTAATAATAGACGAGGTTTATTTGTGTAGGAAAAAAGTCGGATGGTGCGTAATATCCTGTCCACCTATCTGTATCAGAGTCTGACTATCACTCAAGCAGCCACTCCATGGCTATACTGTTATTTCAAGGGCCCGAGATAAGACTAGCTCTGCTTCGTATTGTGGGTTTGCGCCATATTCAGGAAGCTATACGAACTCTGGAGTCTTCAGGGCTTGAGGATCGACCTCGTGTCCATGTTCAAGGTGGAATGTTAATGTTAGCAGCACTGTGAGGTGGTGTGTGTGTACAAGTAGCAATATAGAGGACGGTGGGAAGTGTAAGGTCAATTGTGTCGAAAAGCTGAGCTGCTGAGATCATTTTAATGGTCTAGTCAGCTTGTATCATTACAGTGTCCCCACTTGAGTGAACATGGTTCTGTCAGGAAGAGACAGACAAGGATGATACAGTTGCCAGCCAGCCAAACACAGTTGCTAGTGAGACAGAGTAAATCTCATAAATTCCAGCCTGTTGAACCAGGACCTCGATAACCGCGCTGAAGCGGATGAAAGGAGCTCGGGTGCTGTATTATGGGCTTGTGGCTACAGAAACAATGGCAGGTGCCGGTGCAGTATTGCAACCGTGGAGATGCAAGTATCAGTTGAGACTACGCTTGAACTGCAGTTCTCCAGTCTGCTCTGGTTGGTCACTATGACTCAATGCAGAACGTGCCTTTTTGGTGCATACCCCGCTGAACCTCGGACGGGTGCATGTGGACACGCTCTTGGTTATCAAACAACAGTCTTCCGGCTTTTCGGGGCTTCAAGCGACGGTCCCTGTTATGGTGTCCCTGTCTTTGGCGTGCCTAAACGTACCCCCTCAAGAGTATTGTGTGCAAGAAGGTTCCCATATTAACATCGGCCTAAAGGCTAATGTGTACACCACGAAACACGCTGTAGAATCTGGAAAGGGTTATTGTGGGGGTTGCAGTATCTGGGTGTAGTTTTGGAGGCTACAGTTTTGAACCTTTTAGCACAAGAATCGTCACCCAAATTTTCTCCTCTCATAAAGCCGTTTTCTGAGGCATTAACAACCTTCCATTTGCTCCTCCTTCGTCTATCCTTGTGTGGTTTCGACAATAGAATTTCCGTTATGAGACAAGACGGATTTCTGAGCTTGGCGGATAATATGAAGCACTATAAGCAGCTAAGAGTAGGTCCCACAACCACCAAACTACTGCAAGAAACGCCACAAGTAGATAGATCAAGTGACCAGGCGGCTGAATAGTTGTCACCAACTCATAATATGAATGACCCAAGCCCCTCCACCTGCCATAGACGACCCCTTAATCCTCCCCTTGCGACCCTCGGCCCGGCCGACAAAGTTTTCAAGCCCTAGCCGCAGTTGCCCAAACAGACGTCTTTTTTCGTTTAGTAACTTCGATGCAGGACAAACAAGGCTACTGATACAGATTGTGTTGGTCGTATTCAGGGAGCTGCCTTAGCTGTTTTAGCACTAGCAGAATAATATCGGAGCGTTTGTGGGAGGCGCGGTGCACGCATCTAGCCTCTTTTTGAGTCCGGAGCTGTTGTGTTGTGCCTGAGAATGTGGACACCTCCACAGCCCACCCTCAGTGCTGTGGTCCAGTCCTCTGGCGTTCTTCAGGCACGGGCAACAACAGAGTTACAACACCAGTGGGCAGCTAGCCTGATGGTATCGCGGTGTGATGCAGTCACCTGCTGGCTCATTAGGTCAGTGGCTACCCGCACAGAGACTACCAATGCAGTTAGCGAACTGGCCCCTCCAATCTTCATTTGTCTCTCAAAGCTCAAAGCTCAAACCCCCAGAGTCTGTCAGTCCAGCAAACTCTGTTGCAGATACTTATAAAAGCCATGCACCTCGGTGCGTGGCTGCAAGCTTATTGCATACATTAGCAGTGCAAGTTATCGGCATCATCGAGAGACGACATTTCCGCAACGCTACCTTCTCCACACTGCGCGCCACCGTCTCTGTGAGCTCCCCGAATCGATTCCAGCCGGCGTCCACCCTCGACACTTCATCTGGATCTGCCCCAGGCATTTTCATAGCCACTTTCGAACTAAAAACACTCTTTGTCAGTCTCTTTTTCCATATACTTTACTAGCCACAAGCCACAGTGAAAGGATTTTGCATCGACCACTGACAGCTTTTTTCACGATCGACTTCTCTCCCCCGCTCCAACCAACAACACAAACACTTCCGCAATGGAGAACAACAAAAACGATCCGGAGTGTAACGCCGCCAAGGCCGCGGCAGCAAACATCTTCCCGGCCTCGCCCATGGCCAACTCCATGATGTTCGGCTCGTCCTACTCCCAGTCCTACAACAAGTCGTTCATGAAACGACACTCGGGCGAGTACAACCGCGACTCGGGCGAGTACCGTCACTCGGGCGAGTCCAACCGGTTCTCGGGCGACTTTCAACGAGTCAACGAGGATCTGGAATCAGCATCGGAAACCACCCACCTCAACCCCAGACCGGCACGACCCTCCATGGCCGTGTCCAGCTCCTCCGAGACCTCTACCAACCCTGCATCCACCATCAGAGAGCCCAGCGAGCCCCCCGTCTACGGTACCACGGCTGCTTCCAGCTCCACCACGTCCCTCGATCCCGAAGATAACGTCTGGGAGGACGTGCCCAGCCAAAAGAGATCGCAAGACATGCGAGAACTCAAGATTCTGTGGCAGTACTCCCTGCCCCTCGCAGTTACCTTCCTCCTTCAGTACTCCCTCACCGTTGCATCCATCTTCTCCGTGGGCCACCTCGGTAAAGAAGAGCTGGGAGCTGTGTCCCTTGCATGCATGACTTCTAACATTACAGGTTTCGCCCTCTTCCAGGGCTTGTCGACTTGCCTCGACACTCTGTGTTGCCAGGCCTATGGAGCCGGCAACATGCGAAAGGTCGGCATCTACTTCCAGCAGTGCGTGTGCATGAGCATTCTTGTCTTCCTGCCCATTGCCGCCATCTGGATGTGCTCCGAGCCCCTCCTTGCCCTCATCATTCCCGAGGGCGAGCTGGCAGCCCTCGCGGCCCTCTACCTCCAGATCGTCGCCCTCGGTGTGCCCGGTTACATTGTGTTTGAGTGTGGAAAGAAGTACCTGCAAGCCCAGGGCATCTTCATGGCTGGAACCTACGTGCTGGCCATCTGCGCTCCCCTCAATGCATTCCTCAACTGGCTGCTTGTCTGGGATAAGCACGTTGGTATCGGCTACGCTGGAGCTCCCGTCGCTGTCGTCATTACCGAATGGGCCATGGCTTTTCTGATCATCGCCTACATTGCCTTTGTGGACGGTCGACAGTGCTGGTTCGGCATCTCTCCCCGAGCCGCCTTCTCCAACTGGGGCCCCATGCTGCGGCTGGCCGTTCCCGGTGTCATCATGGTGGAGGCCGAGTTTCTGGCATTTGAGATCCTCACTCTCGCATCCTCCTACTTTGGATCCGCCGCTCTGGCTGCTCAGTCCGTTCTGTCGACCGTCATGGCCCTGGCCTACCAGATTCCCTTCTCGGTGGCCATTGCCGCTTCCACACGAGTTGCCCACTTCATCGGTGCTGCTCAGCCCCAGTCGGCCAAGCGAGCTGCCCGAATCGCTCTCTACTCCACCGTTCTCATCTCCACCTTCAACTGCACCACCCTCTTCCTCTTCCGACGACCCATTGCGGGGCTCTTTTCGTCTGACGTGGACGTGGTCAACCTGGTGGCCTATGTGCTCCCTCTATGTGCCGTGGGCCAGTTCTTTGACTGCATCTCCTCGGTCGTGGCGGGTGTGCTGAGAGGTCAGGGCCGACAGAAGATTGGAGGCTACGTCAACCTCTTCTACTACTACGCCGTGGCCACCCCTCTGTCGCTCTTCTTTGGCTTTGTCTGCGGGTGGCAGCTCATGGGTCTCTGGGCCGGTATCATTGTCGGCATTGTCGGCATTGCTGCCACCGAGGCCTACTTTGTGCTGACCTCCGACTGGAACGCCATCATCGAGAAGAACGCAGCCATGCATCGAGACTAACCGCTGCTCTACAAAAATGCAGCAGCGCCATTCAAAAAAATCATTAACGAACAGATGAAGACATCTTCTCTGTCAGGGGACTGAGTCTCTATTGCATATTTATATATAGATTAACAATGTGATGCGTTGTATCAGACGGTAGGGGAATGGACAGTAGTCAAGCTCGAGTGCTCTCCGTCACGAATGAATATCCTGATCGATCAAATACAGACGACCTGCTGCCATGAAATGGTGAAATTGATTTGTAACTAAATGCTCACTAATCTCTCCATCCACCTACTCAGCTTTTTGGAACAAACCCTAACCTTGATTGCAGCACTGCACGACTCTTCGAACCAAGACCTGGACGAAGTCTCGATAAACACAACATGGCGGACGAAGAGGTATACAGCATTGCCACGCGGCCCGGAGAGGATGTGCAGATGGAGGAGGAGCCCGAGGAGGAGGAGCCTGAGGAGGATCTTATCGAAAAGCCGCTTGTTCTGAGGGTAGACGCCAAAGAAGAGGCCTTCTATCTTCAGTACTACTCAGGACACACTGGTCGGTTTGGCCACGAGTTTCTGGAGTTTGATTTCCAGGTGTTGGACCAGGGCCGATCAGCGCTGCTGCGATACGCCAACAACTCAAACTACAAGAACGACACTCTTATCCGACGAGAAGTGGCTGTTTCGCCAGTGGTGGTCAAGGTGCTCAAGAAGATGATCAAGGAGTCGGAAATTCTCAAGGAAAACGATACAAAATGGCCGCCAAAGAACAGAGACGGTAAACAGGAGCTGGAAATCAAGTTTGCCAACTATCACATTGCGTTCGAGACTGGTCGAATAGGATCCTTGTCGGACGTTCAGAGATCGGACGATCCAGAAGGTCTGCGGACGTTCTATTATCTGGTTCAGGACATCAAGGCCCTGGTATTTTCTCTGGTGGGTCTGCATTTCAAGATCAAGCCGATTTAAGCCAAGGGAGGATCTTTGCAACAAAAGGTATAGGTCGAGACAACGACAGGAGGTTTTCAATAAGTTATACGATACTGTAATTTTACAATAATGAGCGCGGACTAATAGTCTAAATGTACATGTATGCTATACTGGTAGTCTTGTGTTACACCATCAACCGTCTCAGACCAGTGACCTGCCACTGATCATCCTGCCATCGGCATCCCAGCAGCTTCTGGCCAGTCACGGGACATCGGCCTCCCGTCTCCTCGTCCCCATCCTCCAAATGTCGGTAAATGCAAGTGTAGCAAAACACGTAACCAGACTCAATGACTGTAGGGTTGACCAGCTCCTTGCTGCACAGAGGGCACTTAGACGTGTCTTCCTTCCACTTGGCCACGGACTCTGCGAGCTTGTCGGCTCCCTTGACCTTGTCTGGCACCGGAAGGTTGTCCTCCAGGTCTCCTCGACGCTTCTGGTTCAGCTGTCGAGCAAAATCAGACGCGTACCACCACTCCAAAAACTTGAGGGCGAAAATAGAGGTGGGAGGAACGTACGAAAGCCCGCTGAGAGCAGCAGACCGCATGGCGTTGGCTCCAGCCTTTGTGGTGAGCAGTAGCATCACACGCTCTGCAATGGGGTACTCGGAAATGGACTTCATGGTGTGGGCCACGTTGGCGGCGTTCTGGCTGTCTCTCTGGGACTCCATCTGGTAGTCGTATCGGGTCATTCGAGAGAACTGGATGTTGAGCAGGAAGTCATCAATGCTGTACGCCCTCGTAACCGAGAAGAGGAAGAGCATGTGGAAGGCCAGAGTGGCGGTGGTGCATCCCATGGTGACAATGGGGTAGAGCTTGAGGAGCCAGTAATCGAACTCGAAAACGGCTATTTGCTGGGCATTTCCTGTTCTCTTGATCTCCGCTCGCTCCTCGTTGATGTCTCGAGCGAGGTAACGACCCTTGAGTCTCTCGTATCTAGCATCCAGCTTCTCCTTCACGTATGGCACCACAATGAGGAAGAAGAGCGATCCCCAAATTTTCTTCTTGCTGAGTCGCTTTTCAGCCTCGACCAGATCTGGCACCGCCTGGCGCGTTCGTAGTGCGGGATTCGTCAGGATTTGTGTTCGCTTGAGTCCGTAGAACTTCTCTGTGAAGCTGGCGTTCCATGTTTTGAGATTGTAGTACTCCACCAGACCCATGAGCAGCGCGTAGAGCTCGTCGTAACGGTTGACAATCCGCAACAGATACCGCGGGTGTCTCTGGGCGTAAAATGCAAGAATGTATCGAACTGATGGGGCAATCAGGCCCTCCAGCTGTTTGGCCGACAGAAGCTCAAACAGTGTCGGCACATCGGGATCCAGCTGACTGGCGTTAAGTGACGAAAAGTAGTCCATTTTGGGGGTGGCGTGATGAGCTGAGTGTTATTATCGCCTTTAAATCGTTGTTGCCACCGATAATCAACCGTGAACTTGGTTGTCTGGTGCTGTGGGGCGAATCAGTCTCTCGCCTTATTTCATGTTCAACTTTATGTGGGGTATATTGCCAAAACCTTATTCTTTACCGAGGTAGATTGCTTAGTAACGACCCAGACATACAAGCCGTCTCCAATTTTATCAACGAAATTAAAATCTAATACAATATAAACATGCTATGGTTGTGTTGCTGGCGCTACCAACAACTTTTACAGTGTAACCCACTGGCTACCCTTCTTCTCCTGCTTCACCTTGATAGGAGGCAGATCCCATCCGGTACCACCAGAGCCAATGGCAGCTCCCAGACGAGGAACCACCCAGCACTCTCGAGAGGTACTGGTGATCATCTTGGGGCCGTAGGGAGGAGGCAGAGGCTTGGAGTATGTGAGCAGAGCGGTGCCCTTGGCAATGTTGCCGATCTGGGCAGGAGTGATGTCACAGAGAGGCTTGATTCTCAGCTTGGAGGAGCCCGATCGGTTGACAGATGCAAAGATCAACATCTCGGGGGGATGAGTTCCCATGGTGTTGATGACAGAGCCGGGATGAATGAACACTTGGGTGTCGTCGGGCAGAGGGTTGCCCTGGTCGTCAGTCTTCTTGTTGGTGGTGGAGGTGGGGAACAACGTCTGGTAAGGGACGTTGATGATACGCTCTCGAGAAGTGAGCTTGTAGTCCTCGCTGACTTTGTCGAGACGCTGGGCCACCTGGTCCACGAAGCCAGTGGCAATCATCTGCTTGAGAGCCTTGATCTGCAGCTTGGAAGGAGGCTTGAGCTTGGCTGCAAGCTGCTCCTTGAGCATGGGAGCGGATCGGGGGTCAGAGTTGGCCACCACAATTCGACTCAGCTGCTGTCTGAGCTTTCGCATTTCCTCCATCAGCTTGTGTCGCAGGAAGAAGCCCTTGCAGAAGTTCTCCAGGTCGGAGTCGTAGTCCATAGCGCAGACAGCAGAGAGCAGCTTCAGGGCGTCAGAGGCAGGGTCCAGGGAAGCCAGCTTTGCCTGGGCCTTGTGGTAGCTGGACCGCAGCTTTCGCTTCCGCTCAATCTCGTAAATGTCTTCAGGCTCGGAGTCGGACTCGTTGCTCTTGATACGGTCTCCGTCTTCGTCGACTCGCTCGACCTTGGCCTTCGGGGGCTTTTCGTTGATGCCGAGCTCGTGCTCGCCAATGAAGGGGTCTCCAACGGTGAGAGCAGCAACAATGGCAACCATGTAGGGCAAACATTCGAGCTGAGAACCAATGATGAGCATCTTGGCGAATCGGGGAGATAGAGGGAACAGAGACATCTGCTTGCCCATGTCAGAGATGACACCGGCGTTGCTGAGGGCTCCCAGGTACTCCAGCAGCTTCTCGGCCTTGGCCAGAGACTGTCTGTCGGGAGGAGTGGGGAAGGGGAAGTTGACCACCTTGTCGATACCCATGTGCTTCATCTCCAAAACGATACCCTCGACAGGACATCGCAGAATCTCTGGAATGGAGAACTGAGGGAAGAACTCTTCGTAAACGGCAGAAGAGAAGACTCGGTAGCAGTGACCGGGGCCAGTTCGACCGGCTCGACCGGCTCGCTGATCAGCGGAAGCCTTGGAGATGAAATCGACCTCGAAAGACTGAACGCCAGTCTCCTCGTCGTACTTTCGCTCCTTGGCTCGACCGCAATCAACCACATATCTGATTCCAGGAATGGTCAGCGAAGTCTCAGCAACGTTAGTAGCAACAACGCACAGTCGGTGGCCCGCGGGAACCTCCTCAAACACCTTCATCTGCTCCTTGGTGGGCAGCAGAGAGTACAGGGGAAGCACGTGCAAAGGAGCAGACTCGTTTCGCTCCTCGACAGCGAGCTCCTCCTCGAAACCCTCTTCGCCGTCCTCCTCGTCGGTCTCAGACTCTCCCTCGACAGCAGCGTAGTCCTGCTGTCGCATGTCAGCGCCGAAATCAACCTCCTCAGCCTCAACGACAGTCTCGTTGGCAGACACCTTGACTTGGAGGTCCTCAGACTTGTCTCTGGGCTTCCAGACCTTTGATCGGTCAGGGAAGGCCTTTCGAAGTCGCTTGACCACGTTGACAATCTCGTTCTGACCGGTCAGGAAGATTAGAATGCCTCCATCGGGCAGCCGCTTGTGGATCTTGCAGGTCTTTCGGTAAATCTCGTCCATGTAGTCGTAGGTGGTTCGCTTGTTGAAGTGGACAGAAACGGGGTACTGTCGGGCCTCGACCTTGAGAACGGGAGGAGGAACAGGGAACAGAGTCTTGTTCTCGGTGAAGTCGGATACTCGCAGAGTAGCAGACATGATGATGAGCTTGAGGGGAGAGTCGCACTTGCCTTCGTTGAACATCTCCTTTCGCAGCTTGAGCACTCGAGACAGCACACCAATCAGAATATCGGTATTGATGTTACGCTCGTGGGCCTCATCGATGACCAGAGCAGAGTACTTGGAGAGAGCAAAGTCCTGAGACAGCTCTCGCAGCAACACACCATCAGTCATGAACTTGAGAGCTGTGTTATCCTTCACTGTGACGTCGAATCGGACCTGATGGGCCACTCGGTGACCCTGGTTACCCAGTTCGCTAGCGACACGCTGAGCCATGGAAATGGCAGCAACTCGTCGAGGCTGAGTGACACCGATCATACCGGGGTAACCACTGCCCTTAGTTCCGAAACCAGCTTCAATCAGGAACTGAGGAGTCTGTGTAGTCTTACCTGAACCAGTCTCACCACAGATGATGACGCAATCGTTGTTGAAGATGGCTTCCATGATTCTCTGTTCTTCTCCGGTGACAGGCAGGTTCATTCTGGAGGTCTGGATTTCAGGGTCTCGCTCGACGTTGACGTAAAAGGCCTTTCTCTTGGCGTACTCGGGCTGAGCAAGATCCTCAGGAGGAGGAGTAAGACGGTCCTCGTCACGGTCCACCCGCTCCTTCTTGATCTTGATGTGCGAGAGATCATCAATGTTGGACGACTTGGGTCCAGACTGTTCGTCGATCCACTCCTTGAAAGATGATCCCTTGGACTTTTTGGTGTCAATTTCTGTATCTTCTCCATCTTCCCCTTCGTCCTCCTCGTCCTCCTCGTCCTCCTCGTCATCTTCTTCCTCCTCTTCGTCATCATCCTCCTCATCCCCTTCGCCCTCCTCATCCTCCTCATCTTCATCGTCCTCCTCCACGTCTTCCTCGACAGCCACCTTGGCCTTCTTTGTAGCCTCTTCTCCAGACTCGTCGGAATCGTCATCAGAGTCTTCATCAGAATCCTCATCAGAATCCTCATCAGAATCGGTATCGTCTTCATCGTCAGAGCTGACATAGTCCTTCTTGTTCTTTCGAGCACGCTCAATCTCGAGCTTCTTTCGCCAAGAATAGGAGTTCTTTGCGGGCTTGGAGACCTTGGCCAGATTCTGGAAACCGAATCCATTGCCACCCTTAGGTCGCATGTCAATGAATGAGCTCTTGTTCTCCTGTTCCTCTTCATCAGCCATCTGCTTTTCCTTTCGCTCCAGCTCAGTCAGAAGGTGAGCGTGCTTCTCGTCATCCCACTCCTCGTGGTCGTGTTTCTCGTATAGAATCTCCTTGGTCTCCTCGTTGCCGAGACCCAGCTTCTCGAGACGCAGAGCCTCCTCGATACGGGCCTTTTTGGTTTCCTTGTCTCCCATGTGCTTCATGGACTTGAGCTGAGATGTGTCAAAGGTGCCCTTTCGAGCAGCAAACTCGGAGAACAGTGCTTTCTTCTCTTCTCGCTTGAGCTGTTTTTCCTAGGTTAGTATGACCTTGAGCGTAGCGAATGATCATGTTCAACTGAACTGCTTCCGTAAAATCACTAGCTTCCCATTCAACCCTTGTATACTCACGATGTACTTGTCGAGACGCTTTCGCTTCTTTGATGAGATCTTGCTCTCGGTGGGTGTGAGCTCTTCCTGGAGCTTTCTCTTCCGGGCCTCCTTCTCGGCCTCGCTTTTGGGCACCATGACCTCGGCATTGGCGTCTTCTTCCTCCTCGTCCCCTGCAGGGTTCTTGACCCAGGTTTTCTGCTTGGCGGCCTTGAGCTCTTGCTGCTTCTTGAGCGAGCCGGCTCGAGCCTTGGCGTTGTATCCTAGCTTGTATTTCGCCATAGTTGTAGCGATGGGTTGAATCAGCTTCACGCAGGTTATGCTATATTGCCCAATTTTTTCGAATTGTGCATGGTGCATGCACCGTCATGTGATGCTCTGTTGGGAGTATGGGCCAAGTACCATAGTTGGACAGCCAAGTGCAGTTCAAGAAGACTGACAGCTGCAGCTCACACCAAAAATTGAGACAGCTTTTGGGAGCCAAATTTTTGAGGGGCAAATGTGACTAAAATAGAGAGCCGCAAAAGGGGTCTCAGTGAAACGTCTAATTTGTAACATAAGAGCACATAAAATCATGGAATACTTTTACCACTAGATATTTACTCATAGGGTCATCAAATACCGTACATGAACCCCTCTAACTGCTTCATTTGTGCTCTCTCCACCCATCTCAGGTCTTTAAGCGCGACGTTGAAGCATGCATGACGGTTGTGTGGACGAGAAACGAAGACCTTCAACATAGACAACATCTTTGCCCGGCATGCCTACGCTAATGCACGACGACCCCTTGGACGATGACGAGGAAGAAGAGCCTCCCCGAAACATTGGGCGGGTGGTCTTTGGGCCCCGTGAATTCGACACGTGGTACCACTCGTCAGCATACTATTTTTCACAGAAGGAGGAGCTCAAGAAGCTGACGTGGAAACGGGCCATGGCGCTGATGGAGGCCAAGGCGCTCGACAAGGACAAGGACAACCACACCTGCGACATGTCCCGGCTCTTCATTGAGCGCTACAGCTCACCATCGGTCGGCACACCTGGTGGGGCCTCATCTGCATTAACATCCTCGACAAATTCGTCTTCAGGCTCGTCAGCAAACGCATCGGTGGCGCCCAATGAGCAACCGCCGGCCCAGGTCGACTTCCAGGTCAAGCAGCTGTTTGTCTGCGACTCGTGCTTCAAGTACTCAAAGGTCTCCAAAGACATGGCACAGCACAGAAGCACCTGCAAGTATGTGTTCAAGCACCCTGGAGAGACGGTCTACAAGTCGAAAGACTATGCCATCCGCCGAGTCGACGGTGCCGTTCACAAGCTCTACTGCCAGAACCTCTGTCTGTTCGCAAAGCTCTTCCTGGACCACAAGTCTGTGTTCTTCGGTGCCGATGCCTTTGAATTCTACGTTGTGCTGGGCAAGGATTCAGCCAGCACCAGACACTTCAAGCCCATGGGTTTCTTCTCCAAGGAAAAGTTGTCGTGGGACGAAAACAACCTGGCTTGCATTCTGGTGTTCCCACCTTACCAGAGACGAGGACTGGGGAAACTGCTGATCGAGTTCTCATACGTGCTGTCAAAGTACGAAGGCCGCAAGGGAAGCCCAGAGCGACCGTTGTCAAAATTCGGCACTCTCTCATACATGTCTTACTGGTGTGCTACGATAGCGCGGTTCATCTTGGTTGAGTGTACAGAAGACATCATCTCCATTGAGACGATCAGCGAACACACATACATCCAGCCAGAAGACGTGATGCGGGCGCTCAAAGAAATGCATGCTGTGGTTCTCTACAGCGACGAAAAGGCCAAGAAGGAAAAAGTGGGAGGAAGGGTTCTCAAGAAATCCGTTCGACGCTGGGTCAATAGTGGCAACGTCAAGTTGAGCCCTGTGATTGACGAGTCGATGGTATATCTGGAGTGACGAAGATGGAGTTGATGCTTGAGCAAGCCGCAAACTACAAAACGGCCTTCTGCTTTGGCTGGTTGTACCCAGACGGGTTCATGAAATGTACATATATTTATAATGCAAGGTGATAGTGCCAGAACCGGGATCATAACGGAACGGGATGTGTGATGATAGTGGGTCTAGTTCTTTCGAGGCTTGACCAGACCCTTGTAGACAAAGTAGTAGACGATGGTGGAGTCGTTGTCCACGATGGCCATGAGCATGCGATCGACACCGTTACCAGCCACACCCTCAGCCTCACGGAAACACTCGTCCCATTGCTTGATGGTCCAGTCGTCGTTGGATCTGGCGGGAACGAGCCACTCTGATCTGATTTCGGCGTCGTCAGGATGCAGTGTCTTGGGTGGAGTTCCATGGACCAGGTCTGTGAGCTTGGTCTTGTGGATGACCACGTCTGTCCACAGATGTTGGTGAACAAGGTTGGTTCTTATTTGTTCAGCCATGGTGGATGTGGTTGATGTTTGTAGTGAGTGTGTGGTCTGTCTGTTGTCTGTGTCTTTCCACTAACTTTTCTGCTCACCGTGCGTCCCAAAGTTTCAACGATGCGTTATCTCCGTCGGATATAATTTTTAACGGTCCCAGGAAAATCTGCATATGCTGGAAAATACTCGTGTTTGCACGAAGCCTTGGGTGCCACCAAAAACCTGGATTAGACTCGGAACTCTACAAGTCCGGGAAACGTAACGCTGAGATACGAGTGGCAAAAGTGAGGCGGCTGTATGTCCGTGGATAATTGCGGAATCTGCGGCTGGAGCGTGAAAAGGGGGTCTCCTTGCTGTTGGGAACATTTTTGCCGCTCGAACGCACGTTTTCCCCCTCCAGTAGGCCGACTTTTCACCCCTTTCCTCCTCCCAGCCGTACCAACATTCTGCTTATACTTCGCTGTATCTCATTTTTTGAGCTAAATCACGCATCAGGTTTAAAACATACACAACACCCTCCAAGAGTCTTCCTACCACTTCTGTGAAGCCACGCCCTTTTTCGCCACCATCCAAAATCACGTTGGAAACTAGCGTATTTGAGCCCAGCATCTGCCTCAACACCCCCAAAAACCCCGCTTTCGCACGCTCCACTCCATACCCTTCCGACACACGTGTAACTCGCTACTACGCACGCTACAATGAAATTGTCGGTACTCCTCCTTGCCGGAGCCGCTCTGGCCCTGCCAACAGCCACCGTTGTCAACACCGAAGCCATCGACTACTCGACCATCACAGATCTGCCCGGATCCGAGCCCACAGACGTGTCTGACCTCGAGAAGCGAGCAGACCCGTTCAAGCGACCCCCCAAGGTCTTCTCCAAGAAGACCAAAATCACAAAGGCCCACGTGACCAAGCCGTGGCTGCTCAAGCCCACGGACGGAAGCGAACCCATGCATGTGACCCCCACCGTGTGGGGAGACGCGCTTTTCCGAGGCCAGCGACAGGTTGGAGCTGTGCCCAACCCCTGGATCAAGCTCAAGAAGGACGGTCAGGCCAAGACCATCACTCCTAAGGTGGTCAAGGGAAAGACCAAGAACGCTCCCCCGGAGTACGGAGATTGGTTCCACGTCAACCGAGAGGTGACTGAAAACGCCATTTCCGCCGGCTTCAAGACTGCTGACCCCACCGAAGTCGTGGTCCACAACGAACAGCTGGACGAGGAGGACCCCATTGAGGCCTCCTTCAACCCTGTCGAGCGATGCACTCCCGAGAAGTTCGTCAAGGTCAAGAAGCAGCGAGTTGGCCCCTGGTGTTCCCCTCAGTACGGAAAGGGTGTCATGCTCGACCATGTCCACTGGTTCACCTGGTACACTCGAGAGTTCCCCGATGCCGAGAAGGTCCGACTCCACTGCGCATACATCCAGGGTAAGGCTCTTCACAAGCGAGAACTCGAGGACAGCCATGCCTTCCACATCACCGAGTGGGTGTCCAACACCTGGGGAGTCTACCCCATGGAGATTGAGGAGGACTGGCTTGATGGAGAGTACGAGCAGAAAGTTGCCGTTGCCATCCAGCCCGACTACATGGACGACGATGAGATCACCGAGGAGTATCTGCTCAAGAACTCCACCTTTGTGCGATTCCGACGAGGTGCCATTGTGCAGAAGAAGGACAAGGGCCGACTTGATCTGGACAAGAACGAGGAGGGTATGATGATCACCATCATCACCATCCCTTCTGTTGTCGTCATTTTCGCCTGTATCTACGTTCTTTTCACCCAGGTCACTGCTGGAGCTCGAGCCATCCCCAAGTTCAAGAACCAGCGACGACGAAAGGACGGTCGACAGTACGAGAACATCAAGCTGCAGAACCAGCAGCGACGACTCGACTAGACGTCGCTCTCTGACACTCTCACACTCCACAAAAACTGGTAGGTCCCCCTTTAGAATAGGCCTCCCTCGATAGCATAATAATAATCCCGTTTCTCTAGCCCTCGTAGATACAGGTTGTTTCGTATATTTCCCGTTGGTCCAACCCCACACGAGGGCACCATATCAACCCGACTTTTGAAGACTTGGTGGAGCGAGGTCCACGAAGCCAAGACAGATACATGTCGTACATTTAGAGGTATATAACACCCTGAGAATAAAGACTGTAACAGACGGCTGATCGTGCCTAAAGATGAGAGACTGTAATATGGTGTGCGACTCGTTGGTGCCTGGACTGCATGCATAACCGTTGTATAGAGTTTTTCTACGGGAAGAATGTGTTCCGTTTCTGGACGTATTGTTTGGGGCCGTGGAGGTCGAAAAATAGCTCAAAAAATAGATATATGTAATTCCCAAGTACTTCATGTCTGATTTGTTAGCTTCAACGTCTCACGTGACATTTATGACGCCACCCAGTCGTGCAGTTCTGAGGACAACGCTCCTTCCGGGCCCTGCAAATCCGCACGTTTTCTGCCACCTCAAACTGAAACTCACTGTCCATCACAACAACCGTTTGCGAAATATGCTTTGAGTGATTGAAGCAAGAATAGACGTGCCGGAAGAGTATATTAAATTCGCGGTGGGTCCTTTCTTTGATTTCTGCTCGACTTTGATTAAAGAGAGCAGTATTATTTCACGTTATGTCGAGCCCCGCATTCTCTTGTCTGGCTGCAGCCTTTTAATCTGCGCAGAAAAATAAAAAGCGCCTGTTGTTGGGAACAAGCCCAAGGCACAAGCCGAGCTTCGTATTAGCCTTGGATCGTGTGAAGACAGGCACGTGTAGCAAAGAACGAGACGTGTGAAAGTGAAATCAAGACATCTGAGTCAGCAGATTTAATTTGGCTATCCAGACAATCAGAAAACATTCCCCTTTGAGCTCAAATCTCCCCTCCAGTCGTCATGCTGACCAACCTCATCCTGACCAGTGCATGCCAGCGGCTGTGCATGATTATAACCTTCGTAAGCACACCATCTTCCAGAACATCACCAGTCGCTCAACGCACCAACACCACACATGGAAAAAGACGAAGGGACGGGGACCCTGAGAGGCGGGACGGTCAAGACGGTGGTCACCGCGTCGATACCGTCGGAAGACATCTCCAAAACCCTGATCTCGGAGCCTCTGAGGGCCAAACGATCCTTCAAACAGTGGCTCTATCTGCTATCGCATGTGCTGCTCATCGTCTTCATTATCGGCTTCATGGTCGTGTCGCCCATCGACATTATTACCCAGTCGCGGCAGACCAACCAGTTTTGGAACGGTGCTATCGTCATTGCTGGCTGCGTCATCTTCATCTTTCTAGCATTACTTCTTTCTTTTCTACGACTGTTTCGAACCCGACAAAACCTTTCAGATATCCCGCGACGCTACGTGCCTCGCCCAGACGACGTGCCAAAAAACATCGCCAAGGAGATCAGAAACGATCTCGACAGATGCAAACAGATTCTCAGAGACACGCGGCCGATAGAGAAGGTGGCCCATGACGGCCTGGCACCCCCTGACTCGTCAGGAGACATTCCTCCAGACGTGCCGTACAAGGACGTTGTGGATACGACCGCATTACTGGTTGATTCGCGCGCCAGGAACATTCACTTCTCGTTTGGAAAACCCATCGGCATGCCCTTCAGAGAGTACATTTCGCACCTGATATCGTGCCACGTGATTTCAGACGCAAACGTCGGCTTCCAATTTGTTGAGCTCTACGAGAGACTCAGATTTTCCGGCAAGCCCATTTCTGCACCTGAGATTCGAACATTTATCGAGCGCTTGATGCGTCTCATGGAAAACATTGACTTCCCTCCGGAAGACGTTCTCTACAAAAACACCACTGCCAACCCCAGCAGTGTCGCAGGCACGCAGTTCGCTTCACACAATCACCTGCTGCCTCCACCAGCTATCGGCAGCAAGTCCAACGCCTCTGTGGCCCCTAACTTCCTGTCTGACGATCTGGCCGTGCTGACCACCTGGTCAAGCAATGTCAATAGCGAGTCGCCCGTGCATCGAGGCTCCAACGCCAGGTCCGACGCTGAACACGTGCTGCAACAGCAGAACAGCCACGTTCGTGCAGGTTCCACGAGCCAGGCTGCTCCTCCCGTCATCAACCACCCCTATCACTTCTTCACTGGAGGAGACCATCCTCAGAACGACACTGGTCTCTTTGAGCATCCGCTGTCTCGAAACTCCACCCGTGGGTCTCGTATCTCTCGTTTCTCGCCTGTGGGCTCAGTTATCGGTCCTGATGACTACTACGATGTCAGTCCTCGAGTGGCCCCTACGCATAGCAGCAGTGATGAGAGCTACGCAGGAAGTGTGATCATCAGACGGGAAGAGAGCTGACGGCAACTAACCAACCAAACAACTAACACTGTAAAATACAGACGAAAAACAACGCCGCCATACTGGTGGACGTTCCTATTTATTAGCATCTCCATTTAATAAACCACTAATTGCTCCATTTAACAACCATCCTTTTTTTTGATGCTCTCTTGCCTGTAACTACACCACCATTTGAACACCAGCGGTGCGATAAAATCGTTCACAACTATTACTCGTACATACACACATCCTCATATCGTTAGTAGTGGCTTGCTTAAAGGATCCACTTCATAATCATTACACTAAAGAAAAGCATCAAATCATCATCGTCTCGCATCTTGCGCCTCCTAACAAGCATCTTACAAATCTATCAGCGATTGCTGAGGTGCTCCTCCACCGTACTGTTGCTGCTGAGGCTGCTGCTGGCCATACTGGCCGTACTGCTGCTGGCCGTACTGCTGCTGGTTCTGCTGCTGACCAAACTGCTGCTGCCCGTTGTTCTGCTGCATGCCGGTCTGCTGTGGCGCATTGCCAAAGCCGTAGCCCGTCAGAGCAGGCTGAATCTGGGTGCTGGGGATACCGGTGTACTGCTGGCCCACAAACGGGTTGTTGTTGGCGGTGGCCTGGGGCTGCAGACGAGTGTTCATGAACGTGTCTCGGGTGTGCTGTGCGGGGATTCGGGTCTCGCCGGTGTTTCCAAAAGTGTCGACTCCGTCTCCGGTCATGAGCAGGTTGTTGAGCTCGGGATGGGCACCGCCAGTGACCTGGGGTCGCTGCTTGGGCGCCGATTGCTGTGGCTGCTGCTGCTGTTGCTGTTGCTGGTTGGGGTGTGCCTGGGTGGTCATGTTGTTAGAGGCCATGAAGTTGAGGGAAGGACCAGTAGAAGAAGAGCCGTTTGTGGAGTCATGCTTTGCAAAGGGGTTGTTAGAGCCGGTCTTGAGGGGCTGGAGAGGCTCCATAGGCTGCTGCTGCTGCTGGAAGGACTGGGAGAAGTCGTTTTGCTGCTGGAAGCCAGTGTACTGCTGCTGCTGGGGCTGCTGCTGCTGGGGCTGGAATCCGGTGTACTGCTGCTGCTGAGGCTGAGCCTGGAACTGCTGCTGCTGCTGGAACTGGTTGGGCTGCTGGTCGAACATCCCTCCGGTGGCGTATGCGTTCTGCAGCACCCCGGTGTTCATGGTGGGCTGCTGCTGGCCGTAGATGGCGTTGCCAAACAAATCGTAGCCGGTGGGCTGCATCTGCTGCTGCTGCTGCTGTGGCTGGAACTGGTTGGGGAAGCTGTCTGTGTCGATGAGATTGATGGGCTGTGCGGTGCCCTGGGCCGAGCCGCCGCCGAGATCCCGGTTCTTCTGCTCCTCCTCCGACAGAGCAATGGCCTTTCGCAGTGCCTCGTCCTCGGCTCCACCGTTCTGTCGCATTCGGGCCTCCTCATCGGCCGTTCGCTGCGACTCGGCAAGCGCACGGGCCAGGTCGTCGTCTGGCGTAGATCCTCGTCTGGAGGGTCGTCGAGCTTCTCGTCGGTCGTCTCCTCGACGATCGTCTCCTCGTCGGTCGTCGGCGGTTCTGGTTCGAGAAGAGACAATGCCTCCCTCCTCGTCGGAGCCATAGTCGTCACCTTGGGCTCGTCGGCCCTTCTTCCAAGAAGACCGGTTGGCCCGCTCGTTTCGTAGTCGCTCGTCGTCCAGCAGCAATGAGGTGATTTCTTTTGCCCGGGAACGGATGCTGGCTCCCTGGTCTCGGCCGTTCTCGTCAATGTAGTGGAACTCCCGCAGGGTCTTGACCACATACAGGTTGTCCTTGCACCACAGTACCACGTTCTCTGAGCCACAGTGGATGCAGTAGTCCAGCAGGTTGAGGGCCTTGATGACATGGCGCCAGTTTTTGCCCTTGTCGTTGAGTCGTCGATCGATCATGTCCATCACCTCGAACAGCTCCTGGTTGGAGTGGGTGAGTCTGGCGATTTCCTCGAGGTCGAACGTGGACGGACCCCATGCGTCGTTGGATGTGGCTGGCTGTTAGTAGAGCGAAAAAAATGGGAGGTGATGAGGAGGGGGGGGTGCAAGAGGGGGCGCTGGAATTGTATACTCACCATTTCGGACCTTCACCTGGGCCGAGGTGTATCCGTTCGTGACGTTCTTGATGGAACGGACGATGGATTTCGACATTGTATTTTTGATACTGTGCTTTGCTGCTGGGTGCTGTGTGTGGTGGTGTAATTGATGTGGTGATGTGTCGGAGATGGGACTGGGTCACCGTCTTTTAGGGTTGGGCTATGCTAGCGTTATTTAGAGGAGCAATGGTGTGGGGGGATGATTAGGAGAGAGCTGCAAGTGGTGTTGAAGGGTATTTGAGGGTCGCAGAAGACGACTGAAGCAATTGGTAAGTTGCTTTTAAATTATTTGTGGCAAAATCCGCGGCTGTACGCCCCACAATAGCCCGTTTTAATCTCTCGCTATATGCCCTCAGGAACGCCCAGTGGTCACTACACTAACGTAGATTGCGCACAATCTTGGGCAATATGGATAAGGGCTTTTCCTAAACAAGATGGCCACTTCCAGGAACAATGAGAAAATGTAACCAAGATTGAAAATTAGCTATCGGTCAGAGTGGTCATATTAGACGGTGCAATGTTGCCCTCAGTGTTGCTGGTGATAGTGATGGAACCACCACAGCACGACGACAGCAGATTAGACCGTACATCGCACGTTTGACAGCCCAGTGCAGGTGGCTCAGCCTGGATAATAGACAAGTCGCCAAGCTGAACAATCAGTGACTATTTCAGCTCGCAGGACTGCTCGTTCGTATCTGCCAAAACACTGAAATTATCTGTTTCACTCTTGCGATTCGTTTCTGCTAGCTCTGTAAAAGCCGCATTGTCCGACGATCCGATATTTCCGAGCAGCAGTGCTTTACCGGCGTTGCCTAAAGGAGGCACTTAATAGGTTGCGGCACTAATGAGTCCCGATTTGGATTGGTGGGGGTGGGGTAGATGGCTAGTGGGTTGTTACACGCGGTATACAGTTGCCTGGATATTCCTCGGATAGTTTAGATCTCTCGTCGACTGCCCACAATCAATCATACAGTGTCTCGTCGTGCGGTTGCGTCTTTGATGGCTCAGTTGGACGGATAGGTCACATGATCCAATGTCATGAAGCTTAATTTTTTGTGGACGCGATAAGCTTATTTGAAAGAGCTGCTTAAGAATTACGTAAACTCCCAATGCACCCAGCAGGAGAGTGTATGCGTATCTGAAGTAACGTGCATAGAATCAATAGATCACACTCAAACACTGAACCGAAAACACAGAAACACGTTCACCACGCGACACCGTCACCTACAATAATGCAGAGAGACTCAGTGAGATCACACATCCATCTCACGGCCCCAAAGACATGCACCGTCTTCGACGAGTGGATGCAAGACAAACTGGAGTTTGATCACATTGACGTGGCTCCAGAACACGACACTCAGCTGAGCGACGACGACGACGGTCTTGTCGCTGATGGAGCTTCCCTGTTTGGAACCCGGAACCAGCATCACCGACCCACAAAGAAGGCACCCGCGTGGAAGGACCTCGGAGTCCATGAATTGTTTGCAAATGGTCCCCAGACACCAGACAGAACTATTGTCGCGCCACCATTTCTGACTGAAAAAGAAGTACGAGAGGGTCTCAGGCTGTCGCGTCTAGAAGCCGCTGGAAAGTCGAAAAAGGACGAGAGATCTGATAGACCTGAGAGGATGACCGCAAGGGCCAGATAGACCGATGGGTGGATCAAAGAGTGGTGCGATGACTCTCGCAGGTGCGCTGAGCGCGTCCCATTAGCGCGTTCCATTACAACACATTCCTACCAACTGCTGGGTCCGCACTCTAGCTCTGCAGCACCGATCTAGTTACCAGTACGCCAGCATCGACGTGACTCAGTTGCTGAGTGTTCAATCACGCACGCAACACTTGACAAAGACGGCACACACATGATACCAAGTACTCGCCGAGTCCTTGGGACGCGACCATATTTATTCACATATCCAAAAACTGCATTTTTCTACATCGTACACGTGTACACACACCAAACACCTATCATTGTATCAGTCTATTTCTTCTCTCCCCAGGCCTTTCGACGCGGGTTCTCCTTGAGCATTTTTCGTAGGTTCATCTGGTCAGCGTTGTCAGGGATGAAAACGCCACAGTCGCCCTCATACAGGTACCAGAGCTCGACAAGCTCTTTCAGAACCTCGGGATGGGACTTGGCCAGATCCTTGGTCTCTCCAAAGTCGGCGCTCAGATCGTAGAGCTCCCATGTGTCCTCTTTGCCTTCTTCAGGAGCCAGAATGGCCTTCAGGTTGCCCTTACGGATAGCACGCTGTCCAAAAAGCTCCCATCCAGTAAAATGGGTGTTGCTGTGGATAGCCTCCTTGGACTTGCCCGAGAGATTGGACACCCAAGACACGCCTCTAGGGACAACCACCTCTCGACCCTTGTAGTTAGTGCCGGGATGGGTGACTCCTGCAAGCTCAAGAACCGTAGGGAGAATGTCCATGACTGTGGTGAACTCGTGAGAAATGGAGCCGGGCTTATCAAAACCGGGATATCTCACAATGAGAGGACATCGAATACCTCCCTCGAAGATGTAGCCCTTGGTGTACTTGGCAGGAGCAGTAGCAGCCTGGGCCCATCGAGGACCGTACCAGATGAACGAGTTCTTGGCTCCAATGTTTTCGATGGAGTTGTCGAAGTACTTTTCGTTCAGGTCGTTGGTAAGAAGAGGAATGGCCTCAAGGATAGCACCCTCAGCTCCGTTGTCGGACATGAAGGAGATGAACGTATTCTCGATCTCTCCAGTCTTCTCCAGGTGATCCAGCACCCGTCCAATGTTCTCGTCCAATTTCTGCACCATGGCAGCGTAGATCTCCATTGTTCGAGAGGAGTAAGCCTTGTCGTCAGCGCTCTTGTCATGCCATTCGGTCTCGTTATCAGCGAGAATAGGAGCACTTACAACATCTTTTCCGACAAGTCCCAGCTTCACCTGTTCCTTGAGCCGCTTTTCTCGCAGCACATCAGGACCCTCGTCGTACACGCCCTTGTACTTGGCAATGTACTCCTTGGGGGCCTGCAGAGGCCAGTGGGGAGCAGTAAAGGGGAGGTATGCAAACCAGGGCTTGTCGTCAGGCTTCTCCTCAAGGTACTCGAGCAGAGTATCGGTAAAGCTGTCAGAGGAGTAAAAGTGGGAGTCGTCGACCTCGACGTATTCCTTGTCCTGAGCGTACAATTGAGGCAGGAATGGCACCGCGGGCTTCTCCTTGGTTCCGGGCTCAAATGCGTAGTGGTTGGCTCCACCAGGCAGAAGAGCGAATGACTTTTGGAAGCCTCGAGCTGAGGGAAATCGCTCAGGAACAAGACCCAGATGCCATTTGCCACTCATGAAGGTGTGGTAGCCTGCATCAGACAGAAGCTCGGGGAGAGCAGCCACTCGATCATTGAGATAGCCCTCGTATCCTGGCTTTCCCTGGAACTCGGTGAATCGCTTCACGGTCTCGGCCATCTGTCCCAGACCAGCAATGTGGTTGTCAGTGCCTGAAAACAGCATTGATCTCGTAGGAGAGCAGGCCGAGGCGGTGTGGAAGTCGGTGAATCTGACTCCGGACTTGGCCAGTCGCTCGAGATTGGGAGTGTGGATCTCTCCTCCAAAAGGCTGGGTGTCGGACCATCCCAGGTCATCAGCGACGATAATCAGGAAATTGGGTCGTTTCTGGGTGTGAGGCATGACTGTTCCGGTTTCTGCTGGTCAATTGAGCGCGTGAGAGACACCATACAGGTGTTTATAACTTCCGTTGGATCACGGTTTCATTTCCAGCCACAGTTGTGCCACGGTTTCTTTGATGGCGTATTTCCGTGGCTAATGCAAGCCACGCCGTATCTATGCGTGTCGTCATGGATAACAGATAGTAGTGGGCGCCTCAGAGAGCCCAGTCACGTGATGAGAGGCTAGTGAAGTATGTGGCTAGGGCTGGTGAGTCACGTGACCTCGGTTGGTTCTACTGGCGGATCTGTGCACAGTCGACTCTTTCACATCTATACATGCGCGTTCACGTCCGCCATGCCACGAACCTCAGACTCCCGCTAGCACGGACACTAAATGCGCCACAGTCGGTCTCCGAGCAAGCGCGGTGTGGATGGCGCAGCGAGCGAGTGGTGTTTGTCTACAGGTGAGCTGATGCATCGATTTTTTCCTCTCAATACGTTTTGGAGCCCCCCAGTCATCTGGGACACAGTTACACCCCATGTCCTCCACCAGACGACTGGATTGCCCACCCAGGAACTTTTTTCCTGGATAGACAGTTTTAACTCCGTGGACTCACCTGGAGATGTTAGACCAACATCAGGCCGTTGCCAGTGGTTTCCCGTTCTGACCCCTGCCATAGTCACGAAGCAGAATGCACGATGATATATGGCCTTGGGGTGGTTACAGTAGGATGCCTGTCAAGCTTCTTGGCCTGACAAACTTCCTATAGCCTGACGAACTACCGGTAGCTGAAGTTTGAAGCTGTTGGCTAATATGATCCCTGACCAATATGTACCATAAATGCCGATCTCATAGCTGAGTGGAGACGTGGAATAGTTCATATGGCATGGTTGGCTGCCTCTATAGCTGTTGTGGCTCCCTCGACTGCATGGCCTGATTCAATTCGGTGGAGAGTCCATTTTGATAGGAGGATAGGTTGCCTTCTGGTACGAGCGCACGTCAGTAGAGTCTGCGCGCATATCGGGCTGTAACCGTGGCTGTTCTCTCTTTCTCTACGGGTAACTCTGCTTGCTTTTTGTCGGGAGTGATAGACGCTGGAGCGGCACCAGCGGAGGAAGTAAGGTGAGAGGAAATGGCGGGATATTCAAAAATGATTGACGGGGTGATGAACACAGTGATGAGCAGCGATTGTGACACCCGTTGGTACCGTAGGTCCAGCCCCGTGGAGCCGAGAGATCTTCACCTTGGCGTATCCATTGAGGGCTGGAAGAGCTGGTGGGTCCGAAATTGGTGCACCGGAAGCGTCTTGTCGCCCTATCGATCTGGTACGGCACAGACGTGCTCCATCCAAGACAAGCTAAACAAGGAGTAACTATGAGACCAGAGTCTCTCGTCTAAGAGTTCCCGATTGTGTGAGAGAGAGCAGTTTCTTTCAAAGCCCTTGTCGGGATCAGCGCCATCGGGTGAGCCGTGTCAGCCCTTGTGATGACGTTCTCAGCCTGCATTGCGTATGCGAAGTTGCTTCTATCTCTGACCTTTTCACGGCAATCGCATCATCGGATAAGGCAGAGGCATAGTTGCGGAATTATCGATCAGCCCGGTTGGGCGGTGGGTTTCTTTGTGGAATATTATTTCCCCATGATTCTCGATCGAGGAGTGGATAGTATTTGGTCAGAGACAAGGGGTCGGTTATACGCTGACGGTCTATGATAATCGAAGAGTCGCGCTTTCGATCCTCGATGAATTGCAATCCCAAAATGGAAACGGGGTTGCCCTGGTTACCCGGTCCGGTAATGAAAACGTTACCCGGCTGCCCGTTGTAGGCACTATCGGGAAGTCAATTTACGGGGTGTGGTTTGGGTGCAAATGTTGCAGACGGGACGTTCCGACTCACCTTGCTTACAGCGCACATGAGGCTGAACTTGAGGCATATTCAATGGGCTGTACGAGTGTGACTAGCGGCTATATTCGAGTCCATCGCGTCTATCAATGTAACGTGGGCTGGTGGAGTTAAGTGTAACGGGATGTGTGATTGGCGGTTAATCCCAGGTTTTTTCTGCACTGATAATGAGCTTCACAATGACCAAACAATGGGCTTGTGGTTTGCTTTTCCGAGGCTTAATGCGTCGGTTAACGAAGCTTAAAAACAACGCACTGTGAGGCCGACTTGGGAACCCTTATGCTGGGAGAATTGGCAGTGTATAGGGAGAAAAGGGACTGAGATTGGCCTCGGCCGAAACTGAGACGGACCAACAAAGTTGAACAAAGATGGACAAAGTCTAAAAGAGCTTACTTGGGGAGATTTCCCTAACCCGCCTTGTAATAGTGCAAGATCGTCAGCGAGAAAGAAGATCTGCGATTTAATGCTTGAAGCCGAGGATAATCAGTACACCAGCCCGTTGCCACGAGATGAGCACCCGCAGTCGTGCTTACCGGTGTCGTTGTTGCCCAGCCCGACAATACATCTCCTCCTGTCTTTCAATATTTCATATGGGCGTTATTATCACGCGTTGACAACCACCTGCATGACCCATGTCCGCAGGGATTGCGGACCCTTCGCGACTAGACGGCCCAATAGCGTGGTTGCTGTCACTCGAAACGTCACTTCTTTGTCCTTCGAGTGGCGCTGATCGGCGTTCCTAACGCCAGATTCGGATGTCCCAATGCCGTCGAATCTATGACTATCGGCTCTTTAGACTTCCAGGGATGCCTTGGCTCGCAGACCTATAATAACATTTAGCTCAACCGAAGATCCCTATCGCTTGTAGGACTCTGTTTGGACAGGCTCTGAGTTAGGGGGCAAATTCTGTGTAGCCAGGCGATGGCTGTGGACGTAGTGCCTAATGTTAATGGTGGGCGAGGGCCCTGTCAGCGGTAGTACGGGAAACGGCAGGCAGTCTCCAGGGGTCCGTGCCTAGGAATCAAGGGGCACCAGGAACAAGAAACACAGAGACGGCGGAAATGACAACGGTCCATCAGGGGTAAATACCTGCAGTCCCAAAACAATATACATTCCCAGCGCTGTCCACATAGCGGTGGGCAGATCTCCTCATTCCAGCATCTCGACCAGCTCTCTCTCTCCGTCTCTCTTGTTAGCGGCGGTGGTTTTGTTATTATGGCTCACGGCCGATCACCCCAGACGTGTTGTTTTGGGTACATGGAGATCTTCACCGAAATGGTGCATTGCTGTAGATCTATTGAAAAATAGAAGCCACAAAGTGAAACTTACAAACACGCTGTGTGAGAGAGCGAGTGGTTGTGTGTGATGGTGTTGGGTCGTTGTAAACAGAAGCCATGAGTAATCTGTACAGTGTAGTTGATTGACATGATGGACAACCAGATTGTCGATAACGTGCGCAACGGCTGGTGGGGTGGAGTGAGGCTGGTGGAGGAGACCGGAAACATCGTCAAGCTGTTAGTAATTGTAGTTGCTCATTCCTCATCAACAGCCGCATGCTCTAGGCTGCTCGCCAGCATGATATCGGCTGTATCCGCTGATTACAGTGTGCCTCCCATTTTTGAGACGGAGCAGACTATTTTTACGAGCGGGAAAGGCGGCCGGCTTGCACAGCACGCGTCGTTATCCAGACCACAGTTTCCATGCTTTCCATGGAGACTCAATGTGCGCCTACATTTTTCGAGTGGGCGAAAGAAAGGAGGACCCCGTAATGTATGTACAAGCATGCAGGGAAGACATGCTGCAGAGACAGGGCCAGGATAGGGACCAAACAAGCAAAGGCCAATGTATGTATCTTTGGCCACGCGTTTTCCCGACTAACAAGGGTGGGATGGCAGGCCCCCGTATGTCTGGGCTGACTCTCATTCCATGGGCACACCTTGTGTATGTACAGTTTGCCTGGGCTGCCAAAAAAATACCACAACACATGATAAACTAAACTGTGGAATAATCACAACAATGACAGGGGTGCTCAGGTGTATCCCCCGCGGTCCCTAAACGGGCTTGGCCCGAATTGCATCCCATAGCCCACTCGTAATTTGTACACTAGCACAATCTACACTATGTCAATCCCCCTAATCAAGTGCCATGTACCAGCCAATGCTACGCTGCCCTAATTACGATCTCGATACACACGACAGAGGTGGTCGATCTACTCTAGATACCCACACCCACAGAGACACGCACCGTGGATTTCGTCACTCTGCCCAAACATGTGCTGCTTCAACCCTACTACCCTTGTAAATTTTTTAGTCGCACTCGAGAAAATCGTTTCTCCTCTGGGAAGATCTGCGTCGCGACAATGTTAATCCAAAAATGTGTTTTGCCAGAAAGGGGCGTTGCGTGTGGGCAACCAGCGGGTGGTGAGTATGCGTCTGATGCGTACCCTGAACCCCTTCACACCTGCCTTCTACACGTGATAGGGCTGTGATACTCCATGAGATGACTATGGGAATTGGCGGGCAAGGAGATCAATAGGGATTGATCACACTTGCTCTTTTCAGCTGTTATGATACCCCAAGGATAGCCTCTTCAAGCTATCAGGGACTACCCTCTCTTGTCTGTTTTCGCTCATGTTGGTGACCCCCCAGCAAACAACATTGGGCGATCCGACGATCTCGAAGATCACGAAGATCACTAACCCACTGCGCGCCAAACACTGGTGCGCGGCCCTAAACCCAGGCGAGAGATGCAAAGGGACGCAGAGGGCCGGATTTCATTATAAATACAGCCACCACCTCCCTCCAGTTTTTCTTCTCCAGACCAGTTCTCTACAACACATTCTCCTCACATTCGTTCGCTTCGTTTCACACGACAAATACCCACTAACATCTATCATAATGGTTGCCATCAAGAACATCATCGCTGCTTCTGCTATCGTCTCCGCCGCTGTCGCTGCCCCCACTCAGCCTGAGGACCTCGACAAGCGAGACCTCCAGCTCATTGGAAACGTCATTGGCGAGGCTTTCAACATTGTCAACATCACCCTCCAGCTCGTCCAGGGTACCCTCAACCTGCTCCTGAAGCCCTCCTCTGACCGACCCACCTACTACGCTACCGTCAAGGAGTTCTTCACCAAGCTCAACTGGGCCATTGGACAGCTTGTCATGGACCTGAAGAAGTCTCCCCTCACCACCCTTGTTGGTGACATCCTCGGAGTTGTTCTCTTCTCCCCTCTTATCACCTCCCTGAAGGCTCTTATTGAGGCTATTGCCACCTCTCTCCTCTCCATTGTTGGTGACGGTGTTGTTGGCCCCGTCGGTGACCTGCTCAACGGTATCCTCGGCGGTGTCGGCGGTCTCATTGGCGGTCTTGGCAACGTTCCCGGTCTCCAGGGCCAGCTCTCTGACCTTGGATCCGCCTCCAACGTCCTTGCCCAGTCTCTGTCCTCCGTCGAGGCCACCCACCACTAAGAGGCTCCCTATAGCGGAAATTATCTCTACAATTCAAGTAATTTATTTCAAAGCTCTGGGTCTGAAGTCTGCAGTACCGATGATATAGATGTTAATAATAACTCTCAAAAATGAATACCCATAAGTCAAAAACATTGTAGCCTGTAGCTTTCCTTCTTTTTCCTTCTCCTCCTTTTCTTTCGCTTCGGCATCCTCCACTTTCTCCGAAGGACATTCCTCTGTAACCCCTCCGATGCAAAAAGCCAATTGGTGTTGATGATCGACACTTTTCTGAAAACACGTAAATACTGGTCCCGACCACCAATTGGCCTTCATGTGAGTATGTGCAGTGAAGATCATAAATACGTGTTTGGAGAAGAGAGAGTGCGGAAAGGTAGTCGACCAGCGCCGTCCCCTCTAACGATAGAGTATTCAGCATCTGGTCGTCTATACTAATTGTTTTTCATTAGAATGCGACTTGTTTCCATGGTCATTGGTTTTTCAGGGTCTCCCTCTTCTCCACGCACACGCTCGTTTATTTTCTTTTGGCTGCAAGAAGGGGTCGAGCTAAGGAGCCCCCACGCGCACCCTGCTTTGCGCGAAGAGAACCCTGGAGAGCTTTCCCTGCCTTGTTAAGTTCTCCGTCTCTGCTTTTGCTCGCGGTGTCGATCACTCGCGAACGTTGTTTAATCACGCCACGACGATCTCCTCAAAATGGAAACAGTGACAAGCTGGTGGGGGAAAGGAGAGCAAAGAAAAACCAATTCTCGCGGACGAGCACCTCGGAAGATTAAACGATGTAGCGCTGTACGTTCACTACAAGTACATGGCCAAGAGCCGAAACCGAGACATACCGAGGGTCAAGCGACGTTGGATCTTCCGTCGCTAGTGTCACCTTTACCGTCTCTCTGGCTCAGCCTGTCTCATATCTGTCACAAACCAGTGACTCTCGCGTAGGTTTGGGTAACTCTCGATCTGACAGTTGCGGACTTTCCACTCGGCTTGTGTCATTGTACGTCAGCTATACGGGCATCTGTGGCTGTCCTGAATTAGTCAAGCACATCATCGTTGCGAGACAAGCTAAACGGAGTAAGGAAGTACCGATAGAGCCGAAAAGCAAATCGCTGTGGTAGTGTGTGGGCAAAGGCGATCTAAACAGATCTCCATCAATATCCTATGCGAGCATGCTGAGTGTACATTCCTGGCGAACGGGGTTAACGGTTCAAACAAGAGCACAATGTGTGCGTCCGTGTCGATCAACGAGATCAGGTACGAGATTACGAGATTACATACGAGACTACTCCTTGGTCGGCTCTGTGAACATCCAAGAATGTGGCAGTGTCTTGCGTTCGGTTTCATGTACCAATGTCTCAGCATATTGAAGTTGCCCTGGAGTACAAGTGCTGTACGCCATTGCTTGCTTCGTAAACAGGTCTGGTTCGAAGGACGGTACTTGTACCGCAGTGGAAGAGGTGGAGATGGCGGAGGGCTTGGGCCAATCAACGCATCCTCGTCTAGAGAGATAAGAGCTGGACTACCAGGTACAGTACGACATTAGAATAGTTCGACGACCTGTTTATTAGTCCATGGAAATTTCAGGCTTCGACAAAACTGCTTTGTCAGAAACACGGGGTCCACACAGAAGCTCTCAGTGTTTGTATACAGCTGCCTCCAATGTTATGTCATGTGTTGACACCCTGCATGTTCACACATAGTCGGAATGGCTAATTGCAGTTGAGTGCAACAGTTACACTCAACCAAAAGCGCCAGTAACACTCCCATCCATCGGTTGAAGCTCTTCTCTAGCACCAACAACACCTTCTATCTTACCCCGCACCGTTGTCAGTATACCACCGTCAGCTGACAGAGGACCGGGGTGTAGATAAGAACATTCACGAGGGCGATAATTATTCCGAGACGAGGCAGCCAAGAAATTCCAGGCTAGCGACACATGAAGGCCGGACAGCGCTCACTAAACGTTATGCCTGTGCATATTTACGACCTCGGGGGGCCTTGTCTGGCAATTACCCTCGACAATAGAGACCTGTCAGACCGACTTTAGGCCGCACGGTAAGTGTTCTCCTTAGCCCAGCCGCTAAGCCCGCTAGTGGAGCCCCCGAGATTGCCCACTCCGCTGTAGGTACCGCTACATTGTGCTGCGTCGTACCTATTGGTACCTGCACTACCCCGGTTGTTTCTTGGCACGGGCGAGAGGAAGAGGGAAGAAGAGTGATACCCAACCAGTTTGTTGGGGCGAAATGGCTCAAGGGCCGTATGCAGACACACATGCTCAGGGTACAAAGCTCACCGCACAAAGAAGAAGGCGAGTCGTATTATTGCTTCCGACGCGTAAAGGGTGCACCTGATGTCCCGAACCAGCGTCCATGTCACCGAACCGGGCTACGGTAGGTTCCTGCGCCTTATCTTCTCCGGTTTGGGCGGACCCGTCAGCGTAACCTGCCAAGCCGCTTGTTCTCCTGGTTCGAGGTACCGGTAAACAGTGTTTCTGTGGGCACGGTAGCGTCCACAGCTTGGGTCACAGATAGCGATAGTCTGTTTTTCGTTTCATGTTTGGCGACCAGGTACACCCACCGAGGCCATACTCCAAAAAATAATGGTGCTAGAAGAATGGTTCGTCCGTCATATGGGTGAGTTGGCTGGACAAGAATCTGCATAGGGTTTCGTTTGGCGCTTGTATCTGGGAGAACAATTAAACGCTATCTGGGAGTATGACGCAATGATGTCAGTGTTGAGGTACGTTGTGGTCAGCCACAGGCCAAGTGGAGGCGGCTAAGTTGTTTTGGTGACATTTTACGTGTTGCAAAGGCCCACTATTCGTTCCTGTTATGTGTCCATTTCGTCTCTTTACAGTAGGTGGTATTGTCAGCCACTCTTATGGTATTACTCTCTACGGATAGAGTCCAAACCCTGTTCCGCTCAACCGCAGGAACCACAGTAACTCAAATGCAATGGGACATTGAAAGAGACACTGAAAAGGGAGTGAAGAATATCAACCTCCGCTAAAGAGATCCAGAAATGATAACGAGGTACCCCGACAAAAAATGACCCATGGGACGGCCTGAAATCAGAATACGCCATTTTAGGGCGTCTCATGACCCAGTCTGCAAATTGCCTCTCCACCCTTCTCCACCCTCAGTCGCGTCACGTCCTCCACCGATTGTTCCGTCACGCTAGATAGCGCTTCCCGATCCGGACGAAGTGCTGGTGAAGGGGTGCGGAAACGTGAGAATGCAGCGCCGGAGGCAAACCTGGCATGCCGGATCACATCATTCAGCCAGATAAGCGAATAAGACTGAGACAGCAGCAGAAGACGCGACTCTCAGGGTCATTCGCCCTCTGCCAGAGGTGAAGATCCACACGCATAATCACTACACTATCTGGCGCAGATCTCGACGATCATGGACCTTCTCCACACTCCCCACCCTGCTATACAGATTCCAAGCAGGCACACAGGAACAGGAGCGAGCGCTACATACCCCGTGTCCACCTTTGGAGCTCTCTAAACATCCACGCACGTACCAGAGGCACTCCTGAGATAACCAAGTCCAGAGAACAAAGAGCCCACTAGCGTCCCTGCTTGTCTATTAGTCTACCCCCCTATGCACGCCAATCGGAACAATGCAGACAGTAGTGTTCCGAGTCGAAAGGCGCTGGGCATACCAAGGCCACTGACCGTTTCAAGGATATATAAGAGCTCTCCTTCTCCTCCATCTTCGTTCTCTTTCGTCACGAACATTTCCCTCCTCACACACTAATCTCTTGTTTCACAATGGTCTCTGCCAAGTCTATGATCCTCGCCGCCGCTCTGGCCAGTGCTGCCGTTGCTGCTCCTGCTCCTGCTCCCGCTCCTGCCCCTGCTCCCGCTCCTGCCCCTGCCCCCGTTCTCAACGAGGAGCTCGCTGCTCGAGCCGTCGAGGTCTACACCGCTCACGCTCTCCAGGAGCGAGGTCTTCTTGATCTGGTCGGCTCTCTGACCTCCGTTGTTGGCGTTGTTCTTAACCTGCTGGTTGGTACTGTCGACTCTATCACCAAGCCCGGCTCTCCTTCTGCTGCCGAGGTTCTGGCCAAGACCTTCGCCGACCTCACCACCGGTCTTAACAGCATTGTCGCTTCTCTGGAGGACCTGCCTCTGCTCGGCCCCGTGATCGGACTCCTTGTCCCCATCATCCTCTCTCCTCTGGTTCTTAACATCACCTCCACTCTCGAGAAGATTCTGGTTCTGCTCGTTGACGACGTTGACAAGGCTCTCCTTGGCCCTGTCCTCGCCGCTCTGCCTCCTCTTCTCGCAACTGTGGACACGATCCTCAACACTCTGTTTGGAGACGTGCCCGCTCTCGGTGGCCAGGTCGGCACTGCTCTCGCGCTCGTCGACAAGATCAAGGCTGCCCTTGGTGGTCTTGGAATCTCTCTGTAAATTTAGTTTCTCCAGAGTCTTATTTTATCAATAACAACACTTGTAATAGAATCTTCGCTGTGTCCCTTAACAGTGTCATTTTCCTCATTGTAGCAGTGGTGCGAAGCTACATACTGACATTGCCTCGCGTGTAGACAGTAAACTGATTGACATTGAATAATAAACAGCAATCACAACTTGCGGCTAGCTTCCAGAGTCGACAGGGGTATAGTGAGTAGACATCTCATTAGACTACTTGTACGGGTTAGAGACCGCGCTAATGCACGACCTGCGCTACCGAACAGCCTTATCTCCAGCTGTATCTCTGTGCTTAAAGATACTCCACCTATCGGTTTAGGTGGAGACCGAGAGATTAATGTGAATCCGTTCTAAAGACAAATATACCGTATACATGAAGAAACCATAAGTATGTGAAACCAATCCTGGTGGTGCGACTTAAGCAGGAACTGCCATGACAGAGACGACGGAACAACAGGAACTGGGAAAATGATCTTACACCACAAGAACAGCGCCCATAGCTATTTTTGACCGAGGCAAGACTTCGAGCAAAAAAGCATTAGCCTTCTAGCCTAGAAGCCCTTCCACCCCACCGCCTGCTTGTGTCCCTGACGCGAGTACGGGGATGTGACATCGGAGCCGACCAGATAGTGACTTTGACGTCTGGAGCGTATCAAGTCTTGAAACAATGACAGATATCGGCGCCGATACCGGTAGCCAGGGAAAATACGGTACTGGAATCAAGGACAATGGTCGGAGCACGGACTTGGGAAACCACCGGCTGGAGTACTATCAGCTTAGTGATGATGAAGGGGTGGTGTATTGGATGGGAGAGGTGCTGCGTTGAAGCCTGTGAGAGAACCATAGCACCTTGTCAGAATTTTAACCATTGCAGCCACGAGCACTTGTTTCGTGCCCATTAGATAACTGCAGCTACAGGCAGTCCCGAAAGCAGGCTCGCTTGGCCAGATAGTGAGCGAGACGTGAGCAGAATAGATCCCCACGGTCACAGGGATCATCTTCTACCTGACGAGACTCTATATGAACTGCGTGTGCACTTGGGATGTGATTGGAAGCCATGCAAAGAGCTCCCCGCTCAAGCTAGATAAGACAGTCTCACCCGTCAGACACGAGTCAGCTGTGTCTGATTAGTACCTTCCATACCGGAGAACATCGATCTAGCTCGACCGTCTTCTTTGCTACCCCAGCCAGCCCAGTTCTTGCTCGACATTTGCGTTACAGACGGCCCGATTGGAGGAGGTTCGTGCCGATGACGTAAATGGGACACTGACTAAGCTCACCACTCTGATCTTCTATCTGATAAGGTTGGTCTAAGGAGATAGCTGGAGCTAGCCTCTCAGTGTTACCCTGCTCAATAACTCGCCCCATTGGGTATAGTTAGAGAATTAGACGTGATGGTCGCGATGTACCACCACCTCAAATGCAGATCTGGTAGCAGGATTGAGAGGGACTAGTGTAGGTGAACGTCGTGGCATGTACTGTTGGCCACGTGGATGTAGCACTGAGTAAAGTACTCAGTATGTCACGGTTGGAGGGCACTTCTGAGAAGCATGGTTCTGCACATTGCGATTGGCTTCACAACCCTCTAAATATCGTGGCTGTAATTATGGAACATGAGGGGCGATTGCAACAATTCCGTACACGGTCTAGAGGCAACATTTAGCGGCTTTTTTCACTTCGCCATGGTCTTGTTCTCCAGGTCGAATTAGATTTAGCCAACGCTTTTCTCCAGACACTCTTGGTCTGCCAGGGCGGCGGGGTTGCGTTGCGTTGTGTGCGGAGTGCAGTTCACGAGCTACCAGCGGGGCACAAGCTTGAACAAATGTCGTGGAGTTACGCTGTAGCGAACGGCGCGACTTTGATTCTCGGACTTGTAATTCCTGAACGTTTGCATGTCAGAACGTCTATCATTCCACTGTTTCAGCGTGCCTGGCCATCGTCCTGCAGTCATCAATTGCACTTCTCTCTGTCTCATTCCGTTCTGATATTTATCCATGCCCAAGTTTACATTTGCTTTCAGTTCGCCTCTTGTGCGAAAAGGTGGTGGTGTCGGTCTTCACATGTGGAACTCTAAAGCCATAAAAAGGTGTCCCCATGACCGGCTGTTGGGGGCGTGTCTAAAGAGCCAGCTGTGCCATTGGCCGACATGCAAGCGAGCTGTGCGCAAAGACACCAGCCCAGCGTCTCTCACGTAAGCCGCTCGACGTTGCTGTAGGGTCACAGCCCCTCTCGATGGAGCCAAAATGAGGGTCAGGTCCGAGCGTTTGGTCTGGTCTGCATGCTGTTAAACACTGTTTCAAAGTAACGTGATGTAATGGTGCGTTCTTCAAGACGCTGCTGTTACTAAGCCTGCTAGTACGACATGTGAATTTGGCCAGTAGAAGCGGTATTATGGCTTGGGTTTGTCTCTGAACACCTCGCAACGTTACAATGTACGAATAACCAGTAGCTCACGTGTTGCCCAATGTCCAAAATGTGCCGCAAGTTGACTGCTACTGTCACTTGCTCCATACTGGGCTGTCAGAGCAGCAGAACTCATACGGGTATCCAAAAAGACGGAAGCGGCCAACTCACCCGTAGAAACACCCCGGCAAGGTTCACCCAGCTCACCTGAGCTTTACGTCGCTCTCAAAGACAGTCTCTGTCTCTCGTCTAGGGTCGCCACCTCCACCTACAGGTTAGGGTAGATCTAAGACCCCACATGGTTGGGTTTTTTTGTATTTGCGGAGTCCATTCCATTGTACCACAATGTTCCGTTGTCTCGACGACAAACAACTAAGCCCACAGCGGAGAGTGGCTATTGGCTCTCGTAACATAGCTTGTTTCAACGACGACGTTACTTGGTGGGCAGGGTGTTGATATGAGGGGAGGGCGCAGAGTACGATATGCGATAAAAGTGCAATAGCGATATTAGAAGCTACAATGCCGCACTCCTACACACATGCAATTGAACGACAGAAGCACCAGAGATGGACCGTATTATAAAAGAAAGACGGCTGCTAAAACGCACCGTTTACAGGCACTGAAATATATATATCTTTGTGGTCTGGAAGAGTGTCTTTGACCTTGCACATTACACTTGGGCTGCACACGGGACAAAACTTAGTTAAGTTAGAGTCTATGTGCAGTTCGGTATGTACTGCCCAGTATTATAGCAGTCGACACAGCACTCACCAAACCTGCTACGAACCAGTCAACCCAACTCCACCACACAGAAACACACACATCACGCTCCCCATGTCGTCTCTGAACCCCAACCGTGCCAACAAGGTCGACGTGTCGTCTCTGTCGCCTGAAGAGCAGCGGATTTTCAAGCTCTACGGCAAGCTGCCCACGCAGAAGGACGTGCTTTCCAAGAAAATCAACGAGCGAAAGTACTTCGACTCTGGAGACTACGCCATGAGCCGGGCTGGCCGGGTCGACTCGGTAGATGCCGGACAGGTCGGACTGCAGCACCCCAACCCCGAAAAGATCTCCAAGCTCCAGCACAACGGATGTGGAGGAGGCTCGTGTGCTCCCGGAGGTTCCTCGCCTCCAGGAATCCAGTCTCCCATCAAAGAGAGCAGCCAGCTGAGCCAGAACAACTAAGAGATTTGAGGAGAACGGAGCCAAGACGGACGGGTATGATGATGAACAACGATACGGCGTCTCGCGGCAGAGCCCGCAAAACTAACACAAACGCCACGGCCTCTGTGGAGCCCACTGTCGCGCACAATAAGACGAGAGTGCCCTACACGCCTCTAACGGTCCAACAAGGAGAATTAAGTATGTGAATGAGTGAATGATATTAGAATGTTGAACTTGTAGGGTCGGTGTGTAGTTTTGTCCACATGACAGTGCGAGATGAATCGAGGTGGCATGTCGATAGCCGGGCGAAAGACGGTCCCAGACAATTGAGCTTCTGTCTGCCGAACTCTCCATTTGGGCGTCCATTATGAGACTGAAAATTTCATTCATCTTGCTAGCTCCATCGACAACTGTCTTTCCAGTGTGGTCGTGTCTTGGACTGTGAACTTCTTCACCTAATTACCACGAAGATAGACTAAGTCGCTCTAGACCAGCATGAGGACGCCCGAAAGGATAGTCTGGGATTATGGCAACTCGAGCCGTTATATTAAAGGAATTGTCCGTCGTTTCCTGTTAATAATAGCCTTGACAGGCCACAAAATAACGACTCACATTTTCCGCTCACTATAAATAGACACACACGGCTGAGGGCGAATATAAGCTATGGTTCCTTAATCCAGACAGAGTGAGTAATTAATCAGAGAGGTTGACGGCGACGTTCACTTTATCAGTCGGAGGTGAGCTGAAAATGACGCAAGTAAAGTATCGAGCAATCTCCGGTTCTGACACAACGCTTCTCGCCTGAGAGGGAAGGTTGCAGCTGCATTGCATGAATGCATGTTTGGTCAGAGGATTCTCAGGGGGTTTGATAGGCTTGCCAGAAACAGACAAGTTGGTCTACCCTTGGGGCAATTGATTCAACTGGATTGCGCTGGGCTTGTGCAAGTAGCCGATAATCAATCCTCCGCGCGCTGTCTCCCGGCTACAACCACACACCAGTCCTCTACATTGTTCCAAATTCAACATAATTTTTATATACAAGCCACTTAGAGGGCCTTCTCAAGAGCATCAAACTGCTGGAGAATGGCGGACTTGGCGGTTCCTCCAATGGCGGTTCGTCGCTCGACAGACTGCTCAAAGTCAAAGACCTTGGCCACGTCCTCCTCGAATCGCTCGTCAATCTTCTTGTACTGCTCCAGAGTCAGCTTGTCGATACCAGACACCTTGAGCTCCTCGGCGGTTCGGACGGCCTCACCAGAAATGTGGTGGGTCTCACGGAAGGGGACGCCCTTTCGGACCAGGTAATCGGCCAGATCGGTGGCCAGCATGTCCATAGTGAGAGCTCCCTCCATCTTCTCCTTGTTGATAGACAGGGTAGACATGACGCCGGTAGCAATCTGGATGGAGTGCGACACGGTGGTGAGAGAGTCGAACAGGGGCTCCTTATCCTCCTGCAGATCCTTGTTGTAGGTGGAAGGAGTGGACTTGACGGACATCATGAAGCCAGCCAGCTGACCGAAAGCTCGGCCAGACTTGCCTCGGAGCAGCTCCAGAGAGTCGGGGTTCTTCTTCTGGGGCATGAGAGAAGAGCCGGTGGAGTAGGCATCGGCGAGCTGGATGAAGCCGAACTCGGCGGTGGAGTAGATGATGAGATCCTCGGCGAATCGAGAAATGTGGTTCATGAGCAGAGAGCCCCAGAAGAGAGTCTCGGTGACAAAGTCTCGGTCACCAACACCGACGAGAGAGTTGCCGATGATGCCGCCAAAGCCAAGCTCGGAGGCAATGTACTCTCGGTCAATACCAAAGGGGTGGCCGGCCAGAGCTCCACATCCGAGAGGAGACATGTTGACTCGCTCAATGAGCTGGTCAAGTCGCTGCAGGTCGGAGGTGAAGTAGGTGGCGTAAGAAGACAGCCAGTGGGCCCATCGGATGGGCTGGGCTCGCTGCAGATGGGTGTATCCGGGCATGAGCACGTCCATCTCGGACTTGCCACGGTTGATGAGCACCTTGATGAAGTCGCACAGCAGGGTTCGGATGTCACCGAGCTCCTTTCGCACAAACAGTCGCATGTCGGTGGCGACCTGGTCGTTTCGAGATCGGCCAGTGTGCACCTTGCCAGAGATATCTCGGCCGATAATCTCGCCCAGTCGTCGCTCGTTGGCAGTGTGAATGTCCTCGTCTCCCTCCTCTTCCTCGAAGGTGCCGGCGGCCCACTCCTTCTTGATCTCCTCCAGACCTCGGTGGATCTCACTGAGCTCGTGGTCGTTGAGAATGTCGAGCTTTCGCAGAGCAGCAGTGTACACTCGGGTACCCTCGAGATCAGCCTCGTACATCTTCTTGTCGTAGGGCAGAGAGGCATTGTACAGGTTCATGAGGGGGTCGGTGGCGCCGGTGAATCGGCCTCCCCAGAGCTTGAGCTTAGAAGGAACTTCAGCAGACATTGTAGGTGGTTCTGGTGGTGTGGTGGTGGTGGTCAAAAGAAGGTGTATGCAAAAAATCTGGGGAGTGACTCAGTTGGGGAAGGCTGTCAAAAATAAGCTTCTTCTTGGGACTACTGTAGACAGAGATAAGCCGGCTTTTCCGGGCCGCACGAGGTTGGTTAAGTCGGGCTGTCGGTCTCGTGAAGTTGAGAGAATATGACAAGTAAGTACATGTCTTTGTATAATTGAACTGAATGGCAAATTCCAAGGCTTCTAATAATGGATGAAGACACTATCCTTCACACCGCTTTGACTTTGACCTCCAGCCTGAACTGACTTAAAATAGTGGGACCAATTGAAAGTATGAATTTTATTGAGACTGATAACGAAGAGAAGTCCCGGCTTCGATACTTGACAAGGAACATGTGGATAGCCTCCAAACCACCAATTGAGCTGATCGATAATATTTCTGTGTTTCTGTCAGCACAAAATTTCTCACACTTGGTTAGTTCAGGGGTTAGGGCAGATGACACATGTCTCCTTAGTAAGCTGGGATACAAGTGCATCCGCATGTACAGCGCATATCAAGATCAGACGCGATTTCGAGAGTAGGCTTCCAGAGCTCCCCTGTCACACCCGCAATACACCATGATCACATTCTCCAATCCGTGGATAGGAGTGATTATCCCGTGCATCATCATCTTCACTCTGTCGACCTTCTCAGCCATCTACATTCTGCCCCATCATGTGTCCAAAAACGAGCTGACCCTCTTCATCTGTGCCTCGGCCATGGTCTGGATCTCTTACATCATCGCCATCATCGTGCCTCCTGGATCGCCACCCAAAAACTACACGCCTCCCGAGAATGGCATGAAGATGTACTGTCTCAAATGCAAGGCATACAAGCCTGAGCGAACCCATCATTCCAAAGCTCTTGGAGTGTGTGTTCTCAAAATGGACCACCATTGTCCCTGGACTAACAACACCGTGGGACACGGAAATATGCCCCATTTTATGCGGTTTCTCGCCTGGGTCGATATGACTGTTGGATACCTCTTCGTCCGACTGTGTATTCGAATCATCAAGTTGTGGGGAGACAGACATCTGCCTTCCTACCTGTTTGACAAGACCGAAGTCATTCTGTCGATTGTATTTCTGCCCACTTCCTTCTTTGTGCTCTTCACAGTCGGCATTCTCACCATTCGCGTCTTCGTCAACATGTGCAACGGTATCACTCAGATTGAGTCCTGGGAATGTGACCGTGTGGAGAGTCTGGTTCGACGCAAGATTTGCACCGAGGACCGAGCCGAATTTCCCTACGACATTGAGCTCTTCACCAACATTTTCAACGCCGTCGGATCTCCCTTCACCTTCTGGCTTCCCTGGGGTGGCCCTCGAGGAGACGGAATCACGTTTGAAAAGAACGAGAGCGGGTACACCGAGGAAGGCGAGCCTCTGTGCTGGCCCCCGGACCACGTTGACTACGACCCTGAGAATGTTCCCCTCCAGAACCTCAAGGATGGTCTCCGACGACGAGGTGAAGAACCGGACTGTCTTCTGGGTGGCATTGGAGCTGGAAAAATGAAGTCCGAGAACGACTTCTACAAGCGAGATCACTGGAGAAACGTGGAGGGCGAAAAGTTGGCTGATTTCGGAGTCGAACATACCGACATTTAGACAACAGTATTTATAGCATATAGAAAAGGATTACATTGGTGGAGCGTCAAGTGCGATACAAGCCCAAGTAGAAGTGTGTATTAATCAAGTGTATTATAAATAGATGTTAGTAATGTCATGCGAGCTCAGAGTGAGCCCACTGTCAGAGGTCGCTCTCTTCGTAGACTTCCCCGTTATGAGCTGCTTTCGAGTCTTTGTCCGGGTGCTTCTCACGCTTGAGTTCCCCTGAACTCATCGGCTTATGCAAGGTTGACATGTGTCATTTCATCGAACGGTGATGAACCGGTACTGAAGTTATCGCAGCACCTTGAGACCGACACTGCACGTTGTAGACACGTTTATCTCCACGGACTTCACGGTTCAACCTCCAGCTTCTGCAAGTAATCCAACCCCAGACCCTTGACTATCTCCACTTCATCCATGAGCTCCAGGGTTTCAATCTGATTCTTTTTCGGCGTCGTCTTGCCGTCTCTGGCGTCGTGTAGTTCTTTCAGTTGCTCCCTGTAGCTGTCCAGCCGCTGTCTGGCGACCTTCATTTCATCCCGAGCCCGCTTCAAGTCAGCTTCCGCTTGGTCCAGTTCCTTCTGGGCTTTGAGGGCACGCAAGCTGGCTTCGTCGACGTGATCCTCGAGCCCGAAAAGCGCCCGTTCGACAGAGCGAATATCTTTTTTCAAATCGCGTTCCTGGCTCTCGTAGTAGCGCTCTTTGGTCATTGGCAAGTGAATGTGATGTTGAGAACGATAAGCAGAGATTGTCGTATTCACGTGCTGATAGTAAACTTTAGTCCATGAAACCAAGTCGAGACAGGGGTTGGATTTTAAAGGAGAACGACTGACTAATGAAGAATAGCAGGGATTGAAATAGTGGGCTAGCACACAAGTTCGAGCGTCGTTGGCGTCTCGAAATATCACTTTCCAGTCCTGTACCACGAAACGGTAATAGCAGTGTTTACGTTGAAGTTTTTGATGATGTCACTGTTTACTGCAGATCACTGGTTGTTCGATAAAAATATTATTTTCGGCTACATGCGATACTGTACGCTCGCTGTGAAGTGCGGACAGGAAAGCTGTAGGATGTAAAATGTGCTACTGTACTTGTGCAGGCAGCATAGCTATTCCCCTTTTGGTCCCCTCAATACCGCCATCTTATCATTTCCTGCAGTCGTGAGCGTCACACCTCTCACAATGCCGTGTTGTGTCGACCCTGTTCAGTCTGCTCAAACGGCCCACACTTGCATAGGTAGAAGACTGCAGCCCAAAATAGTTCAATGAAGAAAAACATGTTGTAACTGCCGTTCCGTCTGTAGCATTTCCTGTGGGCAAGCCTCTTATTTATAGCTTCCAGAGCTGTCCTCGTGACCCCACAGCCCAAGAAATGGGTCTAAGACAGTCTTACACTGTAATAGAGTGGATCCAGCATCTCTTCACTCAGTTTCCATCACCCTTTAATTACTGTAGCTACGCCCTACGAGTTCCCTATCACCGGCACCATCCATCTGCCACACATCCTCAGTCTGAGACGTCGATCTATAACTTACAATAAAATACATTAATCATACAAAAATCCTTCACTCCTTCATCTCCACGTCCTCCTTTTCGGTCTCCACCTTTTCTTCCTCGTCCTCCTCCTTGACTTCCTCGGTCTTGTCTCCATCCACCATCTCGGTGGTCTTGTTGGGGTCCTCGGTATCACTGGTGCTGTTAGTCTTGATGTCCACCAGCAGCTCGTCCACCTCGCCGTTCTTGAAAGCCTCAAAATGCGAGGTCAGAGTGTCAATCTGAGACTGATCCAGACCCTGCTTGAAGGTCGACGATCCGTCTTGGATGGCCTTGAACTTTTGCTGTCGAATAGTCTCGCCCTTGACAGGCTCAGCCGGGACGCTCTTTCGAACAAAGCAGTCCTCCGTTCCGGGGACGAAGAACATCTTGAACGAACCAAGAGCGATTCGAACAAGCAGGTTCTGCTCCACGGTCTCAAAGATGGAATCGGAATGCACATGTCCATCTTCCTCCTCATCACGCGACTCAAAGTCCTCCAGAGTTCGTCGCAAGAGGGGCATTCGAATCTTGTCAGACTTGACACCCTCAGTGGGGTTGGCCATGACGTAGGAAGTAAGGTAGTACTTCCACTTGTCCTCGTCGGAGGCTCCAACCACACTGACAGATTCGTCCTCACCAGACAGGTAGACAATGCTGACGTGACCAGTCTTCTCATCAAACTCGATTCGGTAGAGACTCTCATCCGAATCCACCACCTGCTTGACCTGAAGACGGTGGAGAATCTGCTGATGCACTGACGATGTGGGGGTCAGACGATCCCGCTCAAACAGCAGCATAATGTCGTTGGACTTTTGGTCACTGATAACAGTATGCATGTGCTTGACGAGAGCCTGCACAACCTTGTCAATGGTGTACAGCTTGTAGGCCCGGTTTCGGTAGGCCTGTCTGAGCGCCTCCTCGAACCACTGGTGCTCCACGTCTCCTTCAATCAGCCGACACGACAGGTTGAGAAGCTGGGGGTAGCAGTTCTTGGACTTGAATCGCAGACCCATGTCGTCCAGCTTGTGGTCGTAAAGGTTGAGATCGACGGCAAAGTCAACGGGGGTTCGAGAAGCAATCTCGGCCGAGACAGTCTCCTCCAGAGCCTTGACTTCCACCAGTCGCTGGTAGAGAGTCTGCAGCAGACGGAAGAAGACATAAATGGTGGTGTTAGCGAAGAGGTTGAATCGATGTCGCTTGCCGGGGGTAGAAGTGTTGAGCGGAGTCTCAGTGTGGATCCAGGGGTTAGAAGGATCCTCGGCATCAGGGCTGTTGTCTCGAGACTTGGCCTTGAGTAGGATTTCTCTGAGAGATGGACGCGTCTTGGCTGTTCCGTTGGAGTGACCATTGGTGGCAGGGACGGCATCTTCCTTGGCGCCCTCCTTGGACTCCTTGGACTCATCCTTGACCTCCTCCTTGGTCTCCTTCTCGGCCTCGCCTTCGACCTTCACAGGAGACTCTTCCTTCTTTTCGTCAGCCTCGACGTCCTTCTTCTCCTCCTTGTTGTCCTCCTCAATCTTTTCCTCAGCTTCCTCCTTGAACTCCTCGACCTTGGCAGTCTCGCTCTCGTAGCCGAAGAACAGCCACAGGAAGCCGTCCATGACAACACCCAGCTTCTCCCGATCGTTGGCACTGTAACTGCTGCTGTGCTCCAGGAACACACTGACCAGCTTGAGCACATCGCCAAACACAGAGTAGTCCTTGAAGTCATAGTCCAGCTGCTGAACAGGCTTGAGACCCAGAAGAGGCTTCTTGGTGGCAGGAGTGGCGCTGTTGTCGACTCGAGCAGCGGCCAGCTCGGCCACAAGCTGCTTGCTGGTCAACATCTTCTTGTCCAGCTGCTTGAAGGTGAGTCCCAGATGGTCCAGGGACTTGTAGAAGGCCTTCTGCTCGGTTTCTCGCCACACCTTGTTCCACTCTCGGTGAGCTCGTCGCCACTCCTCGTCCTTCTGCTTCAGACGTCGCAGAACGACGGGAACAGCAATGCCAGGGTTCTCGTGAAGCGCCTCAATCACCTCCAAGCCTCGCTCCTTGTCGTAGATCTTGCGAATCACCTTCTGGTAGATGGTGGTGCCGTGACCCAGACCGGGCTGCAGTCGGAAGTTGAGCCGCTCTTCGTGGCTCATGTTAGCGATTCGGTTGCTGATAGTCTCAAGCGTCTGGATCGACCGCAGGTTCGCCTCAATGTAGTAGTCGTACTCGTGACGCTCCTCCTCGACCCGATGAAGAACCTCCTCGTACTGGTTCTTTCGATGGGCGACGAAGCCGGAGTCCTCGGACGCCCAGGTAGGGTGGCCGACCCACTCGTCGTTCAGCACCTCCCAGCACATTTCATCACGGCCGGAGCAGGGCATGAAACGCTCAGACTTGGGAAGCAGTCGGTAGGAGGGACCAAGGGGAGGACACAGAGACAGCTCGAGATGCGACTTCTTGAACACGATGTTCTCGATATGCAGAGGCTTCTCCTGGTAGTTGACAAACTTCTTGAACCAGGCAAACAGCTCGTGAGAGCCGCCAAGGAAGCCCTCCACTCGTTCCACAAGAGTAGCCTTGTCAATGAGGCCCTGGGAGAAGAGGTTGAGAATCTTCAGGAATTCGTTGTACACGGCCTTGTTGGAAATGTGCTTCTTGGCTCGGTCAAAGAAGGAAATCTCCTCGACGAGAGCGTCGTTACCAGAGTTAGGTGCCAGGGGAGAAGGCGTGGGCAGAAGAGAGGGAGAGTCCTCCTTCTTCCGCTTGTTGGCAGCTCCAGCAGCGGCACCAGCACCTCCTCGAATGTTGCTGTACTCAGTAGGGAACTCGCTAACGGAAGATCGCTTTCGCTTGACAGAGGGGGCAGCAGTGGAGGGAGGAGGCGCGGTGGATGCACCAGGAGTCCCACTGGGCTGGTGAACAGGACCAGGGTAAGCAGGAGCAAAGTTTCCAACAGGAGGAAGGCGCTGCTGCTGGCCCACAGCCTCCAGATAAGCAGCAGCCTCGCCGCTGGTGTCAGGCAGGAACTGCTTGAAGTCATCCAGCAGATCGGGCTCGTTGCGGAACAGAATCGTCACCTGCTGGTAAACCTCGCCAATAGGCTTCTGCTCCTTCTGGTAAGTCTGCAGAATCTCAAGGAAGTGCTTGTAAGTCTCCTCCTGGTCGGCAAACCGGTTCTTGATCTTGTGCACGTAGTTGATGGCGTGGTTGAACTCGACGGGAGCTCCGGATCGGCGGCTAGGTTCGCTGGGGGAAGCTCGGTTGTCGACTCCAGACAGCTGCTGGAGAGACTGTCCGGCGGCCTGCTCGGAGGGAGGGCCGTACAGAGGAGCTCCATGGGGAGGAGGGTGGTGAGGGTGCTGCTGCAGGTGGGGGTGCTGCATGTGAGGGGGACCCTGGGGGCCTCCCTGAGGGCCTCCTTGCTGAGGACCGCCCTGGGGACCTCCCTGTTGCTGCTGAGGGCCTCCCTGCTGCTGCTGCTGCTGTTGCTGCTGAGGCTGCTGCTGCAAGTGAGGCTGAGGCTGCTGACCCTGAGTGATGCCCATCTCGGCACCAGTGGTGGTTCCTGCGGGGGTGGTCACCTTGATGGGATGGGGGTCGGAGGGATCGCCGCTGCACTCGATTCGGTATCCGGGGGGCAGAAACGTGTTGAAGCCCTCAATGAGATGAGGGAAGCCTCGGAACAGGTTGGAGACCCGCGAGATAACGCCGGGGGTGTCGAGCGTGTGGCTCTTGAAGTCCTTCATGATGTCCAGGAACCGGTTGTACACATCGGGGTTGTCGCTGAACTGGATCTTCACCTGGTCCAGATACGTCAGCGCGTCCGTCACGTTGAGCGCCCGGTACACGCTGGTCTGCGAGTGGTTTCGTGGTGGCAGGTGCATGTGATGCATGTGTTCAATGTCCCCCGCGGGCGAAGGTTGCGCGCCGGGCTGGGGGGTGTGCTGCTGGGGCTGCTGAGGAGGAGCAGGCGAGCCTCGGGGCCCGGGGCCAGGGTGCATCTGGTGAGGAGGCGAGCCGTGGTAGTGTGCGGGAGCCGGTGCAGAGCCTGGCGGAGCAGGATGAGGAGGCGCTGGAGATGCCGAGCTGGGGCCTGCAGTAGACGGGGGAGCAGAGGCCGTCGAGGGAGGTGCAGCGGCAGCAGCAGGAGCCGAAGCAGAGGGCGCCGGTGCAGCGGCAGGCACGGGTGTGGGCACTGCTGATGTAGGCGCTGTGGTGGGAGCGCTGCCGTTAGGGCCGGGGGCAGGAACAGTCTCCTCGGGTTTGACGGTGGGAGGGGCACTGCTAGTTGCCGGGGGAGCGGGGGCAGCGGGAGTATCAGAAGCAGGAGCGGCAGCGGTGTCGGTGGGTGCTGCCTGGGTCGATGCCTCTTGTGCGGGTGGAGCTGCGACCGGTGTTGCTGAAGCAGGTGTTGCGGCAGCTGCAGTGTCGGTGGTGGGAGCGGGGGCAGGGGTAGCCGCAGGGGTGGATGCAGCCGCAACAGTGGTAGCGGGAGCCGCGCCGGATTCCGCCTCGGGCTCAGTCTTGGGCGACATTTTGGGAGACGTAGCGTTGGATGCTGGTTTCTCCTGTGGTTGGTCCATTGTCTGAGTTAGTATGAGGTGCATGATTTTGGGTTGGGACCAGCTGCATACAGGCAACGTCGAAGTGTGATTTATGGCACAAAGCGCACACACGGCGATGGAGAAGGCAGACGAAGGTGCAGGTGCGAAGATGGCGTAGGCACGAGCTCGGGAAGATGGCGTGGCGATGTAATCCGTCTCGACGGTCCCCTCTGTATGATGACACTCGGGATGTGGCCCGAGGGGGGTCTCAAGTGTGACGTCGAATCAACACTGCATGGAGGGCGAAAACGGCACAACACACACACAAACACAACACCGACACAAAACAGACGCAAAAGTAATTATTTGTGCTCAGCTGAGTCGTGGCTGGTCCCACCACAGTCACAGTGTCGCCCTGGCTCTGATCCAATATTGACTGTTGTCGATCGGGTGTGGAGTGTGCAGCCCGCCTAGCCATCAGCAGCAGTACAGCGCAACACCGTGAAAGTCATCGCCAAAACCAGTTTCGGAACCATCCTTCAAGTCGTGCCATCCTGCCAGCCTCGTCGTCGTCTTTGTGTCGCCATGTCGCCATTACCCCTCTCCAGATTCTTCGTGTGTAATACTCACAGTAATTACGCCAATGGACGTGTGGGAGTAATAATAAATGTGTTGCGGAGGTCCTGGGGTTAGTTGTGTGACAGGCGATACCATCAGTGCCACGTCAGGGTGTTGCCACGCCTTCCCTTGGCCTCATTAGGCCGCTTTTGAAGTCGTTAGACACTCACGTTTTTGTCGTCCGCTGATGCGAAAGATGCAAGGAAACGGAGTAGGCAAAATTCAAATTGGGCCAGCGTCATAACCTCTTACATGAGGAATGCATGGCTGCACCACACAACACGGAACGACAGAAACTGAGCGACAGGTCAACATACTCACCGGAAAAGTTGCTAGGGATTACATGGCTGGGTTAGAAGAAGTCAGGGAAGAGGCTATGTGTATTTTGGTAACAGCCGGTCATAACCTGTGGCTCGTCTTCACTTGCCTTCACTTGCAGGGTCCACAACCCTAATCTGAGACCCACAATGGGGCCTGCATGGAAGGCTTACTCATCAGGAACAATCGATTGATAGCCGAATGTAGTCTTGTGGTTTGGCAACAAGAGAAGATAGTTGAGTATCATTGCAACTGTTTTGGAGCCCCTAAGCAATCCTTAGCGTTTGTCGAGAGGCAGCTGGGTTGGAAGTACATACCAGTGTGTATGCCCACATCCGGAGACTCGAAACCTCCGTCGTACACTCACCCGGGTAAAGGAGGCAACTGTCGATGTCTCCTGAACTCTTGGAGCTTTCTGCTCATGGTGTTGCTCTAGATGATGCCACAAGTCCCGGAGACAACTGCTACTTGTAGCTACTATTTATCCGAACCTGCCCCACCATGATTAGGTTGAACCATGTGAATGTGCGTCTTTGATGTGTTCAGAAGTGACCCGGAATCTGAATTAAATCGTAGTGTATTGGCGTGGTAATCGAGGGCCGACAGTCCTGTACCATTTCTGTAGTTTATCTCTCAATATCCTTGCAAAATGTGCATTCAAGAAGTGATCATTCGCCGTGCAGTCTAACAAGTCTGGATGCAAGGGACAGGCTTGGAGGGGACATGTATGGTGGGGTAGCGTAATCTGGAGAACTGGAGATGAAAAATGCAGAAAAGTGGACAGCGAACAGGATGATAAGAAATTAGAAGACTCAATTAGAAGTTGTTAATCTGGTTCAATATGAACAATTGACCGGGTCCTCTCCAGCTCCCACTGTTCTCGTTACTACGGTGAACATCCTTTATGGCAACTGCAACCCAACCGTATTGCGAAGCAAGGTGAATAATACATTAATTCGAGAAAACGAAGCGACTAAGACCTTGGGTCTCGCTTAAGAGCACGAACACAAGTGATCGGCCTCAATCTACACAGTCTCGACAGGGGTGCAATGTCTTCGTCTGGCCTTGTTCTTCGCTCTTGTTACGAGTAGCACCAATCAGCACCAATTAAAAGGCATGCCACAGAACCATGTTGTGCTACAACGATGTGACATTACATTGTAGTGTATAGCTACTCGCATAGTGCACACAAGAGAAGGCGGGGCAAGTGGCTGTGACACTCGTGGATCATAGTGCGACTTTTGCAATTATAACAGCACTGTCTGATCACTCATAGTGACATTCTGGAACACGGAGCAGCCTTAAGTTTTAGACAACGAAGCCCTGTCCCCCGGCACTGAGAGCCACTGCTGATATTGTAAACATTTGCGGAACTGAAGTGACAAAGCAGAAGCCCCGCTTTGTTAGTAACACCGCTACCACAACACCATTCTTGTCTTAGTTCAGTTCAAGGATTCCACTTTCTCCCCCACATAAACTTAAATACTTCCCACCCCCAAATCGAACTCCCAACCACACTCAAACCCAATTACCCTACCTGAAACATCGCGAGATGGTGTAAGCACACAGGCGTCGCCATCACTATCAGCATCAACACATACACAACCAAAAATGAACGCTCCCGATAGATTCGAGCTGTTTCTGCTCCCCGACGGAGTCCCAAAGTGAGTATCTGGCGAAAAAAAGGGGCGATAAACGGCGCTTTGAGGCGATCGTGCCCCACAGCTGTTCGTGTGGCTTTCGAGGCAGATTTTGCCAGCAGGCTGATCTGACGTTGTGGAGATGTGAAAAGATGCCTGAGCAGACTGAAAGCTTGACGTGGCTTCATGTTCGACTCAGAATCGAGAAGATTCGGCCATTTTAAGCTGCGATCAGGTCTGAACGAGAAGACACTGCTTGAGTACCGTCAACAAGTCTCTCCGAGCTCTTCTTGCATCTGTACCGGTGACCAAATCTCCGATGTCCGAGTGTCTTCTTTGCCACCGCCCTTTGTTATTTCACGATGTCCTTGAGCCTTTACCTGCTCTATCGTCAGAACATAATCCGTACCCTCCTCACACCCTCTAACCCAGACTTGAAGTCACCCCCGACACTCGAATCCCGAACTGCGCCAACATCAAGTTCGAGAAAGAGGACCACACACTGGGCAACCTGCTCCGATCACAACTGCTGCATGACTCGCGGGTCATCTTTGCGGCCTACAAGGTGGAACATCCTCTGTTTGCCAACTTTGTGCTGCGAATCCAGACCGAAGACGACTACTCGCCACAGGAGGCTCTCACAAACGCTTGCAACGCGTTGATTCGACAGCTGTCGGATCTGCAGGAGAAGTTCCAGCGAGAATGGCGACTGCGGTACTTGGTTAACAATTAGGTGGAAAAAGAGGGGCGTGAGTGAGCAGTTCAACTACTGGCTTACTATCAGGATAACATAAATGTATAGCATAATGATTGTATAATAGCATACCTGGTGGGTAGCAACTTACTAGCTAGTGTTAGAAGCTACGTAGGCCCCAAAGTACAGCGATCATCAGTAGACGAACATGCTCACTCTTACAAATACATACATTAGCTAACTATACAAAAGTTTTCCACCTGTCTAGTCCTCCATATCAATATCGTCAACGGGAATAGGCTCATCGTTGCTGATGCCCTCGGCCATTCGCCACACCTGAATGACGTTGTCCTCGGCCGCAGAAGCAATGACCCAAGGCAAGGTGGGATGCCAGTCAAAGTCGGAAATTCGCGAGTTGTGACCTCCGTGGTGGAACAGCAGCTCAGGAGGTCCCTCGTCGTTCTCGTCTGAGCTGAGATCGTCGTTAAGACGGGCAATGTCCCACACGAGAATGGCCCGGTCGTGAGAGCCAGAAGCCAGTACCGAGGGCACATGGGGACACCACTGCACCTTGGTCACCTCGTCGCAATGGGAGTAGAGCTGCGAGATGGGAGTGTCCATTCTTCTCATGTCCCACACCCGGACGGTCTCGTCGGCCGAGCCTGTTGCGACCAGAAACTCGCTGTGGGGGTTGAAGTCCAGCGAGTTGATGCCCCGAGACTCCTTGATGGTGCAAGCGGCCTTGTTGCCGGCCTTTCGGGTGTCCCACAGCCGCAGAGTGCAGTCATCCGACGCGGATCCGATTAGAAAGTCCATCTTGTAGCTGAACTTGACGTCGTTGACGGCCCCGTCGTGGTGGTAGACGGTGTGAGGAGTGACTTCTTTGCAGGTGCCGTCAGAGGCGGCCTCGGGGATCTTCCAGTACGCCACGGTGGAGTCGATGGCGCCACTGACGAGCTGGTCGACGTGGTTGATGTTCCAGTTGAGCCCCCAGCCCTCCTTGGTGTGATGCTTGAGGTTGTAGACGGGCTTGGCCTCCTCCTTGGAGTTCATGATGTTGTTTCGGTCGAAAATGTGAATGTCGCCGGTCACGTGCGCCGCGGCAATCTGTTTCGACGCCAGCGGGTTGTATCGGGCCACGTTGACCTCGCCGTCCTCGTAGATGCTCTGGACAATGGCGATTCGCTTGTGTCGGCCGTTCTGGTCGCGGTGCTGTCTCATGTCGGTGCCTCCCTCCTGCTTGGACAGCAGTCCAATGGTTTCGGGCCGCAGGTTGGTGGGTAGCTCCACCGACGCAACGTGGATGTAGTCCTTGTCCAGACCGGAGCTGTGCGATCCAAACATGAGACGGGCACTCATGCTTCCTTTAGTGATGTCGTCGAAAAGATCGGGCAGCCACTCCACCGTCAGAGTGGGGTGGTCCATGACGGTGGCAATCACCACATTGTACAGATACGGGCTGTTTTTCTTCCAGATTTTGTACTCTTCGTTGATGGCCTTGTGGTCCATCTGAGTGGCCTCGGTGAGCTTCTCGGAGTCGATGGCTCCAAGCACGTCGGTCTTGACCTCCTTGTCGAGATGGTTGGCCAACGTGGTGGGCCCGGCGGATTTCGTGACGCTCATGGATCGATGATGGCGGCTGTGTGGAGACGTTTGGTTAGCTGGGTGTGGAGAGGTTTGGCCCAGCTGAATTTACAGCCAACGTGCATACTGGAGGTTAGAGTTGGGACACGGGCAGGACGAAAAGCAAAGCCTAGTTGAAGAGTGGTAACGGTGGGGAGATGTAAGGGGAGAGATGCGGAGAATTTTATTGATACTTCGACTGACAAAAGCCTTCGTGTGACTCCCTTGGGGATTTTATCTCCCCCCAGCCCTGTATTCACGTCCATAGTCGCAGTTACCCTACTCACGCACGACCACGACAGGTCGCTAATTAAGGACGCGTTTTTTGGGACTCACCAAACTGAGCCATAATATTCTGTTCATGTGAGAGAAAAGCAGACACGAATTGAGTGGCAAACAGGACAGATGTTTGAGGTCGTTTGCCACGAAATCAGAAAGAATGCGAACCGTGTGATAAACAAGGCGGACTCAGAGATCTCGACAAGGTTGATTATGTAATCATCACGATGTATGTTGGTGAAGAGTTGGACAAGTGCTGGGGTGAGGTGAATGTTCCTAGTCTTGACTTTTACTCGTGATATTCTCTGAAAGACTCGGGTCCACTAAGATTGAGGTGGCTGTGACGAAGTGTTAAGATGACACAGTACATGTACCGGTATACAACAGTGTTGAGTGTTGAGTCAGAGAGAGTGGAGCAATTGTGCTGATTTGGCCTATGGAAAGGTTCCATTTGATCGGGCAAGCTGATGAACGTACAAACGTATCCCTCAATGAATTGCTCAATAGTTATTCACTATCTTATCTCTGGCGAGATAAATCTCTTGCTGGAGGTACTTCTTACAGAATAGCCTGGAGATTAGACCAAAGATAACACCCGACGAATCATTGGACCAGAAATTGGGTAAGAAGTTTCAACTCTTCTTAGCCCGTATCCGTTCTCCATTGCGTGCAGCTCGACTGCCCACGGCTCTCTCCAAACCTTCCCTTCACGTATAGAACAGTAGGAGATAACGAGATGGCTGTAGTTTGACACAGAGCCGCTTACTGGAAGAGAAAGACAAAAGACCACGGTGCATAATATCGGTTATATGGTGCTGTGCTTCTCAATCTTTCCTTTGCTGCTTCCATCTGAATTTGTGTTGTTGCCTTTTAGAGTATGCATGAGCATCCCTAGACATCGGCTTGAAGACATGTTTGTGCTCATCTGAGCATACCAGGAACTCTGAGAACTTTTTACTATCATCGATTATCACCAGATAAGTCATATTCACGAGTCTCGACGTTAATGAACTGTCTCGTAGACGCCACAGAGGCCGTCTACATGATCAAGGGAAGTGTCAGGTTTCCACTTGCCGTAGAGGACCCACCACGGCGGCTATGGATCATGGACTCTTTTGCAGTATTTTTTCACGTCAATTTTGCTTCTCCAAATGAACTCTCTTGCACCTGTCTTCATCTCCACGAAATTCACATGATCTTGAAAGATTTCATTTACGCTCACGCTTCTGGCCCAATATGGAAAGAGTATGAACAGGCCCAGATGAAAAATAAAAGATTTACCATCGATGAGATGACTGATGAAAGAATCTTCCGTGAAATTTTGAAAAATTCACACATTGTTCCATGTCCCTATAGAAGACTTAGACAGTACAGCTCCCACTTTCTTGTCAGGTTAGATGGGGATGGCATAAAGTAGGAAAGATCTTGGATAAACCACAAAGTGAAAGGGCATAGCATACAAAAGAGATAAGAGTAGAACACGTATCTAAAGCACACGAAGCCCCTGTAGTAAGAAGAGTTGTTCCGATATTGATTTCCTCATGCACCAATGTGTAGGCATTGCACTAGAGACACCAACAGAGCAACTTGTGCCTAAAAATAGGGGCTGTGGGAAGGCAGCGCCACAGTATCTGGCAATGACAGATGAACAACGTCATTGTTAGCGATGTGATTGGATTTGGCTTTGACCCGAGTTAGCTATGCTCTTTTTAGGTAAAAAGATAACATAAGGTGATCGAAAACAGAGGATATCACAACACGAAGATCTGAAGGTCCAGGGACTCAAGCACTTCGATTTGATCTATGGGGTAGCCCCAATGAAATAGCAACTGAGTCGAAGATCAACTCACGGATGGTGTTATCGCGGTTTTCACTAAACGCTTTTGACACCTGTCTGACAGCGTATGCACCCTTTCCACGTGGGTCCAAGAGCCACTATTTGGACACAAAGAAAGAGAAGAGGAAACGGTCGTCTTCTTAGAACTGTTTTGACTCTCTGCAGCCGTTGATATTGCGCTTTCGTAAGACCACCTACCTTATGGCTCCTCTGCATAAAGTAGCGTACCGACCAATACCTTCATCTAGCAGCTGTGTGTACCTCAATATAGAGTGGATGAGATGTTGGAGATAAGCCACAGTTTGTAGAATTGAGAGGATTCACTGCTTTTTCACTTTGATCAAGTTCCTACTCTTTTCCCTCCACTAAATGTCCTGCAGTAAATGATCTTTCAAGCCACCCCCACCTGTGATCTACACTCTTTACCGCGGTCATCTCATCTCCTATCCCTACGTCATCTCAGCACCTCCCCAATGAAGCAGGTGCAAAGAGGCGGCCCGCCAGACAGTTGCAACAAAGCTCGGTGCATGAAATCTTTTTCATTTTGCGAATCCTATCTATTACTGCCACAAGAGGTTACTGCACCCTAGCCTCCCTGCATCCACTCAAACTGGTAGAAACACAGACTTTTGGGAACTTCTTCAGCTGGTGCGAGAAAAATATATATAGTGAAGATGAGCAGCTGGAGGACCCGCTCTTTTTCTCTCAAAGGCACCCATGAAGTTCTCAATCGCCACCCTGGCTGCAGTTGCAGCTGTTGTTTCCGCCCAGTACAACCAGTACAACAACGCGACCAATGGCACCACCACCTTTTCTTCTTCAGCTTCTCCTTCGGCTAACTACTCTGCCTCTTTGACCACTTCTTCTTCTTCTTGGTCTGATGATGGCAACCATACCACTCTGCCCATTTGGTCGGAGATCATGTCGGACATTTCGTCCCTCGAGTCCCAGTGGCACAACCGAACCACCTCGGTTGAGTCTGTCGAGCCCACCACTTACTACGTGAACAGCTCCACTCCCGTGGCCTCTTCTTCCGCCTACTCTTCAGCTTCTTCCATTTGGAACTCTTCTTCTTCCGTGGTGACTTCCACTGTCTGGAACACCTCCACCGTGGCGACCTCCACCGCCTGGAACACCTCCACCGCAGTCTGGACCGCTTCCAACACCTCCACCTTTGCGTACCCTACTAACGTTGAACGAGCTGTTCCCGTTCCTACCGACTTTGATGAAGATCTCGAGGATGAGGATGATGAGGACGACGAGGATGACTGGTACTCCACTTCTGCCCTGTGGAACACCTCCACTTCTGCCCAGTGGAACACCTCTACCTCTGCCCTGTGGAACACCTCCACTGCTCAGGCCACCCCCACTCCCATCTGGAACACCTCTACTTCTTCCACCGCTCTCTGGAACACTTCCACTGTCTGGACTGAGACTTCCACTTCGTCCACTCCTGCCTGGAACTCCTCCACCTGGTGGACTGAGACTGAGACTGAGACCTCCACTGCTTGGAACACCTCGGCCTGGTGGACTTCGTCTTCTTCTGCCACTCCCACCACTCTCTGGAACACCTCTTCCTCGGCCACTCCTACTCCTGCCCTGAACACCTCTACCTGGGTCTGGACCTCTGTTGAGTCTTCTGCCGCCCCCACCACCCTCTGGAACTCATCTACTACTGCTGCTCCCATCTACGAGCGAGACTTTGACACCACCTCCTCGTCCTCCTCTTCCATGAACTGGACTTCTTGGTATTACCACACTGTGTCGTCTTCCTCCTGGTACTCTGGAGAGCCCGAGTCCTCCTCTGTGTGGTCCAACACCTCGGTGCCCGTGACCTCTTCGTTCCCCACCTCTTCCGTCTGGTACAACTCCTCCACCGAGACTGAGTACGAGTCCTCTACCGAGTACTCCACCTCCACCTGGTACAACTCTTCCACCTCGGCCTACCCCACCTCCCAGTACAACTCCTCCACTCTCTGGTCTTCCATCCCCATCAGTGCCCCCACTGGTATCTTCAACACCTCCACTCCTCTGACGACAGCTGCTCCCACCGCTCCCTCGTACAACTCTTCTGTTGGCTTCGAGGAGCGAGACTACGAGACTGACGACAGCTCCTGGGAATCTGAATACGAGAACTACGAGGACTGGGAGGACGAGACCTCCACTGAGTACGACTCTTCCACCGAGTACTCCTGGCCCACCAGCACCCGAAACACCTCTTCTGTGCGATCCACCTCCGTCTGGCCTACCTACTCGCCCTCCTCCTCTTCCGCCTGGTGGACATCTTCGGCCTTCAACTCGTCCACTCCCGTGACCTCTTACATCTGGCCCACTTCTTCCGGCAACACCTCGACCTCCACCTGGAGCTCCTCCAGCTACGTGGCCAACACCACCACCACGGTGACTTTTACTATTCCCACAGCTAACTCTTCTTCTTCTTCTTACTACTACTCTCCCACCACCTCTTCTCGATCTACCCGATCTCGAACCCGAACTCGAACTCGATCCACTCGATCCCGATCCACTCGAACCCGGTACTCTACCACTTCGTCTTCGTCTTCGTCTTCGTCCTCCTCGTCCTCTTCTTGGACCCCCTCAACCACTTCTACCCAGATCTGGACCTCTTGGGCCCCCGAGGATCTCGTCGAGCAGCCCGAGCCCACCACCAGCTCCTACTACTTTGACGACGCTCCCTTCCCCACCGCTCCTCTGCCTCCTCTCGAGTCCGGAGATGAAGCGCCTGTGGAAGCTGAGTACCCCCTGGACTTTGTCGATCTCCCCCTGGTTGATCTCGAGAGCTAAGCAGAGCCATAGATTTGTCTAGACTTGATTTCGTCCTTTTTTTTAGTCTTTAATAGATATATATCATCTCAACTATATTTGTAACAAAAGCTGAGGTCTTTCAAGTGGTTTACTGGATTCAGATACGCACCACACTTGTTTGACACTTTGGGCGCCCAGAAAAAGCTGGAGGTTCTGAAAACAGTTATATAGCACTAATTGAGCACGCCAGAGGAATATTTTCTCAGCAGAAGAAATTCTGACAGCCACAGAGACACTCCAAATTGTAACCTCCTCGACAGCCCTGCGTTGCATACGAAGACATCAGGAGAACACCCAACACTCCATACAACACACTATAGAGCTATATTCATAACACAAAAACAAGCGGAATCAGCTAAACCAGACAAAATAACAACACCCTCTCATACAAACCACACCTCCAAACCTCTCAATTCACCACCCACAGACTTCCCAAACTTCACCCCTCGATCGCCCCTCCAACCCTAATCCTATCAGTGGACAAGGTGCAGGAGGATGCAACTCTGTATACCTGGAACCACACAACATGCTCTGGAAAAGGTGGACTTTGGCCGTGGCCATTGTGGTGCTGCAGCTAGCTGCGGTGCTGCTCTTCGCTCGCGGGTTTCTGCCGTCACGTGTCCTGCTTCCTGGATACACCGAATCTCGAGTTCCCACCGAGGCGCCCTTCCAGAAGGCCATCATCATGGTGGTGGACGCGTTTCGAAGCGATTTCGCGTTCTCCGACCAAAGCAGCTGTCCCCAGCTTCACAGGCGCATCAATTCCGGCGGCGCTATCCCCTTCACAGCCCATTCGACGCCTCCAACAGTGACTTTGCCCCGTATCAAGGGTCTGACGACGGGATCGACTCCAAACTTCTTGGACGCGGTTCTCAACATTGCCGAAAGCGACAATTCGTCCACGCTGGCCAACCAGGACTCGTGGCTGGCCCAGGCGTCACGTGACGGCCGCAAAATCCACATGTTTGGCGACGACACCTGGATCAAGCTGTTTCCAGGCATGTTTGACGAGAGCGAGGGAACGGCGTCCTTCTTTGTGTCCGACTACACGGAGGTGGACAACAATGTGACGCGTCATATCGACACCCAACTGGCCCGCAAACCCGAGTGGGACGTGCTCATCTTGCACTACCTCGGTCTGGACCATATTGGCCACAAGACTGGACCTGAGTCGCCCTTCATGCCTGCAAAACAAAGAGAAATGGACGAGATTTTCGACAAGCTGTACAACAGCTGTGACGACGATACGGTGCTTATTCTGCTGGGCGACCACGGAATGAACGAGGTCGGAAACCACGGAGGAAGCAGTGCTGGAGAAACGTCTGCAGCCATGGTCTTTGCCTCCCCGAAGTTTGAGAACGTCCAACTCACCGAAACAAAGGAAACCTCGCCTCTGCCGTGGACAGACACTTACAAATACCACTCCAGAATGGACCAAACAGATCTGGTGCCTACTCTGACGGCTCTTCTGGGCCTTAACACTCCCAAAAACAACCTGGGAGTGCTAGTGTCTCAAATGCTGGGTCTGTGGTCGCCTGAGGATCAGCTCAATGTGCTCAAAAACAACGCTGATCAGATGGTCCAGATTCTCCAGGGCCAGGCGTCCCGTGACAGTGATGCCAAGGAGGTTTACGAGCTGTACGACGCTCTGAGCAACAGTCCCACCGTCCAGGACTACTATGACTTTCTTTACGAGGCCCAATCATACCTGACCCATGCCTCCTCCAACTACAATACTAACGACATGATGGGCGGTATTGGTCTGGGACTTCTTTCCACCGTTCTGGCTCTGACAGTCTTCTCGGCTCTGACCCAGGCCGTCCAGGGTCTCAAACGGCTTTATCTCATCATTCTGTTGGTGTACTTCATCTCCGTTTTCGGCTCGTCAACCGTGGAAGAGGAGCACCAGATCTGGTACTGGATCACATCCGGCTGGATGGCGTTTCTGTACATTTCGGGCAGCCGAAACAAGTTTGGAGACGGCTTCAACTGGATGTTTGTGCAGGTGTTTGTGCGAATGATGATCTCGTGGAACCAGACGGGCCAAAAGTACACCAAGAAGGACGACATGGTCACGTGGCTGTCCCAGGACGGTCACCACCCCGTTCTTTGGATCCTCATCCTCGCCACCTACGGAGTGGCCTTCAACAAGGTGTGGAAATACGGCTTTTCCAAGGTGGAAACCAAGCTCGCGTTTCTGCTCACTCTCATCACCACTTTTGCGTCTCTGGGCTTCAAAATCACCCAGGCCTGGGAGGCTGGAGAGGTTGTGCCAGCTCCCTTGCTTTATCTGATGGGTCTACCAGGCACTCTGAACGAGGTGAACGCTCGAATGGCAGGTCTAGCTCGATTCGCCTTCTCCACCATTGCGGCAGGCTCTCTATACCGAGTTCTGAGCTTGGCTGGAACCGATCGAGTTAATCTCATTCGTGACTTGCACGCTTTCCTGACACTGTTCCTCATCACGCAGTCCCGGATCCAGAACATTCCGCTGTTTGTGGTGTATTACTTCCTGGAGATTTTCCTGCGAAAGGCCACGAACCGGTCCTTCATCTTCTCGTCACGTGACATCTACCAGACCGAGGCGCTGTTCCAGAAGCTCGTGCTCGTGCTGTCGGTGTCGACTCTGCTGCTGGAGCAGGTGTCCTTCTTCTCCATGGGCAACTCCAACAGTATGGCGTCCATCGATCTGTCCAACGCCTACAACGGCGTCACTCTCTACCAGATTGAGTTTGTCGGCGTGTTGACGTTTGTCTCCAACTGGATTGGACCTCTCTACTGGTCCACAGCTGGCCTCAGCTTTCTGCTCGAAGACCACGTTCGAAACGCCATCTTCGCCAAGATTGCCGAGAAGAACAATGACGTCAAACTGACGACAAAACTCGTGCAGCAGGCGCTGACGCTGCGAGTCTACGTGGTGCTGGCGTTTTCCAGCGTGGCCATCTCGGCGGTGATGATCACGTGCTTCTTCCTCAGAGAGCATCTCTTCATCTGGACCGTCTTCTCTCCCAAGCTGCTGTATCAGTTTGTGTGGACAGTCCTGCAATTTACGCTGGTCGACGTGATTCTCAGCAGTATTTTCGTCGTCCTGGTATATAGATCCGTGTAGATATAGATAATGGTATTAATTTTTGGTTACTTGCCTTGAGTACTTGTACGATCTCCACCCGCCCACCTTGCTGTGCACACTTTAATGGAGTATCACGTTGCAGGGTCCGGCTCGCTTAATTAAAGTTTCGGAAGGTTCAACGGGATGGGGAGGAGAATACGGAGGTGTTTTCGGAGTGGTTCTCGGGAGACGACCGTGTAGTATTTTTGTATGATTGTTTTCCGAAGAATTTGATTAACAAACACAGCCCGTCTTTTACTCCACTGCCATTGGTAGCCTCTCTTCTTATATTTTGTGTCGGCTTCAGCTGTTTCAAAGATGCCGTGCCGGAACCTAAGCGATAACGGTTTTAAAAAAGAAGCAAAGACGTTGGGGACAAGCAGACGGAAAATGGACTGTTTGGGCTAACGCCGGGGATTCCAAACCTTGATGTCGGTCGTACGGTGTCGCTCAAAGAGCTGTGTTCCGCGTGAGACGTCCCGAGTACCATTTCTCGTCAAGATCGACACCCCTTGATGGCCGTTTCTGCAACTCATCTTTAGTTGAACTTTATAGTGGCACGGCAGGGTGAGTTTTAGACCGTGATAAGGAGGTTCTGTAGGAGTTGGAAGTGAGCTTGGTGGATAGATTATGAGTCCTAGACGTCTACCGAGCTGAATGTGGGTATTTTGTAAGCAGAAATACATCCCAACATGTCCCTATCGTCCTCCGGCATTAAGCTAATCCCGACCCATCCATCTCATGCAAGGTTCACGAGGAAAGGGGTCTCCCCCCTGGATTTAGGTATTGGTTAACATAAAATAATCTGTCGCTAGGCTCCGGTAGAACGTCTTGTGCATCAACAAGGAGTGGGGTAGGAGGAGGGGATTTAGGAGCCAACCAATGTAGCACTTGTAGAGAGAGATGTTGGATCCATTCCACGAGTACGATAAATACTCCACCTGAACTGCACCTGTCATGTGTACTCATTCTACGGACATTAAATCCGCACTCGCATGGTTTACATGGGATGCTTCTTTGAGTTTGGAGTCAGGAATAGGAGACGCTATCCATGTACAAGCGTCGCAGTTGGGTCGGTCAGATTAGCACCAAAGTGCCGGGAAATCAGTTTAGACGGATGCTAGAGTCAGGCCTTTTCGATTCAATCACTTTCGACAACACAAACGGTCCAACTCGGAAAACTGTAGCTCAGGTAGATCTATCACCCTATACTGTAGTCCAGATCCCCTTAGAGTTGCGCGTACAACTGCCAGACGCTTTGAAGGGCTTGTTCTGGCCTTAGTGTCATTGTTAGGCAGGTGATAATATGTCAAAGTGGTGGTGGAGGACCCTGCTTCTGATATGATATATACACCGTCAAATTCCGTTATCACAACATCCCCCATATTCCCTCGTCTATACCATGCCCTTCAGATTAACCTTTGCCGGGTTAACCTCAGCCCAAATCCTCTCGGCGATCATCAAACAGCCCGCTAAGAAGAGTCCACCTTCCTCTCCCACCGACGCCACAGACTCAGCCGCCATGGGACAAGCGCAAACCCGACTTGCGGACGAAGACCCCGAGGAGGCCAGCCGACGACGAGAGTCGTTTCTGCCTCAGGCGCCCCCCAAGAAGCCCAAGGCGCCCCCTCCCCCGGTCATTTCCGAGCCCTTGAAGCTCACCAGCGACTCCAGCACCATTGACAGCAGTGCGTCGCTCGACAATCTGGACAACTACGAACTGCTGCAGGTCGTGGGCAGTGGAGCTTTCAGCAAAGTGCGGGTGGTACGACAAACCACCACCAACAACGTCTACGCCCTCAAGTACTCGGTTAGAGAAGATATCGTCAAGCTGGGACGCACGCAATTGATGCTTAACGAACGCCGAATCCTGCTGCGGCTCCAGCATCCGTTTCTGTGCAACTTGCACCAAACGTTCTGCGACAGCGAGTACCTCTACACTCTGCTGGATCTCATGACCGGCGGAGATCTCCGATGGCACATTGAACGCAAGACCTTCTCCGAGGCCACCATCCGCTTCTGGGTGGTCGAGGTCGCCTGCGCCGTGGGCTACTTGCATGAAAAGGGCGTCGTCCACCGAGACATCAAGCCAGATAACATCATGCTGGACGAACTGGGACATGCTCGACTGGGAGACTTCAACGTGGCTTGCATGCTGCCTCACGGAGAGTACAAGAACGACAGCGGCTGCGGAACTATAGGCTATATGGCTCCCGAGGTGGTCCGGACGAAATACAATCATCTGGTAGACTGGTGGAGCTTGGGAGCCGTCTTCTACGAATGCCTTTATGGAACCGTGCCCTACAGATACCATTCCACCGAAGAGTACCGACGAATGAGGCTCAAGGAACACTCGTCGCTGTTTCCCGTGACCCAACCACAAGTCAGTCTAGCGGCCATTGAAGCGCTAGATCTGTTGCTGACTATTGAGGCCCAGTACCGACTTCACGACGTGGAGCAGCTGCTGCAGCTGAGCTACTTCCGAGGCTTCACGCGTCTGGGACTCGAGAAGAAGCTCTACTCGCAACACATGGACAAGGGAGTTCTCAAGGACGGTATTGGAGGAACCAACTGGCAGGGGCCGGTGTTTGTGCCTGACGCTGACGAGCTCAACTACGACGAGAGCCTCGACGTCGAGGAGCTGCTCATGCTGGACCGGAGTCTGGTCAACGACCGGGCTCAGGGCTTCAAGAGAAAAAAGTGGACGTCTTCAAACCGCGCCCAGGTCGCTCTCGACGACGAGTACGTGCCGTTCTCACGCAAGGCGTCTCTCAACACCAGCATTTCGGCCTGCGATCTCGTCACCCGAAACTGGGGCAACAGAAACCTCAGCGGTAAGAGTAAGGTGGCTGGAAAGCGACGAAGTGGGCCCGAAAGTGGAGTCATTGCTGTCGGAAAGGCCGGCAAGGGTTCTCGAGTGCAGCACACCAAGCAGTAGGGCAGCACCTCGGGAAACATACCTCTTGGAACGAAATTCCCATGTATGAGAGCAACAAACCACTTGGAATCAAGTTCCACATGTATTTATTTATTGTACAATAGATTTTAATCACTTAATTACGATGAGGCGGTATAGATATATTGCGAATAATTGGCTGTACAGATGATATACAACTGTTTGTTTCAATCAGCGTGACTGTCTCGTCTTTACTCCATCATCATTCTCGTAAATCGTCAACGTTCATATATATTATCTATGAGCAGTCATCCTTGGCACTCAGACACCCTGAATGCCGCCAAATGTACATCCACATTACTCATATGCAGCCAGGTTAAGAGGCACCGAGGAACCCCGACCACTGGCATACAGTTTTGTTTTGCCCTCGAACCGACGGGGTTTAGGCAGATCATGGGCGTTGCGCCACTTCCACCGGCTGTCGTCAATCTTGATTTGCGGCGGCTTGGATCCTCCGCCCGAACTAGAGCTCACGGGCGTGCTCACGGCCCGAGGAGCAATAGTGTACGCCGACGTGTCGAGGGTTCGGATATTGTTGGAGCCCAGAGTCGACGTTCGCTGCACAACGTCTCGACGTCTGTTGACTCCCCCATTGGGAGGCGGAGGAGGAGGAGGAGGAGCTCCATGACCATGTCCACCGTTAGAGGGAGGAGGAGGAGGAGGGGTTCCGTGACCTCCACTGCTGCCTCTATCGTCCAAAATCATCGAGTTGAACTGCTCTGTAGGAGGAGCGGGAGGACCCGGAGGAGGCGGGGGAGCTCCAGAAGGCCGTCCTGGCGACGGAGGCTGTGCTGGGGGAGCAGGAGGAGCCAGGCCAGGAGCAGGGGCTCCAGGAGGGGGAGGTGGAGGAGCTCCTGGAGATGCAGCGGCCGGCGATTTCGGCATGGGAGCTCCGAACATGGCGGGTCCTCGGGGTGTGCTTGGTGGCTCCGAGGGGGGCGCCGGGGGAGCTGGAGGCGGTGTGGGGGCTCCAAAACTGGGGGGTGCGGGGGATCCAAAGCCAGCTGGAGGAGCGGGAGGAGGAGGAGGAGCCGCCGATCCAGGAATGGGTGGAGCAGCTCCTCCGGGCACTGGCGGGGGTGCTGGGGGCGCCGGGGGAGGCGTGCTGGGGGTGCTGATCGAGCTGGCGATGCTGGAGATCGACTGTGAGGGAGCGTGACGCATTGAGGGGGCCCCAGATCCCGGAATCGGGGGTGGGGGAGCTCCCGGCGAGGGGCTCACGGATCGCCGCTGGCCGGGCGTGGGAACCGCGGGTTTCAGGCCCGGAGTGGGGATCTTGGGCTTGGGTTTGAGCGCCGGGGGCCGCTTCGCCGGTTTTGGCGGCGGCTTGGGCGACGACGTGCCCGGAGTGGGGGGAGCGGGGGCTCCGTATGCGGGGGCTCCACCTGATGGGGGTGGAGGAGGAGCGGGAGCTCCAAAGGAAGGAGCTCCTGGAGCGTTGACCTTTCCTGGTAGAGGTGGGGGAGCTCCTCCAGGGATTGGCGGGGCACCTCCAGGTGGAGGAGGAGGAGGTGCGCTAGACGCTGCCGATGCGCTTCTGTAGCTTGATGCCACCGAGGGGGCTCCCGGAACTGCCGGAGCGCCTCCTGGGGGAGCAGGAGGAGGAGGGGGAGGGAAGCCTCCTGGAGCACCTGACGTTTTCCGCAGCGAAGGAATCGCAGGAGCTCCTCCCTGGGGCGGCGATGAGTTGCCGCTGCTGCTGTTGTTGTCGTCCGTCAGGCTGATGTTGCCTCCTCGCTTCTTGAGCTTGGGCATGCCTCCTGCAAACAGGCCAGACATGTCTTGCTGGGCCATGGCTGGAGCTGCAGGAGCAGCAGCGGCAGCGGGAGCCGAGGGGGCAGCGGGAGCGCCCATTCCTGGCACTGCTGGAGCACCCATGCCCGGAACTGCCGGGGCACCCATGCCAGGAACAGCAGGAGCGCCCATACCCATGCCTGGCACGGCGGGAGCCGACGAGGGACCCTTTGGAGCTCCTCCTCCTCCAGACACGACACCTCCTCCAGTCTGTGCTGCAGATCGGTCGTTGGTCTGTGTCTTCTTGAGTCGGCCCTTGTTGCCCTTGGTGATGTCGCTAAAAAGAGCGTCTCGAGAAGGAGCGTTCTTGGGAGGTGCGGCCTTGGGGGCTCCTCCAGACGACAATGCTCCAAATCCTCCACCGGGAGGGGGAGGGGGAGGTGGACCTCCGAATCCGGGCGGCGGTGGCGGCGGGGGTGGTAGTGGAGCTGGCATTGTGGTGGTGGCTGTTCTTCTTTTGTGACAAGTTCTCGAGTGTCGTTCTGTCTGCGTATAAAGTCACCAACTTGGAGAGAGTGTAATGTGTGCTGTGCGATATTATGCAGGCTGGATTAAGTTGGAGTTGGGAGGTTGGGAGTTTGCGGAGCCGCTGCAACTATTTCGGATATATTATCTCCGGGGAGTTATGGGTGGAGATGAGGAGTTTGAGTGGTGCTGAAGAGGTTTGGTAGATGTTCTTTTTATGTCTTTTTAATCTGTCACGTGGCCCAAACCTGTGTCCACTTGCCTCTTCCCTATCACCACCATTACAAGAACAACCTCAAGATAGGTGGCTGGAAGTGAAATGTGCAACTCTAATAACTCGAGACGTTGATTACACCTGTCCATGGGCACTGGAGGAGAGATAGGGCTGAGATGATTGTGATGATGTAATTTTCAAGCGAAGAAATGGATCGAGTGATGAAATTGAAAAAGGTTTGATTGGGACGCTTCTCTCTATTAAATCACTGTAGTCATTATCAACCTTTGATGACGTCCAGCTACTTTTGATGAGTTCCACACTGATCCAGCAAGCCCCCAACTGTGAGAGTGACGACATGAAGCTGAAGTGGTGTTGGGCACGAAATTTGCTCAATCTCAAGCTCTTTGATCAGTTCCTGTGACCGAAAGAACTTTGGCAGCCTGGAACCTGCTCATCTCAGCAGCCAAAGAGCTCCTATTTCTGTGTGGGCAGCCTTGTTGAGACGTCAATTGAAGATTAGTTGAAGCAGCAGTTTCGCTGGGGGTATACAAATCAATGATCCAGAAGTGCCAGCAGTTCAAAATGTTCATCAGAAGATAGATAGACAGCACTTTCTAAACAATCATTTCTCAATATCACATCACTTGCTAATGATTATTCGAAGTGATTGGCCTTTCAGGGAGGCGGCTGTAAGTAACGTTTGTTGAAGCTTTACTTTACTCAATTAACCAGGTCGTGTGCCCTGTCTTACAGTTGAAGCGGCTTTCAGCCTCAAATTAAGGTGATGACATAATTGGCACTTGTAGCGAGTCGTGGCAAACACAGCTGTGAGTACAAGAGAGCAAAAACCGCTTTTCGAATCAAATTACCCCATCTCCAAAATCTCCCAAACCGCTTGATATCACGTGACCACTCACTGCGTCATCGCCATTCATCTTCGTCCATCTCCTTCTCTCTAAATTGACTTCATGATGCAGCTGCATGCAGTGTAATTCTCTCCGACAAGATCACCACAGGGTTCGACACTAAAACATCACCACCTCACTGTGACTGACACCATGGCGAAACCGAAGAACAAAAACAAAAACCGCGTCAAAACAGCCACGTCATCTACGACGTCCACAAAGCAGGAAATGGCCTATCCTGAAGGTCTTTCTGCCGAGGAACGCGCAAAGTATCAAGCGGCCATGCTTCCTCATGGAACACTTGTGGCAGGTATCAGATCGAGTGACCAGGACGAAGCTCTTCGAGATGGCGCCCAAGAGGCGCTTTCTCTCAACTACTACTGTCAAACCGAAGATCTCTCGTCCAAGCACAATGCGTCCAAGACCACATTTGGATTCCACAGCTCTGTTCGCCACTATAGTGCCCATGATCTCAAGCTTCTGGGCATCCCCCAGTTTGTGCCCGGGTGCCATGAGCCCGGCTTGTTTCTGGCCATCTACGAGGAGATTCAAAAACGATACAACCCGACATATCTGGAGGAAAGACTCAAGTTGAACCTGTTTGACGTGCTGTACCACTCGGACCAGTCCATTGTCGCGCAGTTCACTCTCACCATCATCAGCAAAAAGGAAGAGTCGTTTGGGCTCAAGGGAACGCCGTGTCTGAGACACTACTACGAGCAGGTGACGAGCGAAATGCCGTGGTCGGAGGTCAAGTTGCATTTTGTCCAGCGATTCCGCTTCTTCACGTGCAAATACGACTACCTGCTGTACCTTGACGAGTGTCTGGGCGAGATTCGGCTGCAGTGGGGCAAACATCGACGCTTTTTCAATCACGTGAGAGGCTGGTTGAACGCCGTGGAAAGTGTGCAGCCCTTTGACGAGGCAGACAGAGCAGACGTGCTCAAGGCCATCTTTCTGCTGGTGCCATACGATCGACAGTACTTTTGCATGCCCGAGGATATAGATACCAGTGACGCGCCTTACGAAAAACGAGTGGGCGATTGTCTGGATGCATACGAGGCCCGGTGTGACTATCTCATGAAAGAGTTCGACAAGGAGATCCACGACAAGCGGGTGGCCGAGAACAAAAAGCCACATCACCCCGTCAAGACCATAGAGCTGGGAGAAATGGACCGTTGCATCGACACCTCCTGTCCGGGCTCCACAGACGTCATTATTGACGAGGTGGCCACGGGGTGTCCTCAGCACGAAATGGACGACTATGTGGCTGCCGAGACTGCCGACGGTAATGTTGTTTGTGCCTCTCTCACTCGGGCCATCAGAAACCCCACTAAGCTGGATCTTGATGCGCCTCACTGTCACGTTCACATTGGCTTTTCTGCCGACGCTCCTGCCATGAAGGCGCTTGTGTCCACCGGCACGTTTGCATGTTGCATCAAGCAGAGCGTGGTGGACAATCTGGGTCTGGGCGGTCAGGTGACTAAACTGAAGTCTGCCGAGTACATTCCTAGTGGTGGAGGACCTCTTCGATTCGAGTCCGTGCTGAATCTGCCGCTGTGGTTCCCGTCGGGACATCTGAAGATCAACCGGTTTGTCATTGTCGAGGGTCTTCCCGTGCCCATGATCATCGGCTCTGACTTTGTGCACTACCACAATGCCATGGTGACTCTTCGAGGCTACAGTCTGAGCAGCGACGCGCCCTCGTGTCCCAGCTACATGAGAGTCTTGCCCAGTGAAGATGGTGAGCCCAATAAGGGCACCTTTAGCACAGCCAAAGCGGCGTTCACAAGTTCTAGCTAGCTATCAGAAGCCATGGTACAGCTAGACTTCACCCCTTCATAATCATATTTATTAGTCTACCCTGACTCCGTGTAAGTCTCCTCTGCTTGACACTGCGTGTTAGTCTCTAGCATGACGCCGTGTGGGTCTCTAGCATATCGCCGTTGTTAGTACTTGTGTAGTTGGATCTGTTTCAGAAGTGATACAAGGTGGATCCGCGTCGACAAAGCAGTTACGCTGCAATCAACAAAGCTCCATTGCTTGTCACCAACAGGCCCATATTATTGTTCTCGCCGTAGCGCCACGTGGGAGGGCTAGTTCAGGCAGAGTGGCGTGACGGACAACCTGGAGACGTATTTTCCAGCTGTCAAAACGGCCCGCCCCCTGTCTACTCGGGCTTCTAGACTCTTTTTTAGATGCAGATGGAGCTCGGCCTGGTGCTTAGTGTGATAATATCCGGATCTTTGCGGGACCGTGTGAGTAAATGAATGTATATAACTGAGCGAGAAGAATGTCGGTGAAGCTCGTCGGAAAGTCATTGGACATGGACCTACAAATCTACGCTCTGTGTGAAGAGCTGGAGCGAAATCCTCCTCCAGCAGACCCCAAAAACGACCGCTTTTGCGACTCTCACGACTCGCTGGACGAGCACGCTCTGGTCGAGTCGCTGGACTCGCAGTTCAAGCAGCTGTTGCAGACGGAGCTCTTGCCACTCCAGGTGTCTAACTCGTCAGAGGAGGCGCCCAAGCTCGCTCGGCTGCTGCGGGCAAAGGAGGAGTACATTCAGCAGTGCGTGGCCCGACTGTCACACATTCGCTCCAGCATGTTCAAGGCCATCAACCACGAGCCGCAGCTAGTCCGGCTAGCGGCCAGGTACTACATGGAAAAGGAAGCGTTGGCGCGAAGGTTGGGTGAGCTAGTGGAAGACTTGCCCCAAGGGGAGCTGCCACGCGACCTGGCAGGGTTGAGACAGGAGGACATTCGGGCGATTTTCAGGCTTCCCTACGGACGAGAGAGGGCCGCGAGGATCGCCAAGGTGATTGAAAGGTACGCCAATGGGGTGAAGTGAGGCGCTAAGAACGAGGCGAACATGGGAGAAGCATGGATACTTGTTTGAAGACAAGCGCGCACACAGACAAGACACTTGAAGACAAGGTGGTGACATGGGGATCCGCACAAACAATCGTTGCATTCCGTTTTTGCAATCAATCGGTCTCCGAAGCTGTCAAATCAACCACTCTGCAGCTCCAGTTTTCCTCCACAGACGCACCAAGACGTCAATCTGGGTCAAGACCACGGGACAAGTAAATGACTGAAATAAACAAGCACTAAAAGGTACGAATCTTTGTTTCCAAACACGGGCCAGTTTTAGCCGCAACTTTGCTTATGGAGAGAAGTAGTCGAAATCTGTATAGTACCATAGCTACAGAACTCCTTCTCATAAGGGGTCTGTTGGGATTGGATCCCAATCTCGGTGCTTAACATGACATCACGAAAAAAGGGAAATGACGTTTATGACCACATCACCTGTTCCACAGAATCTGTACGGCTCCATGTCACAAAGAATTTTTCACAGGAATAAAGAAACGTCACTTTATGACGTCCATTTTCGGTACAGTAGTCGGCGTTAAATTACACTGCACATCCACCGTCCTTCTGCAAAGCCCCATAATCTCAGACCTGTAACCCTGACTGTTAGAATACCGGTGTTGGTGTATCGTCTCCTAATAAATCGTACGATGGGCGCATCCTACTGCCCGAAATCGTCGTATATTACGCAGCTAGCGCTCCACCAAGACCTGTGGCTCACCCGGCCGTTTCATTCAGTGTTGCAACCCACGGAACTCGTCATCAAACCTCCTGAAGTTGCATTCACCGCATTTGCTGAAAGAATCCGATTCATATTGACAATACAAAGACCGTGCAAGTGCTTGTACCACCAATAGGGTCCTCAAGTCACCAGCCCAGAATTTCGGTCTGGCGAGTCTCGAGCACAAAGCCGGGAGAGATTGGAAAACAAAGAGGCGACTAAGACGAACAAACAGGAGACTAGAAGGCGAACAGTTACACGACCAAAGGACGAACAAAAAGAAGAACTACCGGATGGACTAAAAAGTCATCTCCACGGACTTTTAGACTGTTTTCGAGGTCGTATTTGGTGCCAAAGAGTCCTTTTAGAGCCGTGGGGGCTGAGTAGTGTGTGACAAGGATGTGGAGTATTGTCAAGTAATTAGTCGGTGTTGTTAACTACAGTAATAGTCATAGGTAGATTGGGGAATGCGTCGGAAGCAGCCGTTTATCATCTTTGTTTACGAGCTCTACTTCGTGGTGAGGGTTGCATTGGAAGCAGACACAATTGTCAGTTCACTCACTCTTCAGACTGTCGTCTACACACCCACAACTTCTGCACAAAACACACCTTATCATAGCGAGACCTTCGTCACTGCTCAACGGAGAGAAAGGATCATGTTAACTATTCACGTCCCGCCATTAGCTACTTTGAATTGGCAGCTTCTACCGAATGGAACGTTTCCGAAATCCCGTCCTTTTCTGGAATGCGCAACATTACTTAACAAAATGCCCATCTAATCCCAACAAAGTGGGGCAGTTGGCTGGTAAACTATTCACGAGATCCAGCACTCTTCTGCGATGGCGATTGAAAAGATTGCCAAAAAAACCCTCTCAATCGACAATGATATTCCGATGATTCCAGTCAAGTCTTCACATCGTTCTGCAGCCGTGCATAACGTCTAAGGACATGGCGCTTTGTCAGTTTACAGCACCACTACGATTGGTCTGCGGGCTACTTGTACTCCGTAGGACACTTGTTTCCAGTGGCCGATCCATACACTACGCTTGTTGTTGGATGTACAAGTGCCTCGCTACGCTCGTCACTTGTGCGCTCGCTGCTTGTGCTACTCGTACTTGTGTTATCATTTGTCAGTCATTAATCATATACATACCTAGTTCTTCTTAAGACCAGGAATAAGAGCGGCTCGCTCGGGAGTCAGAGTTCCGGGCTTGCCAAAGTTCTCGTCGATATCCAGCAGAATCTTGAGGGCGTTTCTAGATCTAATGTGGTGCACGGGAGACTGGGGGATATCGGAGGACGAGGGCACCTTGTGGCCGGCCTCGGACTGGGCGCCGTGGCCGGGCAGAGGCAGCAGGTTGTGCAGCATCTCGTAGGCGGCCAGAGTACAGCCGAACTGGGGTGACGATCGCAGCACTCGGGCGGCTCCACCCTTGAAGAACGCTGCGGCACCCTCTTCTCGCAGAATGGTGGAGAAGGCGTGTCGCAGACCGGTGTATGAGGTTTCTCCGGATCGGGCCTCGACCTGCAGACGGGTCTTGATGACGTCACAAGGAGTGGTAAGGTAGGCAGCGGGCATACCGGCCACAGCTCCAGCCACCAGCAGCTGCCAGATGGCCAGCTTGTGGTTGGGACCCTCGCCAAAGTAGTCCTTTTTCAGATGGGCGTAGGTGGGGAAGTAGATGGCCGAGAAGGGCACGTCTCGCAGCAGACACGCCGTGGCACCCTTGTACAGACCCACCAGTCCGAGGTTTCGCACAATCCAGATGGCCGATCGCTTGGGCGCGTCCGTGTGCTTGGCGACCTCTCCCTGGATCTGGAGTCGGATCTTGACAATCTCCAGAGGGTTGGTGAAGACAACCTGGCAGGCACCAGCGGTTCCTCCGGCCATAATCTCCCACGGCAGGGTAATGTTGCCGTTCTTGTCGGCGGCCTTGCCTCGCACCAAATCGTTGACGGTCAGTTTGATGGCCTTTTCGGGAGCCACTCCGACCAGCTGGGGACCAAGACCAGAGTAAAGGCCTCGGGGACCCTCTCGGGCAATGACCTTCTTGAAACAGTCCCACGAGTTCTTGTAGAGCAGCTGCTGGCCAGGAGTGGACGCTCGCTGGTTCTGCATTCGGGTCTTGACCAGATCAATGGGGTAGACGACGGTGGCTCCAAAGGCACCAGCCACGGCTCCCAGAGAGAAGTTGTAGACGGACTCAAACACCTCGCCCAGGAAGGTGTGGGGCGACGTGAGCGCGTTTTTCGCAGCGTCCACCTTCTTACCCAGGCTCTTGGCGTATCGCACCTCGGGCGACAGCCACAGCGGGTCAAATGCCTGCTTGAACGACTCGACCGAAATCTTCTCGCCGGCCAGAGAAGGAGAGTCGCCCAGAGACGACAGCTTGAACAGAATGTCCACCTCCAGGGGACTCAGCAGAGAGCCCTTGGTGTTCTTGGAGGCCGCGTCCATGAACTGGGTACGGTCGACCTGGCCGTCGGGGCTTCCTTTCGTGGCCACCACGGTGAGTTTGTCGATGAGATCGGCGTGACGAATGACGTTGAGCAGAGCTCGGACCTGTGCGTACGAGATTTTGTTGGTGTCGGCGCCGTTGACCTTGGCGTCGCACACGACGTGGAGGTTGTTCAGCAGCTTGTCGGACAGCTTGTGAGAGGCGGCCTTTCGAATGATCTCCTCAAACTGCAGCCGGTCAATGAATCCGGTGCCCTTGGGGTCGTAGTGGCCAAAGGCCTGTCGGACTCGCTCACCAAGCAGACCGCTGAGCATCTGCGAAAACATGGGGTAGGACATGGGGGTTCTGTTGTCGGGCTTGCCGGCGTACAGAGAGACCCATTTGCTGGACCAGTCGAACGGCAATGCGTCCTTGGATTTGTGCTCGTCGTAGGTGTGGACAAAGTCGTCAAAGTTGACGGCGCCCTGTCTCTGGGTGTCAAACAGCTTGAATGCAATCTGGTACTCGGCGTCGGGCTGGCCCAGAAGCGACACAAACGCGTTCCAGTCGGCCTCGCTCACCTTTCCTGTCTTCTTTCGGTCCGCAACCTCAAACAGCACGGCGTAGCTGTTTCGGCTGATTTTCTTGTAGTCCTCGGACTGGGGCGCGATGGCCTCGACGAAGTCGTCAATGTTCATGTACGCGCCATTGGCGTCCGATTTCGTGGCGTGGGAGGCAAAGTCCGTCATTGGAGTGGTTGTGACGGAATGTGGAGAAAGAGAAAGAGACAAGTGTGTCGTGGTCACCACGGGTGTAGGTGTATGTAAGTTAGGTCTGGGTAGGTCGGTGTGCACACACTCTATTGTCGGCCAAAATAGGTTTCGACAATTTCACAGATTTTTCGGGTCAACTTTATTGGGCCGAGGTGGTGGAGCAGTGCGGAGCACTTATATGTGGCCCTGGAGGGGTTGCCTCGGACTCCGTGAGGCCTTGGGGGTCATCGGACAGGTCATATAGCCAGCCCAATGTGGCTTTTGGGTCTCTACCCCCCCCTAGGCGGCTACAATACCTACGCGGGGGGAGGAGCCTCATCCACACAACTCCCCTCATTCCTATTATCTCCGCTTAACTGAAAAAAGAGCTTATGCAAAATTAAAAAACCTAGACGGGGCCTTGTTGTCCATGTCTTAGTCCCACACACCCAAGAGTGAGATATTTGTCGCTGAGGTAATTTCACAGAGAGCTGTGCAACTGTGCGACAAAACCGTTGCGCGGGAAGCTGGCCCCAAATCACCGGACATACAGATCATGTGACGACGGCAGACCTGACCCCACTCACATGTACCAGTCCACAAGTAACGCCTCACATCACACGCCCCAAACGCATGTGAGCCCTAGAGGAGGGGTAATGAACTTTGTGTGGGCGTGCGAGGATACGTGAAGAGCGAGGCCATTGTGAATGATCCAGAGCAGCTAGAGGCGATCGAAAAGTCGCGTTTTGTGCGCATACAGATTCTGGGCATTCTATCAAATTTTCAGCCTCGTATCTTCTCTGGTTCGCCCACCACCCTCCCCTCCCGATACCGCTCACGTGATTTGACTCATAGTTTTAGACTCACGAGTCATCACTCGCATCACCGTTTAACCGACCCTTCGGAGTTAAGGATGAGGGGGTCCTGTGTGGACAGAATAATAGATGCCCCATTAGGCGAGCCTTTAACAGCGCGTTGCGATATTATCCGCGGCTCCCGGTTGCCGCAGAAACCGATAATAACGGTCACGGGGAGCTCTGAGCCCAGCCCCAAGTCGCAAAAAACGTCCCACATGTCTGTCTGTGTCACATTCGTGAGACCGCGTTGGTTTCCCCCATTGGGAAGCCCGACGCTCGGGACGCACCGGGGAATGTCGGGACGCTACGGAGAGTTACGTGGCTCTCCCAAAAGCAAAGACGCTGACAGAAAAGGTTCCAATGCGGGCTTAAGGAATTGAACGGAGGAGCGGGTAATAGTGTAGGAGCGGGTATAGCTCGATGACGATGAGGGGATGAAACAGGAGGTAGGGGAGGCTGTAGGCGTGGATGGGGTGATCGGTTATTGGTGGAATGGGGTGTATTTGTGGCGTGACAGGTAGCTCGGGTACAAGGTGACATACATGCTTGTCTTGTTCTGTCTATAGATCTATGCTCTGGTAATGACAGGGTCGCATCATAACTTCGAGTTGTACGATGCTCGAGCCGGTATAGAAAAAATTCAGTGAAACAAGACACGCGGCTGACCTATAGAAGAAGCAAACAGGTTGGAGGTAACCGTAACGTATAGCCGTGACCCCTCAGGAGTGACTTTATAGTGCCCTTATAGTGGTGATAGTGTGTTGTGCGACGGCCAAGGCTGCCCTTTGGTGTTGTACTATTGCTTGAACTAAATGTGACTAGATTCCGCTAGCTTACTTCAGCAGCCCAATGAAGAAATCTGGAGCGCCCTGAGCGCCCAGAAGAAATGTCTCATGATCTGGACTGGTTCTGGCGGGTAGAGTAGCCGTTCTTTGGTAAAATCTGTGTCTCAGATCTGTTCAAGCTTCCATTAACACCATTCAGTTACACTCCCTGGTACCATCCTTCCAATCTTAGTAAGCATGCACTGGAATCGAAAACGTGCATGGTGATGCAGGATTGCCATGATGTGAGACTGCACAATACGACCAAACGACACAACCACTGACCTCGATCATAAAGCAACAAAGCCGGTCTTTTAAGCGACAGACAGATTAAGAGTGGCTTAAGGATTGACGACTTCACTTACAATCCTGACAGCTTCAAAACTGTACACTCTACCAAACATCACCACCCACACACACATCTGACACACATGGTCCTGGTACCTCCACTCAACTTTGCATTTGTGGCAGACGGCATCTACCGATCTGGCCACCCGCTGCCCATCAACTACCCGTTTCTCAACCAGCTGGATCTCAAGTCGATCATCTACTTTGGCGACCGGGACATTGGCGACAACCAGGACTACATTGAGTGGGCCAAGAGTGAGGGCATCACGTTGCACTACTTTCACGTCAACTCGGCCAAGGAGCCGTTTGTCGAGAATGATCCCGAAGCTATCCGCCAGGCGCTCCAGATTCTGCTCGACAGACGCAACTTCCCCATTCTGGTGCACTCCAACAAGGGCAAGCATCGTATCGGCGTGCTGGTCGGCGTCATGCGAAAGATTCTGCAGGGCTGGTGTCTGGCCGGGATTTTTGACGAGTACTCGAGGTTTGCCGCGGGCAAGGGAGACCTGGACGTTGAGTTCATCGAGACGTTCGAGACCAAGCTGCAGTTTGATCTGAATTATGCCCCGGAATGGTTGGCCATTCAGTGAGGGGAGTGACTAGGGGAGATGAATACAGGCTGGCGATATACTGGAAGCAACCAGTATGTTGACTTCCGTTGGTCTGGCTGAAACCTCTGTGGTTGACAGGCTCTTCCTGGGAATGGATCCTAGGAGCACAAGAAACAGCCTAGGAGGCGCTGGAGGCAATCTCAAGGCCTGGGCTGGACAATTGGCTAAGCTAAACTACATTGTCTTGCTTTCGGTGAATGATCGATAGTTGTGGCTCGACTTCTGCCATAATCGAAAACGGCTTGGATATGAGACTTGCAGATGTTGCCAGATCACAAGTGGAGATGGAATAAAAAAACACACATAATAATGAATGACATGATAGAGTACTTGTATCAGTGTTGGTGTTAAACACTGAGCATTGTTCATGAAGTACCGATGCTACGTGTAACTGGGTTCTCTTTGACCTGCTGCAGACATCAACCGGCAGCCTACTTGACAGGGACTGAGGAATCTCGTTGCTCATTGCCTGGTACCAGTCGTGAAGAAGGCTTTGTTTGGTGGCATATAACTTACAAGTAGCACGTTGTCACTCCACCGTCCGTATGTCGCAATGTCGCAGTTTGACTCACCGTTCAAGTATTACAATGAAACTATCCAACATCGTTTATTGACGTTTACCTGACACTTCACTCGAGACAGTGTCAGTGGCGTAATACGGTCTGTAGTCCATCCAATCGCAAATCCCTTCACACGAACAGTTTTGCACACAACAAACCGCTTCCGTAAACAACCCCCCTTCCGTCCAAAACCAGCCATATTGACATTTGCGTGTGGCGCCCACGTTACACCCCAACACTGTGGCTACACTGCTGTGAGTGCATACCAGAAATGTGGGCGGGACAACGTGGCTCCAGTCCACTCACGTGACGGAATTTAAACGAAGAAAAGACACAATCCCGTGTATCCTGTGATATTAGAGTACTACGAACACAAAAATCATTTATCCGCCACTTACCACCCTCAATAGCCACTCTGTCAGGTTGCCTCACCCGGTAAACCCTATTTGAACATGGTCAAAATCAAGTGTACGTGGCGCAACCATAACGCACAGGGCAATCTGAGGGGTAATGCAACCGAGGAGGATGCACACGAAGTGGGCTTGAGGATGAAAACCTGGTCAACGTATAAGACCCGAATGGTCCTGACTAATCCTCCACGGCTTATGTAATCCATTTGGTAAGACAACCACTCCACAATCGCCCAGGCCACACTCCTCCCAGGCAGGGCCTTTGTCGTGTTGGGCATTTAGCCAACGCCAAAAAGCTAACTTGCAGAAACAGAATGCAGTGTCAGGCGTTGGCAATGGGGTGGTTGAGACGATTGAGGGGGGAAGGGAGCTATTTTCCGACCGTTATGAACAGTATCAAGCTTTCTAGCTCGAAATTTCTATCTTTGTCACGTGATCCAGGTCTCTTCCGTGGAGCAACAGTTCATCCATCACCTGTCAGGCTTCTTCCAGACATTGCGTTGTAAAAGTTATTCTTTCTTGCTGCAAGAGGGACAGCTGTTGATAGGGCCGTAGAGAGGGCAATATGACCATTTCAACACACGTTGACAAAGCCATAGAGATAGACATTCGCTTCGTCTACTTTGCTAGTCTTTATTGGGAAATGAATACGACTTTTTAGGGGGTCTAATATGGGGCTTCCACATCAAATGCACGCTACACTACGATACACTAGCAGCCCAACCTTAAACGCCGGTATAGAGCATTGTACTTATGCAGTGCGCGTCGCGAAACTTTTGCTTCTCTCTTTTCTCTGTTTTTCCTCTCTCAGCTCCAACCGGCCGCGAAACTCAGCTTTTTAAACGTGTTTTTGACCAGGCGGATATCCATTCTTTGTTCGCTTCGCCCTCTGATTCGATCTGTCAACCGGCCCAAAAATCGACCACAAACTCGACTACTAAACCGACCGTTTGAGAGACCTCTATCAAGACTATTGTTCACCATGCCCGCGCGAATCATCACTTCGGATGACGAGGACGACGTCATGCCTCCTCCCTTCCAAACCCCGACCGTGAAGCGAGTCAAGGACGAGGACGACGACGACGTTTCTCCTGTCGTTAAGAAGGTTAAGAAGGAGACTCCCAAGCCCAAGGCTTCTCCCAAGCCCAAGGCTTCTCCCAAGGCCTCTCCCAAGACCACCGCTAAGAAGGCCACCCCCAAGAAGGCTACCACCAAGACCACTACCAAGGTCAAGAAGGAGACTGGCGATGCCAAAACGCCGGTGAAGAAGACCACCACCACAACCGTCAAGAAGGACCCCGTGAAGAAACAAACGGTCAAGAAAACGTCGGTGAAGAAGGAAACCGTGGGTGCCGACGGCAAGGTCAAGAAGGAGGAGACCGAGGAGACCGAGGACGTGTACAAGTGGTGGGAGAACGACAACCAGGACGACTCCATCAAGTGGGAGACTCTCGAGCACAAGGGAGTCATGTTCCCCCCGGAGTACGAGCCTCTGCCCAAAAACGTGCTCATGAAGTACGACGGCACTCCCGTGGTTCTGCCCCATCCCGCAGAGGAGGTGGCCGGCTTCTTTGGAGCTATGCTGGAAACCGACCACGCCAAGAACCCCACGTTCCAGAAGAACTTCTTCACCGACTTCAGGACGGTGCTCAAGGAGTGTGGAGGCGCCAAGGACAAGGACGGCAACAAGATGCAGCTCAAGTCGTTCGACAAGTGCGACTTCAGCGACATGTACGCGCACTTTGAAAAGGTGCGGGAGGAGAAGAAGGCCATGAGCTCTGCGGAGAAGAAGGCCATCAAGGCCGAGCGGGACAAGATTGAGGAGCCCTTCAAGGTGTGTCTGCTCAACGGCCGAAAGGAGCAGGTCGGCAACTTCCGAATCGAGCCTCCGGGACTTTTCCGGGGCCGAGGAGCTCATCCCAAGACCGGCAAGCTCAAGCGACGAGTCATGCCCGAGCAGATCACCATCAACATTGGTAAGGGTGTTCCTGTTCCGGAGCCTCCGGCTGGCCACAACTGGGCCGAGGTGCGACACGACAACTCCGTGGCGTGGCTCGCCATGTGGCACGAAAACATCAACAACGCCATCAAGTACGTGCTGTTTGCCGCCAACTCGTCTCTCAAGGGAATGTCCGACTACAAGAAGTTTGAGAAGGCCCGGGAGCTCAAGAAGCACGTGGCCACTATCCGAAAGGACTACGAGAAGGAGCTTCTGTCCGAGGCCATGTTTGAGCGCCAGAGAGCCACCGCCATGTACCTGATTGACGTGCTTGCTCTGCGAGCCGGAGGAGAGAAGGGTGACGATGAGGCCGACACTGTGGGCTGCTGTTCGCTGCGATACGAGCACATTACGCTGTCTCCCCCCAACATTGTGGAGTTTGATTTCCTCGGTAAGGACTCCATTCGGTACCATCAGGAGGTCAAGGTGACTCCCCAGGTGTTCAAGAACCTGCGCATCTTCAAGAAGGCGCCCAAGAAGGTCGGCGACGACATTTTCGACCGCCTGGACCCCTCGGTGCTCAACAAGCATCTGCAGAACTACATGCCTGGTCTCACTGCCAAGGTTTTCCGAACCTACAACGCGTCCAAGACCATGGACGACCAGCTGGCTCTGATCCCCAACGAGGGAACCGTGGCCGAGAAGCTCGTCAAGTTCAACGCCGCCAACCGAGCCGTTGCCATTCTGTGTAACCATCAGAAGACCGTGTCCAAGACGCACGGCGAGTCGGTGGGCAAGATTGAGGACCGAATCAACGAGGTCGTGTGGCAGAAGTGGCGCTCCAAGCGAATGCTGCTGGATCTCGAGCCCAAGTTGCTCAAGAAGGAGCCCACGCTGTTTGAGGACCTCGACGAGCTGTCCAAGGAGGAGAAGACGGATTGCGCCAACCGACTGCTGGAAAAGGACCAGGAGAGATGGACCAAGAAGTTTGAGCGGGACAACGAGAAGCTGGTGGCCGAGAAGCAGAAGCCCAAGCCCAAGTCCGAGCTCAACGCCAAGCTCAAGGAACTCGCCGACACTAACAAGCAGTACCACAAGGAGATCAAGTCCAACAAGGTCGAGGGCAAGGGCACCGTGGAGAAAATGCGTGCGCAGGTGGAGAAGCTGGAGACCCGGGTGACCACCATGCGAATGCAGCTCAAGGACAAGGAGGACAACTCGTCTGTGGCTCTGGGCACCTCCAAGATGAACTACATTGACCCTAGACTGACGGTCAAGTTCAGCAAAAAGTACGACGTGCCCATCGAGAAGCTCTTCACCAAGACTCTGCGGGACAAGTTTCAGTGGGCCATCCAGAGTGCCGACGAGGACTGGGAGTTTTAGATGTATGTATGTTAGATAAATTATTGTAGATTACTAGCGACTGGCCAGAGGCCAGACGATGAGTAGTTGTAGTCGCCTCAAAACAAATTGAATGCATACTGTACTTGTAAAAAGTCAGACAGGATCCAGCGTTGCAGGCCTCTCGAATGTCTTACACTTGGTGTTGATTGATCGTGATGTAAGCCCTAGGCAAGTGAGTGTAGGTGCTGGAAGCTCACGTTGCTATACGAGTCCTCCGAATGCTGGAGGGTATATTCAGGAGTCCACGTTGACATCCTAATTCTCAACAGCAAGTTCTAGCAGGTGTACCCTCCCCCCTGCCATAATCCTTCTACCGGTACTGTACTTGTCTTCAGCAGACTGACAAAACGACGTCCATCTCAAAGCGAAGGAAAGAAAATCGCTGTCTCTGGCCAACATCCTAGCCAAAGGTAGAGACTCCAGTCGACTCAAGACCTATCTGAGAGACCGTGTGGAGCTAAGCGCCATATGGTCAAGCACGACTTGTCCCTCTACACTGTTGGAGGGAATGTTCGACTGGTAATGATAATCTTCAACTGCATGTCATGAATAGTTGGACTAAAGTTTCCCACTTAGTTTACAACTGTGAGGTAGGGGACCACGGCCCTCCATTTGTATTTTCAGCTGTAAAGTAAGAGCATCACTATCTCTGGCATCATATTGCCCTATTCAGCTGAAAAAATTGACCCCAAGCATCCCACCGACACACGTACACCCACTTAAACTTGCCATGATGACCAAATGCAGAAACGGCAACAACAGCAAGCACAAGCCCCGGATGCTCAATTTTATGTGACATGGTGATGCTCCATATTCAGGTTGATCCTTTATCTTCGGTCTTCTTCCAATATCACCCCTCAGTCGTCGGCAAAAAGCAGTTGAAAATCGCGGTCACGTGATTTCCATGCCGCGATTGATTGAAAGTTTAAGGTTTAGACTAATGTAACGGTTCGAGATCTGGTCATAAGGTGATCTGATTAGTCATGTGGCCCCGCACGTGCTATGACGATGGAGACGTCCGTAGGACGTCGACAGCGTGTCATTATGGATGAATACCCCGGTATCACGTGACTTGTCACGTGGATAGTGACCTGCTATGGTGAGTTAGGGTTGAGATGCATAGCATCTCATCCCGTATATATAGCCGTCACTTGGAAGTAAGTAAGTTAAGTTATGTTTATACAACTTCCGGAGTTCGTACTAATGGTGTATCACTCTGTAGAGAAGGACGAGCGGTTCCCGCTCGTACTTAGGAATCTTTGGGAAACTACCCGACCCTCATTCGTTACACGTGGTAGCGACTTCTGGTTCTGAACTGGGCCCGCGAAAATTTTGCTCGGAGTGAAAATTTTTCATTTCGCGGTGGGAGAGCGTGTGTGACAAAACGAATCTGGAGGGGGAAACGAAGACGTCTTGGACGTTGGATACACAATAGGGACACTACGTGATTGCCGACGGAAGGACCATGATGGTACCAGCGGGTAGCCAGCGTCTGGTAGACGGGCCCCGGTCTGCGACTCCTGGAAGTCCAACTTGAAGAGACATGAGAAAACATGAGACGGAAATCCGTGCAGCCGGCACGTTAAAACACGCCGACATCTATGAGCCCTGTCGCCGTTTGACGATAATTATGAGCCCTGTTTGCCGATGGTAATGTGTGACGACTTGCCAGAATTTTTTTTTCTCCACCCTGCGAGATGCTCCGATCTCTTGGTCAGAGATTGATTTTGATAGACACGCGAGGGCGCTTGTGTCTTAAGGAGGGGAGCGGGGTAGGGAGTGGACGAGCGTGGAAGAGTGAGCGGTGCGAGCTCTCCTGACGACGACGAAGATGCCTTGTGGAGATGAGGTGTCGCGCTCGATCCTGGGGAGGCCACGAAGAGGCTGACCTACGACCATGATGATGAATGAAGAGCTGACGAGGTATCGAGGAAGCTTGGAATGAAGCATCAACGAGCCTTCACGGACGAGGTGAAGTGTGGCTCGCTCGGAGACACTGAAGTGGATGGACGCAAGGAAGTCCTAGAAGTGTGGACGTTGTGGACTCGTGAGTACAAGGAACGAGTACACTGGTGATCAGCTGAGGATGACAACGATAGCTGTGAACCCTGGAGATCAGTCGGTGACTGTGATCCCGGAGGAGATGTGATCGACGAATCAATGAAGGACATGAGTGTGGAGCTGAGCCCGTGGACTACCGGCTGGAGCAACGAAGCACCATGGGGACGAGTGCAGTCGTGATCGTCCAAGGAGGAGATCGATGAGAGCCCGGATACGCTCGAGGATTGACACCCGAGGCGTGGAGCGATCACTGCGGCCGAAGCAATTATTGAGAAACCGCTACGACTAGTATATTCCCACGAGGTGCCTGAGCAAGTGACTCCGCACGGCGAATTACTAGCAGACTCCCACGAGGTGCCTGAGCACGGAGCTCCGCACGGTGAGTCTGGACTGTAGGCGACAAAGAGAGGTGCGGTCGGTCCGAGTGTGAACGAAATGGCTTTGATAATTTTGGAGATTTTGGAAGTTTTGACGATTGAACTTTTGGAGCTTTGGGACTAGAGAGACGATGATGGATCGTGCACTACAAGTGAGTTGAAAGCTGTTGCCGGTTGTGGATTGGATTGAGATCTTGAGGAGAGACAAGAAACGCGACTATAGGTTGATCCCCGATGTGTTGAGAGCGCTGCTTGCACAGGATCCCTACTGCCCTGTATTGAGACACGGCCATTGCTTGCGTGAAGTCGATTTAAGGATGCTTGAGATATCTCTGCGACTGGTTTGCTATTTGGAGACGGTGCCACTTGGATTGGTTCGGCGTATAGTGGATTGACGATCCGCGAACCGTT